>JAJJWW010009810.1:0-578431 GCA_023531295.1 Papaver armeniacum
ATACACCCATGGCAAACCCTTGGCCCCACATGCCAAGCCAAACCAAACCTATCCAAGCTAGCCGCGCCATGCCAAACACACTTTGCCTTGGCCCTAGCCATGCTAGTCACATCATGCCAAGCCAAACGCCCTTGCCTTGGCCCTAACCACGCCATGCGCCTATGGCAAACCCTTGGCCCCACATGCCAAGCCAAAACCGCACCTAGCCCAAGCTAGCCACGCCATACACCCAAGGGGAACCCTTGGCCCCACATGCCAAGCCAAACCAAACCTAGCCAAGCTAGCCGTGCCATGCCAAACACACTTTTCCCTAGCCATGCTAGTCACATCATGCCAAGTCAAATGCCCTTGCCTTGGCCATAGCCACGCCATACGCCCATGGAAAACCCTTGGCCCAACATGCCAAACCAAAATCGCACCTAGCCAAAGCTAGCCACGCCCAAGGCGAACCCTTGGCCCCACATGCCAAGTCTAACCCTAGCCGCGCCACCCTGTTGGCCCTCACTACGCGGCTACCAAAATGAAGGAGTGCAACAATCAACGGTTTCCCTTCAATCCCAGGAGCAAATCCTAGCCATCCAAGGTTACCAGACGACACATGGTAACCTTTGGCCCGAAAACCTAAGTTTGGCCACGCCTTGCCACGCCAACGGCATGCCAACTTAGCCGCGCCACCACGTTGGCCCTCACTACGCGTCTACCAAAACGAAGGCGTGCAATAATCAACGGTTGCCCTTCAATCCCAGGAGCAAATCCTAGCCATCCAAGGTTACCAGACGACACATGGTAACCTTTGGCCCGAAACCTAAGTTTGGCCATGCCTTGCACGCAACGGCATGCCAACTTAGCCGCGCCACCACGTTGGCCCTCACTACGCGGCTACCAAAACGAAGGCGTGCAACAATCAACGGTTGCCCTTTAATCCCAGGAGCAAATCCTAGCCATCCAAGGTTACCAGACGACACATGGTAACCTTTGGCCCGAAAACCTAAGTTTGGCCACGCCAAACCTTGCCATGCCAACGACATGCCTAGCCGCGCCACTGCGTTGGCCCTCACTACGCGGCTACCAAAACGAAGGCGTGCAACGATCAACGGTTGCCCCTCCTCTCAAGATGCAAAATCTCGACCGTCGAAGGTCACCAGGTTGGCAAGTTTCCCGAGCTTGACTTGTCAAGCCACAACAAACGTGCTACATGTTTTCCAAAACATTCGAGACATCAACACAAACTGGGGGATCCTCTTTGGGTATTGGTTTGGCGGTTTACATCGTGCGGCGTACACTACGCCCGTCATAAGGAAGTGTCATAAGGGTGAGGCGGTTAGTAAATACGGGAAGTTATGTGTGAAACGTTCATGGGACATAAAGCACATGCGTTAATAACTTTATGGGACACCAATTCCATAACGTTAGCAGTTTCATGAAAACCAGTTTCATGCGCTAACCACTTTATGGAACATCAATTCCATGCATACGGTTGCTACCTCCTCCCATTTACTTCCCCACTCCTTAATGAGGCCAGGGTACGTTTTTACTCCGACTTGTATAAATAGGTCTTACCTATTTCCATTGGAACAACAAGTTCGTACGGGAGATACAACACTCAGAAATACTTATTTGCTAGCCCACCTTGGGAGCTCTCTCACTTTTCTGATAACAAGTCGTAGTAATCCAACTACTCCTCCAGAATCAACTATTCTGGTCGCACCACTTTCCTTGCTTCCCTCCCCAAAACCAACCCATTCTCCTGCACTTTGTGACCGAAGCAAGTCTGGAACGGCCATTTCTTGGTTTAGGCCGGACTTGCGTACAGATTGATCTCTCGAACTAAAGTACTCCCTTCCAGTACATTGTTTAGGGTTTAAATTGTTTCTCACCTGCACACCCACAATTACCAAAATCAGCTGAAACCATTTTCACCTTCAAACACCCTTTATCCTCTTATTTTAGGTGAGATTCAAAATCCATATACTTCAAATAATTTGAGTAAGCGTCAAAGTAACCACGTGAATTTGTTGTGTGGCTTAAATTAATATATTAGATTAGTGACTCAAAATGTACTAGTAGCATTAAAATGTACCTTATAAACCAAAATATACCTGTGACATAGAGTGTGTTTAAACACAAACGAGCATGTACGAAATAAATTTATCTACAGTCCTAAGATTTTATTCGTAGCCCTAAAAGCATATCACTCACTATTGAGTTATTGATTCAAAATTGATGTGCAATTCAAACTTTGACCCCAAAGCGTGACTCATAATCTGCATTGTAACCTAACTCATGTCTCATGGTCCCTTATTAGGCACATGACCATTAATATATCTGGCGACACAAAATATACCTCAACCTCATAATTCAAAATTTGGACAACAAGTATTACGTCCCAGAATTAACGTTTTACCTAAAACCCAATGAACGTGATCAAATATTTACATTAAGTCCCAGAACTAATATTTTACCAAAAACCCAATGCACCGATGATTTTGTGTTAGTCGTCAAGTTATATATTTAAAACCATGACAACTAATAATAAATTGGACACAAGAATAACTTGTTTATATAAGTTATTAGATGTCAAGGTTTAGCTTTTCAACAACGGCGATTTTCATACAACATCACCGGTATTGCATCTATTGATAGTGTAGGGATGAAGACCATGACGACTCTGTCAATTTTTGTTTCAGAAGTGAAAACGTTTTAAAAAATTGTCAAGCTACTCATCCTACAACCATGACGACCAAATATAAATTGAAGAAAAACCATGACAACCACAGAATTGTATGCAATTCAAAGTTTTCAAATTTTTCAAATCTAATATGCCACTCAAACAACAAAGCAACGTATTATATTGAGCTCATGTCATAATTTACTTTCTCATTCTTGTCATTTCCTTGGTTTTTTCACTTTTAAATGATCTTTCTTTGCACCAACGTACTGTTGCACTGCGTTTCCAATTTGAGGGTCATCGCCAATAGGTTTTCTAGCAGTTTGTTTGAAATATTCATGTTTGAAAGAATTAAGCGACGATGAAATTTTCGAATTGAAAATTACTGACGAATTAATTGACGAGTTTTTTCTCTTCGTTTGAAAAATGATGGAGAGGGAGAGAGGAGCGGTTTTTAGAGTGGAAGAATAAGAAGGAATGAAATGAAATTGATAAAACCCACGGATCTGGTTTCAATTAGAATTTTGTAAAGATAATAATGTAACTTTACACAATTTTAAATACCCCTTGGCAGCATACCTTCTAAATCAACTTACATTTATGTAGTCTCCAACTAGTTTTGGTAAACCTCAATCCGGCAGATGAATAGGCTTTTCATATTAAGAACCATGCATTTGTTTTTACGATCCAAATATAATACTAAGTGATTTAATTAAAAGGTAAGTAAGAACATGATTTATTACACTTCCTAATAGCCTATTTGGAGAGCACACTAGAAGTAGCTTTTCGATTTTTAAAAATCGAAAAGTCAGAAATCAATTTACCCGTCAAATCTCAAAACGATTTCTAGAAGTCGAAAAATTAACTTTTTGTGAAGCAAAGTAGTTTTGCTTCTGACTTTTGCTTGTGGAGAAACATAAGTCAGAAAACAGAAGTCATAAACAGATTTGTATCCAAACACGCTATAAGGGATTGAGTTAATGCAATTGAGCAACGTCTTAAAATGCGCTCCTGAGCCACCTGTGTGGTGTATATCAGCTTTACTTGGGGACACAACAGACCGGTCACTGATTTACTTTTTCTCAGGCTGGTCAAGGAAAATGCAAAATGATGGGCCATTTGATCAGGCTCATTTTATCTGGCTCAACGTTATCAAATGAGCGCTACACAAAACAACTTGCCGCATGATTAGCTGGTATTAAAATCTGTAACAGCGTTGTTGGCAGCTCTACCTACGGACGTCACACAAGGGACCGATATGCTTTTTGTTAGGCTAGTCAAGAAAAACGCGAACAGTAGGCTCATTGACATTGTATCTGGCTCTTGACGACTCGAACTAACGCTTTGATAGAAGACCTAAAGAATCCCTACTCTTCTTCATCATTTCGTCATTTCTAATCTGAGATGAAGCAGAGGACATTATGCTGCCACGTGTCAATTCAGTCCCCATGATTTATTCATTCTTAAAAATGGAAAAAAAATAATTAGAAAAAGGAATAGCAACTAGATGAACGGGGGGATATAGAGAGGATAAGACACTTGTGGAGACCTTGTGTCCAAAACGATCCTCCTTATGTACTAAATTGGTGTTCTTTCATTCCTCTCCACTTAAGCTACACAACCAAGATCCAATCCAATAGAGAAAAGAGTAAGCAAGAGTCATACAGAGAGAGATATACAAAGATGGTTTCAATGACGATGATGGCACTTGCTCCACCAGTAGCCGGCGCAATAACATCAAGAAACAGATCAGCATTTCTACCAACAACCACAAGAACAACTAGCACTACTACTTGTGCAACAAAGGGTACAACAAAGGGTACATCATCAGCTAAACCTGCTGAAGAGAAGGGATTTTGGGAGACTTTCTTTACAGGAATAACAAAGGAAGAACAGTTATATGAAACGAGCCCTATTCTCAAAAAATTTGACGACTCCAATGGCTCTGCTGTGAGTAGCAAGACTACCAAGGGTACTGTTGCTCCTCCTCCACCTAAAAAGTCTGGTGGTTTCGGTGGCTTTGGTGATCTTTTCGCCAAGAAATGATCGGTCGGTCGATTTTCTTATGAAGCTATCTCCGATTATACATATTTCTTTTCCATCTAGATTTCTAATCTTTAGTTGAGAAAAAGAAAGAAAAGAGAAAGAAATAAAATAATCTCAAAATCAATTTGAACATTTATTTTGTTTTTATTTATCATTAATCTTTTTATTATTGTGTTCTTGTTGGATATGTACTTATGAACTGCTCCAGTGCTCCTATATGAAAATATGTTATCTGCATTTTCAATCGTTGGTACTTTAAAAGTTATACTTTCAGGCCGGCCGGGCTACTGATAACGTGCCATTTCACTAAGGGCACCCGTTAATTTCCACCGCCCCCCCGGTACCATCTACCGTCCATATGCTTTCTAATTGTGGGAGTAGAGAGAATGTGGGATCATTTTCGATGTTACTGCTCCTTGATTTTGAATTATCCCGATTCTCTTGAACTTCCGTCGAAACCCTAGATTTTTTATTTTACCCGATTCGAATCACAAAATCCCAAATCCAGATTCGAGAACATAAATTCATTCCTCTATCAGGAGATTTAACCAAAGGCTGCGCATTTGGGAAGGAACAACTGTTTGCAGAAGGTGATTATGATCAAATATTCTCCACTTCTCAATTTGGTTAGTAAACTCTTGACATTATAATGCTTAAGCCTACATTTATGATGTACTTACAGTTTTATTTTTATTTTTGAATCGGTGAAACACGTACAATTTCAATGTTAGCTTATGGTAGTCAATTAGATCGTTGTAGAGTTACTAAAATCGATGAATGGGCAATCCGTGATTAACAACATACTCTTAGATTTGGTTTGTACTACTATTGGTTCAATGTTTGATTCCCTGATTTATTTTTAGCTCAGAACTAAGTTTATGAGCTGTAACTGTTTGTGGAAATGCCAAAGAGGTTCTTTTTTGGTTTTAATGGTGTTTAAACAAATTTGAGTGTGAGTTTTGAGGTATATTTCTGTTTAAATCGAATTACAAGATGTCTAATAACCAATTTGACTTTTGACATCGACTTTGGCAGTCGCTAGAGCCTTCTCGAATTTAGCTGAGTTAAGGATCATAAAAGGCATAGGAGTATATGAGAAATCACATTTGAGTTGCAGTTTATGTAGAATAGCTTAATAGAGGAACTAGAGATTAGTACCAAACTCTATTATTATGAGAGAGGTTAAACTTTAGCAAACAGTGCAAGAATGTAATGGCTCGATTTCTGAAAGTTTATTGAGTTTTAAACTTTAGCAAACAGTACAACCTTGAGGAATTGGTATATTGGTTCAACTGCTTCACTTTTCATTTTTACAGTAACTATAGAATTTCAAGGAAATTTAGGCGGAACTCAGAAATAAATATCTAACTAAACGAATTCTGAACTGTCTTATTGTGATAGACTTGGGTTTTAACTGATAACACTACATTGGAAATTCATTCCTACGCATAGGTCTTTATCTCTGGCTGTGTCTTAAAGCAAATTCAACAACATTAAAATCTTCAAGTGCAAGATTGAATGAAAGAGAAACCCTCTCTTCTCGACAAATCGAAAGAAAGAATTGGAAACCTTCTGATCATCTATCTCCACAATTTGGTTTGTGAATTGATGACATCTTATTAAATTGGTAATGAATTTGTCTGGTTCGGATTCTGTTGAAAATACAAATTAGGGCTAAAATTTTGTCGTGTTAGAGTTGATTTCTATAAGATTCTCTGAGAATATATAATCAAAGCAACAGTTAGAATTGCTTCTAGTAGTCCTGTTAATCCGGATTTGAATAGAAAGATGAAATTAGGGCTAAGATAAGCTGTAGGATGTTTCACATTTTAGAAATGCATTCCAAATATCTATGAGTATATATATTTCAGTTTACTTTCTAATATGAATGATGGACTTCAGCCACAGGAAACGATAGACTTGGTTTGACACGTAGCGTGCTGAAAATAATTCACATTGCATAGCACATACGTCTTTTCAAATAGTCGTTAAACTGATGCTCATACGTCTCAGTGTCATTTGAACCAGTTGCACATTTGAAAGCTCGTCACAGATTTGATATTAAGTTAACACATAATATTAAAGGCCCAACAGAAGTTTAGATTAGGAGATTCGGTATTGATAATCCTGATACACCAGCTTCTTCATGTTGTAGAATTACAAAACGTTGCATATGTAACTGGTCTTAAAGAAGCTTGCTGAACTAGGATTAGTTGGTTGGCGTTGATTGTTATGAAGTGGAAACAAGACAGTGGTATACTGGTATTGGCTAATCAATCCAATGTGATCTAGTGGAAGATAGAACTGCAGCAGCAGATCGGGTTCATATAAGCTTTTTTAGTAAAGGGGAAGCTTGTGGTTCCCGTCTTGTCTTCCTATCTAGATACACAAAGTCTGATATTTTAGAGTTGGCATCTTAGATGAAGTTAAGCGTCTTGTGAAGTGGTAATGAGGATAATACTACAGGACATTACAGTCTTATTTAGTTTGTAATGAGGACTACAGAACGTTACAGATATGCAGGGGTCTCTATCTGGAGCCATAGTGAAATTGCAAAAAAGAAATTAATAGCATTGGTGATTTACATCAAGATAAGCTAGAGAGTAGAAATTATTATAGCTTTTCAGCTACGGGCATCAGCTTAGTTCTTTCTGCATTTTGCATATGAGATCTTCCTTAGGAGGGAATATAAAGTTAATATTGTTTGGGTATCACACTACTTGGTCGTACCACATGCCTGAGGCTAGTTCAGAAATATAACAAACATCTGTAGAAAATTATATTAGGTATGAAAGATGATGGCCATATATCATTCAGGCTTCTTATAGAGACTAGAAGTCACATTAATTGGAAGATTAGTTATTGCAAGTGTTAGGCCGTGTTTGGTACGAGTTTTAGAAACAGTTTTCTGTTCTGAAAAACATAGAAAATGGAGAACACGAGAAAACGTGTTTGTTAGGTATGTTTTTAGAAAACGTTCTCTTTGTGTTTTCTGTTTTTGAAAACAAAAACGATAAATAATCGTTTTCCGTATTTTTTCTTTCTTCTTCTAAAACGAGAGCTAAAAGAGTTGCGTAGGATTTCTTTACCATGTATGATCTCTTGCGACTTCTATTCTATATGGTTAATATCTCTTTCAACTTGTGGGGTTGTGATAAAACAGATGGCTCAATTGATTAGGTCCCTCAAATTTTAGGGTTTGCTGCAATCTCTATGTGTGAATATTCAATTCAATTTTCTGGGTTTTCTTATTTGACTTAAATATAGATGTTTTTATGTTTCATTGGGGTTTCTCTTATATTCTTAATTTTGTTGCTATAGAAATTCTGAGTTGTGTTTTTGCATTTGCATAACGTTTGTTATGTATTCCTCTTTATGCTCATGTTTTTGATAGACTGTTATGTAGAACTTTTGATAGAGTGTTATGTAGAACAAAAGATGGCTTCTGCATCTAGTGGTGATAATATAGATGATGTCGCATATGGCGACAGTTTATTGTGAATTACTTTGTTGAATTGGTTCTTCAAGAACCAATACATTGGAGAAGAAAAAAATGGTTGGAATAGACGCTGCTAGCTTTATGTTTGGTAAGAGGTACACCGTTCCAAAGTTGACAACCAAATCTAATCGACTGCCTATAATGCATAGGGAATTTGCAAATGTGGCTTAAGAAATGAATTTTTTTAGAACATGAACTTGGTGCAATGCTGGTGGTGTTTGTGATTGTGTCTTCTAGGACTGTGTTTGCCAATACTGGAAAAACTTAGACATTATTAACCTGGAGGTGGAGGGTGATTCCAAATTCATATAAATCTGTGTTGGGCCTGTTGGCAACTCTGAGGTGCCTTGGTATTTTGGTAACTTGTTGACAAAAATGGATATTATTTTGGCTTAAGAATTCTTTTTCCAATTCATTTAACTATACTGAACTATATTTTCTCGAGTGTAAGTACATGGATAGATCCGGTTGTCATGTCACATGTTCTTGTCTCTTCAGAGAAGTACTTGTTCATGGTAAACCCTCAAGAGAAGATATTATTTGTACTTGGAATGGAATTATATACTATTCAGTTTAGCGAAGGTTCAACATGGGGTTTATAACCTGTTTTTGGATACCTGGTGTTGGACCTGTTGGTTATGTTTACACTTGGTTATTTTTATGTTGGGATCCGATGATAAATTTGTTACTGCTATCTCAGAATGAGATTATAGACTTTGTAGGAACCTGAGATTATAAATGAAATGAATATTGGTTTGGATTGAATAGTTCTGTATATATGATGGGGCAATGGATCCTAAAGAATCTCATGCCACATCAGCTTGCTTGAAGCTATCTACTGAGTTACATTTTAAGAAATGATAGGTAAACTATCATCATTACACGTTGTGTTTCACAGATATTAGCCGAAGTGCCGAACAATAATATATCATTATAACTTTAAATTTCTTTCCTTTCATAACATCTGTATCACTTGTGTGTTTCTTCACAGAAAAAAGTGATTCTCTTTATATTATGGTGTATATGATAGGAGATGGGATAGTCTTCAATGTTTAATACAACCCTTTTTCTTTGACCGTTCGTTTAGTCTAGCTTATTCTTTTCCAGTTTTCTTAATGTCAAAGTATTTTATAATTATCCAAAAACTTTAGGTGCAAATTCAGGAAGTCCATCAGGAGGACAATCTTCTGTTGTAACGCTGCTCCTCAGAAACTCGGCTTGTGATATCTGAGCATTTCTTGCTTCCTTGCTAATCATTATTTCTTAACTAATTTGCTTTCCCTTATAAGTGTTATTGAAATAACTGCTTAACTTGTGCTTCTAGTTTCTGGTATTCAAGTTTGTTCTCATTCTAATCATATCTTTTTACTTTTCATAAATTTGTTCTCACTGATTTAAATTACTTCTTAGGTACTAAGAACCCTTATAAGATTTCAGTTTTAAAATCGAAATCCAGAGATCTTAGTTCATCGAGTAACTTATCTTCGGACTCGCAAGACTCGTTTATAGAGAACTTGTACAAATATGGACTTGTTATGATGTGTAGAAGTGTAGAAACACTCATGTAAGCTTATAACTGATTTTGAATTCTTGGACGTAACTCATAACTAATTTTTTTTTAAAAGTATTTTTGAAAACAGTTTCTTGCTCTATCCTACCAAACGTCTTTTTAAAAGAAAATGAAAACAAGGAAAAAATCATACCCAACAGGCCCTTAGTTTTTCTTTCAGTTTAGTATTAGATTAATTGATCTAGTTAAACTCATAATATTTGTTTTTTTTTCCCTCATACTGTTGGCATGCAGTGAGTCAATTTTGCTTTTTGTTTAGGCTTGTTCTGTTTTTATTATATTGACATCATTGAACTATTTGAACAGGGTTCTAGCATTTGGTGAGAGCCTGTGGTGGGTTAGATTGTGAATTCATACGTATATTTGAATTCACCTTTTGTTTCCAATGGATAAAACGTGCGAAGAGATTTTATATTCTTCTCGGCCCAAGTGGCGTAAAGTTGCATATGGAGGAATGCAACCTGGGTACGACGACAACTACACAGATGAATCGTTCCTCGAAGGTATGGTAATGAACGCCAATGTCGTAAAACGTGACTTGGTTAAAGTTATGAAAGACTCGATTTCCATATCTCAATATCTATGTATTGTCTCTCTTGTAGTTTGTGTTTGGACCTATACACTAGAATCCAACATTAGCGAGGCTTCTTTATTGATCCTTGACGTGGGTCTCTTAGGATCAGGATTTCTAGTTCTTCTCTTGACTGCAAAAAAACTCTCCATTCGCCTTCTCTGTAATTATCTTCTCAACATTTCCTTCTTCATTAGCGGATTATACATATTAGCTCCTATCTACCACACACTCACCAGGTCAATCAGTTCTGACTCGATTTGGGCACTTACGGCTTCACTTCTTGTACTACATCTCTTCTTGCACGATTACGCAGGATCCACAATCAGACCACCTGGGGCACTTACTAATCCGACATTGACAAGCAACATCTCTTTATATGCTTCTGTTGTGGCTTCTGTACTAATTGCCTCTCGTCTTCCATCAAGACTGCAAGTGTTTGCAATTGTTCTATTCTCCTTGCAGGTTTTCCTGTTTGCCCCGCTCATCACGTATTGCATCAAGAAGTACTCTTTCGTTCTTCACTTCTTGTTCTCATTTGGGTTAATGGTAGTCACCTTAGGGTTTGTATTTACGTTGCACCGACTGTTATTTGTGTTGTTGTTGAGTCTGTTGGTGTTTGTCACAGTTATTTGTCCATATTGGCTTATAAAAATTCAGGAATACAAATTTGAGATCAATGGTCCTTGGGATGAAGCTAAACTTTGCTTTGATATAACTGAGTAACCACCAACTACTCCCGTCGCCTTCAGATACAACTCCGATAACTTACATAGTGACATGTAAATCAGTTCAAGGTATCTTGTACTCGCATTTTTGTTAAGTTTCTCATTTGTAAATTTCTATCAGGAAATTAAATATGAAACAGAGATGATATAAATAGTTCAAAGAGTTCCAATATTCCATTATTTTTTCTGTAGCTTTCCGCTATCGTCTCATTCTATGTAGTTTTTCACTACTGCATAAATTTGATTCATGTTTAGTCGGTTAACACTGTTTTTTATTCCCATTTATCCTTAATACAATAATGAACATTTTTGAACTTGTTTTTTCTATGTTCCCTAGTTAGATCTGTCAATTTTTTTAAATCAGGTCTGAATTTGAATAGGTTCAGGATGGATTGGAGTTGTGACCAAGCTTAACCAAAGATCCATAAAACTTAACCCTCACCCCTAAATTAAACCGGCTTCACACCCTTAACACAATCGTGTTGTACTGTTGTTGTTTCAGCGATATTCCGACCTGGGGGATGCTTAGATTTGCCTTTTTATACTGTGAAATTGGAGTTTGATGGATTTGGGCCGAATTGCTCCTTTTCTCGTCCATAATCTGGTCTTACTCAATCTTGCCAAATTGGCTGTGGGATTGCTTCAGATCAGGTTGCATTTCACTAAGCAATGGAAATTTCAGTAAAGTAAGAAAGATTCGAGGAAATTGTGAAAAATTTCCCCAAGAACGCCGGGTTGCGCGTGCTGTAGTTTTACATTGACTTGGGGCAGCACATGTGCATTTCATAAGTGTGAAAATAAATTATAATACTGCCCTTTTACATTTTGTTTTTCTTGTTGTATTTTTTGTAATAATGAAGTGTACAAAGGGTATTCTTATCATTAGCCACTAACCTAATACTACCTTTATCCAGTTCACAACCACAAATTTTATTCTGTCTTTTTTTTTTTTTTTTTGGACATGTGAAAGTAAATAGTATTGCTAAATTACTAATATTCCCTCAATATATATTTTCTTTTCTAATACATTTGCACAAAGTGAAGGGCAAAATCGTCAACAAAATTTGCAGCTTCATCTAAGGGGTGTTCCCTTTATATAATAGAATAGATATCTATGTTATTTTCAATTTTTCATAAGTGTCCCAAAATTTGTTTTATCTCTGTTTTTTTCAATTTTTTGAAAGTGTCCCAAAAAAAAATTTTCTGTCGAGAGTCAACATTTTTTGGTCAACACGTGGCCAAAACCCGTTCAAATTGCATCTTTATCCTTTGGTTTTTATGACATGTCGAGAGAGAGGATTCATTTCTCATTTCTTCTCTTAGGGTTTCAGAAAAGGGGTAGAAGCAGTAGCGATTGAGAGACTTCCAGATCATCATCCTGTAATCTAGAGTGAAATCGAGAGTAATTAAGAGATTTTGATTCGTGTTTTACTTTATTTGACGATAAACGAAAATGAGAAGATGAAGGATAACGAGAAGAAAAAGAAGAAGAAGATGGTTGTAGACGGATTAGATCTATCAAACCCTAGTTTGATTTCTCCGTTTTCACTTTATTTGATGATGATTTTGTAGTTACATGATGAATATGTTACTTTATTCGATGATGATTTTGTCACTATTATATGTTTCATCATAAAATTAGAGTTAAAAAACAAATATGAATTTTTAACATTTTAACACTCTTTGACGCATCTTTCTCGAATTTATGACATTAAAAAAATAAATAATCGCATAAAAAGATAAAGGGGAAATTACTTATTGTTCATGTTTGTAATGTACTATTTAACAAAATTACTTGAATTTGTGACATTTTGAATTGTTTATGTTTCTAATGTACTTTGTGGCAGCATACGGAATCACATATGCATCACATATGAAACCATTAGATGATGTCGAAGACTGAGTCAAGGTAAAATAATTGTTTAGGCACTTTCTTGGTAGTTGTACATTTAGTAATCATCTTTATATGACATACTAGTATTTAATTTCTTTGGGGTTTCATTTCTCATTTTTTATTACTGTTTGGTAGCAGGAAAAGATGGAGCTAAGCCCTATTATCAGTGGTAGGAAAACAAGAAGGCATAGAGTTTAAAGAAGAAGGGCATATGATGAACCTCCATCACAACCCACAATGCATAAATGTCGCAGGTGTGGTTTATCATGACATAGAACTCAAGTTGATGGCGCAAATTTCATCATCTTTGACACACCTGCAACAAATTTCATCATATTTGAAGGGAATAAGAAGAGGAAATCATATGATACACCAGATGAATCTACTTCAAAACCAGATGGAACTACAAAGAAGCAGAAAGTTGCTCAAAATTTCACTAATGTTGGATCTATTTAACAAATAGTGATCCAAACTATTACAGATCTGTAGATGGTGAAATTTGGATAAGGGGCAAAAGTGCCATTTCAACCCTATAGACAGAACTCAACTCTCACGGGAAAGATTAAGCCCTTGGTCCTCAAGGCACTCATAGCCACGATTTCTAGTATACATCCCCGCGAGACACTACTAGTCGTGATGCCGTGATTCCTAGCACACATCCCCGCGAGATACTGCTGGTCACGTAGGTTCTGCAGAGCGTAAAACGTCCCCGACAGACTTATGAACCAGAACAACCACAAATCTAGCATGTCTTCGCGAGACGCAGCTGATTGTTATGCCATGATTCCTAGTGTACATCCTCGACGAGATACTGCTGGTCATGTAGGCTATGTAGATGTGTAAAAACGTCCCCGGCGGACTTATGACCTAAAGCGGAGATATGCATGTCTCCTGTAAGCACGACTCATCCTTTTTGAGATCAAGGACTAATTCCTAGTACATCATCGCAAGATACACTAGTCACATCTACTCTAGGCTCTGACTCAACTTACCGAGGTTTCCAAATGATTCCTAGTACATCCCCGCGAGATACACTGGCTCCGGGCCTTTCGACAGACTCCTAGAACATCCTTTCCATATACACTGGTCTTTTCGGCCCATCATATGGACACAGTTGATTCCTAGCACATCTCTGCAAGATACGCTAGTCAAAGACAAGTAAGACAAAGTCTCGCAAAGACATTAATTGGGCGTACAATGCCCTTTCTCTCTCTTCATGAAGAGTCCTAGCTGACCACAAAGAGATTCAGATCCGTAAAGAGAATCTTCGTAAAGATTTTGATCCGTCTTCAAAGTCTCAGAGAGATTCAAATCTTTCTTCAAAATCTCGGAGAGATTCACATCTCTCCGCAAAATCTCAGAGGTATTCAAATCTCTCTGCAAAATCTCGGAGAGATTCAAATCTCTCCACAAAATCTCAAAGAGATTCACATCTCTTCTGCAAAATCTCGGAGAGATTCAAATCTCTCCACAAAATCTCAAACAGATTCACACCTCTTCTCAAAATCCCGAAGAGATTTATTCTCTCCACAAAATCTCAAAGAGATTCATACCTCTCCTCAAAATCTCGTAGAGATTCAAACCTCTCCTCGAAATCCCAGAGAGATTCACATCTCTCCACAAACTCTCAGAGAGATTCAAATCTCTCGGGAAATCTCAGGGCCGAATATTCCCCATGATTGGCACGAGCCCCATGTAGGAATCGTGTCTCCTTTTCAGACTCTCCACACGAATTCTGAGGCATCCCATGCATTTTCACGTGACTCATCCTAGTCATTCTTACAAATCGGAGATTATCTTTTTATCTTGGCCAACTAGGATAAAGAGAATATTTCTCTTTGTCAACACATCAACACAAAGGCTGACTTAGCTTCACACAAATGGGGGATAACAGTTAGGGTTTTGGTCTGGCGGTCTACGGCACGTGTGATAAGTACCCGGCTTATTTCTCACCGCAGAAGAGAGTAAAGGCGGTGGAATAATGAGATAAACTCAACCTAGTTTATCTCTATCTATTCTTGAAGAGACGGGAGAATTTCTCCGCAAGGAAGCAATACGTATCTTCACCGACCTGAGATTATACAATTCAGCTATAAATAGGTCCTCTATTTCTCTAAGCTAAGACAGATCTTTCTCATAACCTCTCAAAGCAATTCTTCTTCAAACCCTAGAATTCTCTGATATCTCTCTTCATCTGCTTCCCTCCCTAAGACCAGCCCTAAATCTCTTCCCTATGACTGAAGCAGCCTTTGAACGGACACTGTGCATGGTTTAGGCGAAGACTATGCATGTTAAACCTCCCATAACTCACTTTGAGAAACCCTAGAATCCCACTTTAGCCTCTCACCGATTTTAGGTAACTACAATTTGGCGACCACAGTGGGAGGTTGTTCACTCAGTTACAGGTCTCAATCATGGTAACTATTAGGAAGGAAGCCGATTTCACCAATCCAAACACAAAAACGTTCCATTGATTCAGTCTCTGTAAATCCATTACAGACTTTGCCAAGAGAGTTATCCCTACCAACACTTTCTCTCTCTTTCGAGTTTGACCTTAGTGATAGGTTAGTGCGTCCCAAATCACCTAGATCTGTTCCTGCATAAACGTCCCATTAACCTACTTCCACAAAAAACCTACTACCAACCCTAAAAATGTTGGCTAAAGACCTGAGAACTACTAGAGACCCAACAAAATCTTGAAAAATCTCAGATCGATATATACAGACTTATCTGAAAACGCCTTTAAATTTACCAGTCGGGATAGATCCAATAAAAATCTACATCGAGTACATGTTCCTTAGATAAGGAATACTAAAAACTGTTGGGAATAATAACACGGACAGAGTAAAGGAGCAACCATCCAGCTGACCCCATCTCTCTCCAAGACCAGATGGTGATCTAAACTTAGAGATTCTGACGAATATTTGCTCCAAAATTCGTTTAGGTCAAGGGCCCTCAACCTGATCACATGGGACTCGGGAAGTTTACTTCACAATACTATTTTACCTATAACTCTTTCATTCTTTATCAAATTGAGCTAGTTCTTTTCAGTCGGATTTGTATTTTCGTCGTTTACAGGTGTTTATGGGTAAAAATCATTTCCGCCGATTTTGGTAAATTCGGTAGGTGAGTGAGAAACTGGTTTAAACCCTAAACAAATGTGCTGCACGTGAGCACTTTCTAGATTCGAGAGATCAATCCGACAAGTCCGGCCTAAACCAAGAAATGGCCGTTCCATACTTGCTTCGGTCACAAAGTGGAGGAGAAGGGTTGGTTTAGGGAGGAAGCAAAGAAAGGTGTTGAGACCGAGAATAGTGCGGGAGAGTAGTGTCTCGACTTGTATCGAGAAAGTGAAAGCCGAGGAAGCTTGCAAGAGATGAAAGCTTTTTGGAGAGCTTGCAAAGTTGCCTTTTCGAGAGTGTTGTATTTTTCTCGACCGAGACTTCTTGTATGCGGTGGAAATAGGTAAGACCTATTTATACAAGTCGAGATTGAAACGTAGCCTGGCCTCATGAAGGAAGAGAGTAAAGGGTAAAATAATGGGAGGAGGTGGTAACCGCAAGGTGTTTATGGGTGAAAATGTTTTCACCATTATTTCCTCATTTATTTGACCGCTTTATTCATATTCACGCTTTCTTAATGTGAGCGTAGTGTACGCCGTAAGTTGTGACCGCCAAACCAAGACCCTGGAAAGCATCCCCCAGTTTGTGTTGATGTCTCGAGTGTTGGTTGCACCTTGAGTGCAAGTGGCGCTGCTAGGGGCGCGTGTGGCATGTGCCAATGGCATGTGCGGAATGCCTTTGTTGCGGGATGCACCTCGAGCGCAAGTGGCAATGCCAGAGCTGCTAGTGGCGTGTGTGGCATGTGTGGAATGCCTTGGTGGTAGGTTGTACATTGAGTGTAGGTGAAAATGCATAGAGCTGCTAGTGGCGTGTGTGGCATGTGCCAATGGCATGTGTAGAATGCCTTGGCGGTAGGTTGCACGGTTTGCAAGTTAGGCTACAAGCGTGGGTTTTGGCATGTGCCAATGGCGCGTACGGCCAAGTTGGCCTAGGTTGCACGGCTTGCAAGTTGAGCTACCAGCGTGGGTGTTTGGCATGTGCCAATGGCATGCGTGGCCAATTCGGATCATGGCCTGGTAAGAAAAGCTACCGGCGAGCGTGTTGGCATGTGCCAATGGCATGCTCGGCCATTAGGGCCACGGCCTAGTAAGAAAAGCTACCAGCGAGCGTGTTGGCATGTGCCATTGGCATGCTCGGCCATTAGGCCACGCCCGGTGACAAAAGCTACCGGTGAGCGTGTTGGCATGTGCCAATGGCATGCTCGGCCATTAGGGCCACGACTGGGTAAAAAAAGCTACCAGCGAGCGTGTTGGCATGTGCCAATGGCATGCTCGGCCATTAGGGCCACGCCCTGGTGAGAAAAGCTACCAACGAGCGTGTTGGCATGTGACAATGGCATGCTCGGCCATTAGGGCACGGCACGGTAAGAAAAGCTACCAGCGAGCGTGTTGGCATGTGCCAATGGCATGCTCGGCTATTAGGGCCACGCCTTGGTGAGAAAAGCTACCAGCGAGCGTGTTGGCATGTGCCAATGGCATGCTCGTCCATTAGGGCCACGCTTTAGAGAGAAAAGCTACCAGCGAGCGTGTTGGCATGTGCCAATGGCATGCGTGGCCAATTTGGTCTAGGTTGCACGGTTTGCAAGCCTAGGTGCGGGCGCTACTTTGGCATGGCGCGGCTAGGGCCAAGGTAAGGGTGTTTGGCTTGGCGTGGCGTGACCAGCGTAGCTAGGGCCAAGGCAGAGTGTGTTTGGCATGGCGCGGCTAGCTTGGGCTAGGTGTGGCTGGCATGATTTGCCATTGGCACGGAGGTGCGGCTAGCATGGTTGGCATGCTTTGGCGCGTTTGGTGTGACTAGCATAGCTAGGGCCAAGGAAGAGTGCGTTTGGCATGGCACGGCTAGCTTGGGCTAGGTGTGGCTGACATGATTTGCCATTGGCACGGAGGTGCGGCTAGCATGGTTGGCATGCTTTGGCGCGTTTGGTGTGACTAGCATATCTAGGGCCAAGGCAGAGTGCGTTTGGCATGGAGCGGCTAGCTTGGGATAGGTCTGGCTGGCATGATTTGCCATTGGCACGGAGGTGCGGCTAGCATGGTTGGCATGCTTTGGCGCGTTTTGGTGTGGCTGGCATGATTTGCCATTGGCACAGAGGTGCGGCTAGCTTGGGCTAGGTGTGGCTGGCATGATTTGCCATTGGCACGGAGGTGCGGCTAGCATAGTTGGCATGCTTTGGCGCGTTTGGTAGGGCTGACATGATTTGCCATTGGCACGGAGGTGCGGCTAGCACGGTTGGCATGCTTTGGCGCGTTTGGTGTGGCTGGCATGATTTGCCATTGGCACAGAGGTGCGGCTAGCTTGGGCTAGGTGTGGCTGGCATGATTTTCCATTGGCACGAAGGGGAATTAGGGTTTTGTTCGTTGTAACCCTAATTTGAAAAAATACCCCCTATTAATTACTGACTATATGCATTAAATGTTCTAATAAATGTGTCACCGGTGACATTAGGTTATTTGGGGTTTTACTATTTTACCCTTTGTTTAAAGTCCCCTGCTTAGCTCGGAACATGAGCTTTGTTGCGAGGTAAGCATAAGATGGTGACAAACTATCAGCAGCAAATCGTAAAGAGAATTGAGGAGGCTTGTCTGACCTTTTTATAAATAGGATTTGGAATCCTTGCCTACGGAAGTTTTGCACAAACGGAGGTCGGCACAATTGGGAAGTCGGCGTCATTGAGAGACGGGAAGTCAGGCGGCATTGAGAAGTTGACGCGAGTTGGGAAACGGAGCGTGCTAGGCGGGACCAAGGCGCAAAGTGGGAAGCCGATCGCGCTAGTCGGCGGGATCGGTGCAAGGTGGGGAAGCCGAGCGTGTTAGCCGGGCGTGACTTGGGCGACGTTGGGAAGTTGGGCGCAATTGGTGGGACCGGTGCAACTTGGGCGACGTTGGGAAGTTGGGAGCAATTGGTGGGACCGGTGCAACTTGGGCGACGTTGGGAAGTTGGGCGCAATTGGTGGGACCGGTGCAACTTGGGCAACGTTGGGAAGTTGGGCGCAATTGGTGGGACCGGTGCAACTTGGGCGATGTTGGGAAGTTGGGCGCCCTTGTGGGCACGTTCCTTATATGCACGATTTTTGGTATAGGGAAATCCTTCTCTATTTTAGAATCTCCACGCCCATATATATAAAATCCCTTTCTCTCATCTTTGTTCTTTCATCTTTTCATACTAATACAGAGAGTCATAAAGAAAACCGGCTTCGTGTATGTCTTCCAAAGACTTCTCTTGTTTCCCTTTTCATGTAGGTGCAAACCCTAAAAGTAGACGTTTTTCTTTCATAATCCTTGCAATGATATTGCGCATATGATTTCTTGGCGTGCTTCTTGTAGAAAATATTGTATATATGCACCCAAGGGAAATACTGTATATATGATTCGAACCCGTAGAAAAACGCTCCATATATAATTTTGAACCCGAAGAAGGATACCATAGACGCATTCGATCCCGTAGAAAATACTGCGTATATAGTTTTGAACCCGAAGAAGGATACTGCAGACGCACTTGAGCCCGTATAAAATACTGCGTATATAATTTTGAACCCTGAAGAAGATACTGCGTGTGCATTTTTGAACCCGTAGAGAATACTATATATGTGCTTCATATGACTTCGAACCCATAGGAAATATTGCATATATGAATTTCGGACCTGAAGAAAATACTGCGCGGGTTGTTTTGAACCCGTAGAAAAATGCTCCATATATAATTTTGAACCCGAAGAAGGATACCATAGACGCATTCGAGCCCATAGAAAATATTGCGTATATAATTTTGAACCCTGAAGAAAATACTGCGTGTGCAGTTTTGAACCCGTAGAGAATACACCCTCTTTTTTTTGTTTTCCAGGTTTTCCTTTTGTTGGGTGCGGTTATGTGTCAAGGAGATAATTTTGTCTTTCTCCGTGTGCAGATATCTTGTTACTAAGTTGTTATGAAGAAATCCGACAAGATGTTACCTGAACAAAATTTCGCCTCATCGAAGGACGTTCATAGTTCCATACCAAACACGGATGATGAATTCTTTGCTAAACCCTCGCCGCCTCGCTCGGATGAATCACCCAGGTTTCGTGCCAATTTTGTTAACCGGTGGTGAAGATGAAAAGAAGACACGTTCGGTTCGCCCGAGAGAACACCATAAGGTTCTCGTCTTCATAAAGGGGTATATTCTTCTTCCAACATTGATTTCAGGATATGTCAAAGCCCATTACGTTCTTTTGATAGATGGGTTGAGTTCATGGTGAGTAAGGAGCACATAAATACCAACTTGACTCGAGCGCAGATTATTGATGCTGTCAGAGCTTCAGTAAATCTCCAAATTATGAAGGATATCCCGGGCTTGGTTGCTTTCATCTCCGGATGGTGTTCGGACACCCACACAATCATATGTAGATGGGGTGAAATAACTTTCTCCTTGGAGAGTGTGGCTCTCTTGTTGAATCTTCCCAGAATCGGAATCTTAATATCCGATTGTCTGAAGGTGAGGCGAAGATGCGGGATGACCTTGCCGCTAAGTTGGGAGATTACGCACTCCACTGCGAAGTCGAAGGATTCTGTCCGGAAAGAGGATGAAAGGTGCTTTTACAGCTGGTGGATATATCAATGGTTTCCGGACGAGCTGGAACCTAAAGAGAAAAGCAGTGATCTTCATGTTGCAGCATTTTTGGCTCTCTGGTTGTCTAGAGACATTTTTGATGACGGTTCTGGCAAGAAGGAAATAAGACCAGAGTTTCTAGTGATTGCTATGAAGTTAGCAAAAGGTGAAGTTCTTCCCATTGGCAAGCTATTCCTTGGTTCCCTGTATGTGCATCTGGATCACCTAGTTGCGAACATGCGAGTTTCGAATGGTTTCATGAAAGTGGATTCATATGTGCACGTTGCTTTTTCTCGCAAGCCTGGTTATGGGAGCACTTTGAGAAGTATGCTCCAAACCGTTGCCTTCGATTCCCGCAAGTTGGGGCGGCTCCCGAATTCTTCGATGGGTGAACAAAGCGTCCAAGAGTTGGCATGAGCTTGGTTAGTCTTCTCGATAAGTCGCATGAAATCGGTTTTCGCCCATGGGAGCCTGGTCCATAGGTCGGTGACTCAAATTGACACCTTTGCTTAACTCCGATCATGTCTTTATCTTCTGACGGCAATTTGAGTGTTGGTGAAAACTTGTTTATTCAAAGATGCATGTCCGGCTATATGCCGTCTTTCTTCATGGGGTCTTTCTGAATAGCTGCTTACAATATTGACCGTGATGCTCGTCATATGGGTTTCGATCAAGGGGTGCCTCTTGCTTACCAGCTGGTGGTTCCTAAGGATTCATTGAATGCCGCCCTCAATGCCAGTGCCCTTGAGCCGGGTATCCGCCTTCCCTTTTTTCAAACGGGAAGAGTAACTTCGACGACTTTTGGCTATAATGAGTTCTGGTACGATGAGTTCATTATGATCCAAGATTTTGTAAATAACGTGGTGGAGAATGTTCATTGTAAACCTTCCCCAGCAGTTTTGAAGAAGTATCCAATGTTGAGAGATCCCAAGCGAAAGTTGCATGGCAACTCGGAAAGTTCCAGTGCAAAGGAACAGAGAACGAAGAATCGTCTTTGGCGGGTTAAGGCGGTTTCAAAAGATTCTCCTGCAGCTCTCGTGTCTTTCGGTTCTTCCAATAACCGGGTATGTGTCGTCTCCTTGTTGGTTTGTCTCAAAACACGTGAATTTCTTTGAAAACATGTGTCTTGTTTCTTCCAGGGCTTCGGTAGTGTTAATGCTTTCGCCGCCCTTGCACGTTGCCGAGAGACGGCAATTTCTTGAAGAATTCGGCTGAGCACCGAGCCTTCTCATAGCGGTGATGAGTCAGGGAAAGAAGAAAGTTCGACAAGTGAGAGTGATTCCTCTGGCAGCACTGGTTCTTTTTCGGGAAGTGGTTCGGTGAGTTTCGCGCTTATTTTTATTTCTTCTTTCGTTTCTTCTTTTGAAAAATGTCTAACTCAAGTTCGCAGGAGGAATCCGGTTCGGAGGACGATTCTGGGTGGAGCCACACGAAAACTTGCCTTTGGTGACCACCGCCGGTGACTTGGAGATGGGAGTTAGCCAATTGCCGGGCACAGATGTGGTTCAAACGGTGGGTGATTCTCTGATGGTTGCTTCCGTAAACATGGAAAAATACCCTTTGCGAGTCGTGAGGCCAGTTGCAGGCGCCATTTTCGATCCCCGTACTTGGTTCCTTATCCAGGTCATGTCTTGGTTGGCGGTTTACGTCTTTGGCTAAGTATGAGGCGTTGTACACCGTAATGCGGGAGAAATATGGACATATGACCACAACCAAGAAGGTCACTAGTCGATTTGCGCTGGTCAAGCGTGTGGAAGAGGCTTTATCTTCCATCGAGGACATGCGTGAGGTGACCTAGCCACACCGTTTCAAGACGTTATTGCCGATGGGAGCACCATCGCGACGTTATTGCGGGTTGCGGCTCGAGCGCAAGTGGCAATGCCGAGGCTGCTAGTGGCGTGTGTGGCATGTGCCAATGGCATGTATGGAATGCCTTGGTGGTAGGTTGTACGTTGAGTGTAAGTGGCAATGCATAGAGCTGCTAGTGGCATGTGTGGCATGTGCCAATGGCATGTGTGGAATGCCTTGGCTGTAGGTTGCACGGTTTGCAAGTTAGGCTACCAGCGTGGGTTTTGGCATGTGCCAATGGCGCGAACGGCCAAGTTGGCCTAGGTTGCACGGCTTGCAAGTTGAGCTACCAGCGTGCGTGTTTGGCATGTGCCAATGGCATGCGTGGCCAATTCGGATCATGACCTAATAAAAAAGCTACCAAATGAGCGTGTTGGCATGTGCCAATGGCATGCTCGGCCATTAGGGCCACTAACTGGTAAGAAAAGCTACCAGCGAGCGTGTTGGCATGTGCCAATGGCATGCTCGGCCATTAGGGCCACACCTTGGTGAGAAAAGCTACCCGGCGAGCGTGTTGGCATGTGCCAATGGCATGCTCGGCCATTAGGGCCACTGAACCGGTAAGAAAAAGCTACCAAAGCAAAGCGTGTTGGCATGTGCCAATGGCATGCTCGGCCATTAGGGCCACGCCCAGTGAGAAAAGCTACCAAATGAGCGTGTTGGCATGTGCCAATGGCATGCTCGGCCATTAGGGCCACTACGGTAAGAAAAGCTACCAACGAGCGTGTTGGCATGTGCCAATGGCATGCTCGGCCATTAGGGCCACGCCTTGGTGAGAAAAGCTACCAGCGAGCGTGTTGGTATGTGCCAATGGCATGCTCGGCCATTAGGGCCACGACCTGGTAAGAAAAGCTACCAAATGAGCATGTTGGCATGTGCCAATGGCATGCTCGGCCATTAGGGCCACGCCTTGGTGAGAAAAGCTACCAGGCCGGCGTGTTGGCATGTGCCAATGGCATGCGTGGCCAATTTGGTCTAGGTTGCACGGTTTGCAAGCCTAGGTGCGGGCGCTACTTTGGCATGGCACGGCTAGGGCCAAGGTAAGGGTGTTTGGCTTGGCATGGCGTGACCAGCGTAGCTAGGGCCAAGGAAGAGTGTGTTTGGCATGGCGCGGCTAGCTTGGGCTAAGTGTGGGTGGCATGATTTGCCATTGGCACGGAGGTGCGGCTAGCATTGTTGGCACGCTTTGGCGCGTTTGGTGTGACTAGCATAGCTAGGGCCAAGGCAGAGTGCGTTTGGCATGGCGCGGCTAGCTTGGGCTAGGTTTGGCTGGCATGATTTGCCATTGGCACAGAGGTGCGGCTAGCATGGTTGGCATGCTTTGGCGCGTTTGGTCCGACTAGCATAGCTAGGGCCAAGGCGAGTGCGTTTGGCATGGCGTGGCTAGCTTGGGCTAGGTGTGGCTGGCATGATTTGCCATTGGCACGGAGGTGCGACTAGCATGGTTGTCATGCTTTGGCGCGTTTTGGTGTGGCCGGCATGATTTGCCATTGGCACAGAGGTGCGGCTAGCTTGGGCTAGGTGTGGCTGGCATGATTTGCCATTGGCACGGAGGTGCGGCTAGCATGGTTGGCATGCTTTGGCGCGTTTTGGTGTGGCTGGCATGATTTGCCATTGGCACAGAGGTGCGGCTAGCTTGGGCTAGGTGTGGCTGGCATGATTTGCCATTGGCACGGAGGTGCGGCTAGCATGGTTGGCATGCTTTGGCGCGTTTGGTGTGGTCGGGCATGATTTTCCATTGGCAGAGAGGTGCGGCTAGCTTGGGCTAGGTGTGGCTGGCATGATTTTCCATTGGCACGGAGGTGCGGATAGCATGGTTGGCATGCTTTGGCGCGTTTGGTGTGGCTGGCATGATTAGCCATTGGCACAGAGGTGCGGCTAGCTTGGGCTAGGTGTGGCTGGCATGATTTGCCATTGGCACGGAGGTGCGGCTATCATGGTTGGCATGCTTTAGCGAGTTTGGTGTGGCTGGCATGATTTTCCATTGGCACAGAGGTGCGGCTAGCTTGGGCTAGGTGTGGCTGACATGATTTGGCATTGGCACGGAGGGGAATTAGGGTTTTGTTTGTTGTAACCCTAATTTGAAAAAATACCCCCTATTAATTATTGACTATATGCATTAAATGTTCTAATAAATGTGTCACCGGTGACATTAGGTTATTTGGGGTTTTACGATTTTACCCTTTGTTTAAAAACCACCATCAACAACAGGATAAACTTAGCGAAAACATAGAAAGGTTCCAAAAAATTCGTGACCTAGACAAAAGCTTTACAGAGCCACATAAGGTCATAAATCGCCAGCCGAGATGCATCTTGTCATTTTCGTGTTTCAGAAGATCTTGACCCGAACGCGACAAAGTATAAGATGAGACTAGCTTCCAAGACATTGCTCGGCTAAAGCTCATACTTATTTGAAGATTCAAAGTCATCGGTCGATATGTTGTCTCAACACTCGTCCCGTCAGAAAGAAAAGGAGTCTTAGAAATCGTACGACAAAGTCTCAATGAGCCTCCATCTCGGCTACACCAACGATTATCCAGTATCATTTTCCAATGGGACCTCAATTCACCCAAGAAGGATAAGGAGAATATCTTCGCACTTGAATCTACCAAGGGAAAAGAAATCCAAAATGAGGCCAACAATTCAAATAAAATTCAGCTACTCGACATACAACTACAACCAGCTACTGTCACTGGAGTAAAACAAGAGAAGGATCCGAGACCATAGCTTCAGGATACACGTTACTCATTCAGACGCATACCAGCAGTTTCCTCAGTCAAAGTCTCTTCTATCGAGAAAATCCACTTGACAGGTTAATCCATGAGTTAGGTTCAGATGCGATGAGAGAAGGAAAAGATATGACGATCACTAACAACTTCATCTTCTCCACAAAGACACATGCGACAGTATCTCGACATGACTCACCACAGACGTCTCCAACCCACAGATTATCGCTTGTCCACAAAGACAAGCGATAATACGCCAAGGGTAATGAAGTCATAAGACTCAATCTTGTCCACAAAGACACATGCGGCAGTATCTCGACATGACTCACTACAGACATCTCCAACCCACAGATTATCGCTTGCGCACCTTGAAGACTCAATCTCGTACGCTACAAGGATCTTACTTCATTTTACAAGCATCCCGAGTCAATGGGAATCCCTAGTCTTATATCAAACTGGGGACTAATGAGGAATCGTACGTCACACACCTGCATGGCTAGCAGGAAGTGGCCTAGACATCCAATTTTCAGATAACAGATTTAGAAACAATCATCGCAAGAGTCTCTAAAGATAGGGACACATCAAAACCATTCAACTCCTCAAACCCACATCATAACATGTTAGTACTTGGGACTATGAAAATAAAGATCTTCCTTTAAAATCGTGAAGGGAACTTATCTCGAGAAATATCACATCTCTCTATGGTCTCGTCGAATTCTTCTCCGTCAACATTTGTACTCAGCATTTGCAATCATGTCCCGGATCTTGACTAAAGATAAGATGTTTTAGGGTTTTATACGCGTGCACCATAACTATGTCAAGTAGAAGAATCATTCAAATTATCCCTCAATAATATATAAACGCATGCAGGAGCAAACTAGGGGAGGAGTCTATAGTTTCCACTCTACTCAGACGCGACTCATACTTTAGTCACATAACTCAACGAACTAAGACAAATGGGTAGAGAATTCGACAACGCGTCATGATAAAAGTATCTGTCCATGTATCTCTTACCAAGTGTTAAAAGGGCATGATGTTTCAATACACGATCCAAGAGATATCATCAAAACACCTAAAGGAATTGTTGCTAAATAGATCTGGATTCCGAGTTCAACTTCATATGGACATATCACCGGAAAAACAAGCCCCAAATCCTAAAAAAATTTTCTCCAATATATGAAGGTTGGGTCTTTTTTGTTCTATAGTTGCGGTCAACCACTGAAATCGGACGTCAAACGAAGTTTTACTGACCTCGGAGTCGAGGATCGCGCAAGGAAGGAACTTCTATTACGAATTTAACTTAGGGTTTTCACCTACTCGCATACCCGATGGAGAAATCTAGGGTTTGCATCAAGTTCTAACTCATGAGGGTCCCATTCCTTTACTAAATACATATGGAAAAGGTTCAGAGAGAGAAAATATCAACCCTGAAGAAATCTTCCGACAGAGCCCCCTAGAGAAAATCTTTTCTTCATGTTATTCGCTTCACTTTGGCATCTGCATATCGACCCACCTTCTTAGCATGTTCCAGCTCTTCATTTACCATGCTTCATTCCATATTAAGAAACTTTCAAAACAGTTATGAATACTCCCACAGACCTATAAACTCCCATTATAATCATTATCATTGTCCTCCATCTCTGGCATACATGTAAAGTCAATAATGTTAGAGCATTGTTCGGTCGAACTCACAAGTGTTGCTATCTCAAGCTTGTTGTCAAAACTATATCTTGATTTCTAGTCTATAATTAGTTAAGTCTCAGACTAGGATAAAAGATGTAGTTGAGAAACGAACCAGTCATCATTGCGTTCCACCTTTTGAAGGCGAAGATCAATCGAAGCTTTTGGAGAACTTCATCAACAAAAGGTAAGTGAAGACTGAACCACCTATTTCTCAAGTTATATTCACGTTTCTATATTTGATACGTTGACGCGTAACTAATTAATCTATCATGCATATACAAGAATTTCGGGTCAAGTTTATCTTTGTAATTAGTTCTCGAAATATAATGACTACGCTTAATGAGCATTTATTCATACTTAACGAATTTCGCTTAAGGACAATTTATTATTCGTAATAAAAATCATGATTTAAATTTTATCATTCGAAAATAGCCTGGAACATTGATATGTGTCATTGATGTTATTCGGTAATGTTTCGAATCGATTTAGAGAAAAATATAGAACTACTATAGATTCAGATACAAGAAAGTGTTAAGTCTTATAAACTGGGAAAACTGTTATAAGTCTGAAGCTGTATTACATGTACTCGTACACGTAGCAGAGTGGCTATATGTAGACAAGCAGATTTTTGGTACGCATATCCTTATGCACATCCTGTAAAAATCTGTTAACTCGTGAACCAGATCGGTACGCATACCCCTATGCAAATCGAAAAGGAACTGTGGTCACAGAACCAATTTGGTATCCATACCGGTACACGTACAAGAAAATTTTTGTGTTCAGGAACTTGGTTTGTGTATCCGTACCAGTACGCGTACCAAAATAGTTTTGTAGAATCCGGAGCCGGTTATAGTCTTAAGGTACACATACCTAAATAATTCTATGAACTCCGGAACTTGGTTGTGCTTAATAGTACACAAACCGGTACACATACTGTGACTGACCTGACTCACGAACAACTATGGTATTTGTACTTTGTACATCTACTAACCATGTCGATTATTTTCAAATGCAATAAAATTATTTCTACGAGATAATTAGCATTTGATCAAATCTCTAAAAACACTATAGACTAATTATTTGATCACATGATTGTGACTCAGGGTTACATCCTTCAATGTTTATGAAAATGAATATTAGTATCGACTAACCACCTTGAACTTAGTCTTTATACACGGTTCGGTTACGGTTTTACCTAACCAGAGTGTATATCTTGTTTATGTAAATCAGATTCAAAGATTCATCTAAAGGTGGATATTGCTTGGTTCCAAAGCTATCTTAGCTTAAACCTAAAACAACCTATGCTTTGAATGTCTATAAAAGGGAACTTCAAGCAACTAGGATATTTGAATCTCGACACTACTTTGGTGTGTCCTAGTTGTAACTAGAGTCGTCCAATTCCTAACCCTTTTCTACAAAGACTTCATAGGGATTCGTGAATCTAGGTCCAGTTATCTTTTCTTGATAACTCGAGTATCCTGATCTTGATCGATTGTGGAGCTTCTCACTTAATCAAGATAGATAGTAATCATCAAAGTTCTATTCTTCTCAGACTTTGTTGATTCCACAAGTTTTATACTTGTGAGGTGAATAATAATCTAGGTTGCACTTCGGGTTGCATAAGTCCGAATTTTGAGGTTAGCTAGACTCTGTCTATTGCTATCGATTTCCATCACCTTGATCAAACTTATTGATCATAAAGGAAATCACATATATGCTTAATCTGTGGGAGGCAGATTGGTTTAAAGTCTTCAATTAAGTTGAATCAACTCTTATTTGGTGTGACGTCAGCTAAGGAAATCAATTGCGCGGAGTCCTGCTAGGATTCAAGAGGCGTAGGAGCGTGATTGTACCTTAATCAGTGAGAGACTTGATTAGGGCTCAAATACATTCTAGTCTGAAGTTAATTGGTAGTAGGCTAGTGTCTGTAGCGGCTTAATACATTTTGGTGTTCAATCTGGACTAGGTCCCGAGGTTTTTCCTGCATTTGCGGTTTCCTCGTTAACAAAACTTCTGGTGTCTTTGTTATTTATTTTTCCGCATTATATTGTTTATCTTTATAATTGAAATATCACAGGTTGTGCAGTAATCAATCATAGTAGATACATCTGACCTTGTTTATTGGATACAACTTCATTGATTCTTGGACATTGATCTTTGGTATCGTCCAAGTAATCTCTTTGTAATTAGGTTCACATATTTGATTATGTAAACATTATAATTGCAAGAGGGAGAGAGATATAAATCTAGATACTATTCCTTAATTGAGTTGAACTCTCAGAATTGTGTTGAGTTTGTCCATACAAATTTCCTAAGAAAAAGTTGGTGGTGTATTTTGGTACCCCCGCGTTTTCAAATAACTAACTTGTAACCGTCACTTGGGCCAATGCAGCATCGTCATTGTGCATCACTACGTTGTGGCCTTGAGCTAAACTTTCTTGGACGCTTAAGATACAACAAACTCATGCCAAAATGCCTTCTAAGTGATGTCAATGATGAGTCATGAATCATATGCCTTCTGTATCATAAACTTTATTTAGCCGAGTATCAGACTTGCATCACTAACTTGCGTGTACTTTCCAAGCTTTGGATAAGCCTCGGACTAATTCATAAGCCAACTCTTGGACTATTCCATGTTCTCACATCATCCTTGAGCTGGGCTAACTCAATTCCTTGGATATGCAAAAATGCAACATCGTATGCCGCACTTGCCTTTACCAATGAAGCTTCATTGTGTCGGCCAATGCGATTCATTGTTGGGCCAATGTTTGAGAAGCTCATACTAGATTAAAAGATATCCAACTCATATATCTCGATTGCAAGTTTTATTTTTCACATGATATTAGGATCTTGAACAACATAAAAATATATCACAAGAATGTATGTATATTTGGGCCGACCGACCGGAGGGCCCGTAAGGAGGGAGTCCCTTTTATGGCCACTTTTTTGTCAAATGAAACCTAACAAAAATTGACAATTTGATAAAAAGATTGGAAATGAATTTGGTGGTAGTCTTTGGGACATGAAAAACCTAAAATATCCCTCCTTTTAGTCTAATCATTATAACTCCTTGTATATCTTATTTCTTCAGGGGTATAATTGGCAACCAAACTTTAATATAACATATATAAAAATCCGTGCCTTAGAATTTTACAAATTTTATATCATTGGAAAGCATTTTAAAAAATCAACACAACGAGTACAAACAACAATATAAAATTTAGTGTTTTTGCGAAAAATTCGATAGTGACTTTTAAAATTTATTGCATAGCAAAGCACCACAAAGGATGCATAATACATGGGAATATTGGTGCAAACCACCACAAAGGAAACATAGCACATGGGATAAATTGATGCAAACCATCAAAAAAAAATACATAAAAAATGGAGGAAATTTATGTAAACTACCATGCATGCATATCAATTTTAGCCTTATAACACCATTACACATAACGGTGTTTCGATTTTCTTCGGTCGACCCTCCCCACCGTGACAGCGGTGATCTAGTACAGAGGATTACAGGATGAAGCCATTGGCGTAGTAACAAGTAGTCAATCCCCTTCAAACACCCGAAAATTAATCTTTTAGGATTATATAGGTTTTGGAAGTATTGGTTTCTCCCGCTGGACTTTTTATGCAATGACGTGTGAATTTTTAAACACAATACTGAAGGCATCGTTCTTTTTATCTTATTCTTATACTAATATAAAGAAAAGAGGTAATTGTTTGGTGAAGCCTTTTCACATGACAATAATCCCCTCATTACCTAAGCTTTTGGTTAATATTTGTATATTTACATGAATGCCATTGTTTTAAAAATAGATCAAAAAAATTAAAACTTAGATATCTTTAAAAATACGCATCGGATTTTTGCAAAATTAATATATTTGGAAAGCTCTTTAAATTATCTACGTAATGAGTACAAACAAGGATATTAAATTTTTATTTTAAGATTTTCTTTTTCATTATTATCAAATTTGGCGTTGTTAAAAAAATCCAATTCAAGCATGTGCATCGCACATGTGGCCTTACTAGTAAGTAAAAAAAGAACGAAGTTCATATGGTTTTGGATTTGGTTTTGAATCTTGACCGACCACAAAAATGAAGATAATTAGAAAGTAACCCTTTATAAAAACCTAACAGTTAGCAACATCTTTAATAACCCAAAAATATCACATGGTTCCAATGAGTAATTTCCATGGTGTGGAAATTATTTTACATCGACTTCACCTTCTGTCACCTATAATTTATTTTATGTAATGAGATGCCAATGCATTTGGCTCATGATTTTGCAGCATGCTATACTATTTTTTTTTTAATGCTAAATTTCCTGGCTTGATTGGGGTATACCCAGATTAATTGGGGTATACCTATTTTGTTCCCATCCAAAGGAGTGTGCTAAGGGGGTCTAAAAGGTGTTAAAAGACCAAATTGCCCATACTAAAAAACCTTGCCGACCAAAACATATAAAAAAATCAAAATCAAAATCTTTCTTCTACACTCTAACTATACATGTGAAATCAAAAAAAAAAAAAAAAAAAAAACGAAGAATCAAAACGAACCAAAAGTCTCAAGTAGGTATTTTTTGTCGACCTTGCCGACCAAAATATAGTAAGTAGGTATAAGGTTGAATAACATGCCGACTTTTCATCTCTAAATTTAGCAATTACAGGGTCGGCAAGATATCCATATCTATACCTTGCCGACTTTTCATAACATCCATGGCGACGACTGTAAATTTTTTCTACAGCCGGCAGAGTATTTTTTGAAGACGTTGCCGACTTATACCGCCTCTAAGGCGAGGTTTTTCAACCGCCATGGGGTATTTTTCTCAACAAAGCCGGTTTTTTTTTTGTAGACCTTGCCGACTAATATTTTCCAATAGCCCTCTCATGTGTGTCAAAAAAAAAAAAGTCGGCATGTTCTTCATTTAAATACCTTGCCGGCTAAAATTGGTCGGCATTTTATTCAAACAAAGACCATGCCGGCCATATATAGCCGGCACCTTATTCAAACGTATATCTTGCCGACCTTTGACATTTTTGAAAACCAAATTTTTTGATCGAAATCGAACTCATAAGACGGATTAAAGGTTTAACCTACTGGATTTTCATTTTCAAAATTTTAATCTAAACTCAATTAATTAACCTAATCAGTTTTTTAGTGTTAATTAAAAAAGGGCATATTAGCCATTTTGAAAATACAAGGTTAAGGGGTGGCTTGGCTTTACTTCAAAATGACTTGTCTCATTGGGTATACCCCAATCACGCCAGGCTAAATTTCATCTACATTATGGATTCTTTTAACACCTCTCACTTACAAGAGGGGTTATAGCTTCATTTCTTATGTTTTTTTTTGTTTCAAATTTGTTTCATTTTCTTCTTCTTTTATTTCTCTTGATAAAAATAGAGAGTGGAGTTATGAAATATAGAATCATTTGAGCCCAACGCATTGTAACCGAATTTCAATATTTAGCTTAAAAGCGCCTAATATGAGTACAAGAACTTCTAAGTCTAACATCCTTCTTACTGTTTTTGCATCTCCGAGTGAGATCGGAATCATGTTGTTGGGGTAGCGGGTTGATCAGCAGTGGGACTGATCTAGCTGGCTGGATTTGCTCATGAAAGTAGGCCTAACTTTACCGAATAAAAAACAAAAAACAAAGCTTCCAACCTGGGTTGCACGGACGCGGACGCGTAGACGCGGACACGACACGACGCTGACGCGGACACTACGAAATTTTCAAAAAACTAGGACGAGGACACGTATATACATATTTTATTTATATATTATTTATATATATAATCATGTATTTATACAGCAAAGTCAAGTATTTCGACCCTAAAAATTAGAAAATGATGTTATATATGTATAAATTTTAAAAGAAAAAAAGATATCGTTTGTTTATACACGCCGAATGTCAAATAATCAATCACTATTAAACACATAGCACAATCAAAATGCATTCTTAGATCAACACATTGCCAACTAAGGGTATACGTGATGTCATTTCCAATTACAAAATCCGAATAAAGACCTAAATTATTGATCGAAATGTTTGTCTTTCTTCATTTGGTTAATAATAGTAAAAGTAAAGGAAAAAGTTTATATGAAAATTTTAAAAAATGCGTCGGACACGCGTCATTGGTGCGTCCAAACCAGACGCGCGAAGGACGCGCAAATTGATGCGTCGGACACGCGTCGTGTCAGCGTCCCACGCGCGTCCTGTGTCCGCCGCGAGTCGGACGCGGACACGGCTCAAGAAATGGAGCGTCCGTGCAACCCAGCTTCCAACTGTTTTTCTGTACAGTTAAAAATTCCATAAAAGCGACCAGTTTCAAAATAAAAAGTAAAAAATGTGCAGTAGTAATGAAATATCCAACAAACATTATCTGAACAACTTACTAATAATTCAGCATTAACATGGGTACCAATTGCTATGTATCAGTTTACTATGGAGAGTATTAAATTTTAAATTTCAAATTAGCTAAAACATTTTCCAGTTTATCTTATATAAAAAACTCGCTACTCCTAAATCAACGGTACACCGTACACTCATTAACAATGTTGAGCAATAATCAATTTTTTGTTGCAACTGGGATGCACTAATGACGGTGATGCACAGTAGTAGACAACAACTGAACTGAATACTCCCCCTACTCAAATTTGGTCACTTGTTGAATTATTGCGTTTTGCGTTTTCTAAAGGTCGAACTAAAAGATATATACGAATCTTCATTACTAAAATAACATAACCCTACAGGCTGCCGACACTGACTGAAACTAAAAGTCAACCTCAATAGCTGCTATCTAAGCACGGACTTTGTTCTGATTGGGATAGAAGTCAATTTGCTTCCAAATCCCAACCACTCTCCCAATTGGTGCTTGGAATTTCTGGCCCACTGATGCAGACTTAGGTGGGAAATATATAAGATTAAGAGAAATTATGTCTATTGTCCAAATATTTTTAAAACATAGTTCTAATGGACGAGTAAAAATTAGTATGGGTGAAATGGACACCAAAAAATTAATAAGACTGAATCTGGATTCATTCTGGCTTAAAGTTAAAAAATAGCGAGGGTGAAACTGGATGCATCCTAATAAAAATAAGAAAATGTATTTGAAAATGGGTATGATGAAACTGTTTACATCCTGGCTGTTTTTACATTCTCGTCCATTTAAACAGTATCAAATTTTACATGTCTTTTCTACATAGGAATTGTCGTTATTGGATTAATTGACCAATTTTGTGTAAGATTAAAGCGGGTGTGTGATTTCGTTTTTTTAGGACAAATCTATCCTTCTGGCCGAGTTACATATTTTGATTTTCTCCATAAAATTCTCTTTCGATAGTTCCTCAACCCTTTCCAAGATGGGGTTTTAGAGAAGAATAGATGTTCTCGACTCTTTTTGATAGATATAAGAGATGAGGTATATGTGAAGAACATCTATTCTTCTCTAAAACCCCATACCTAACTACACTACCTAATCTGGGGAGAATACAATATAGACTGGCATGTTCTCTGCAGCACAATAATCTGGGCTATTTGGAAAGTGAGGTGTGATGTGGTGTTCAAAAAGAAAACACAGAATAGTGTTTTAACTGCAAACTATATAATCACTTTTATCAATAGCTACAATACTGTGAATAATCCAGGGCATATCATAATGGAAGATTTATACTATAATTCCAGAAATGATAATGTCCTCCAAATAAATAAGAATCCTGAAATTGTTATAGGAAGAAACTTTGATTTGAAAATTCATATTGCTCTGTCTATAGATGATAGTTCAGTGTATGCTGGAATTGCCTTAACTTTAACTGATCACACAGGTATAGTCACAGAAGCAAGAGGCTTTTACATCAATATCACAGACATAGAAGATCTAGAAAAAGCTGGAGCAGAAGCTGCTTTCCAATGGGCAACAAGTTGGAGTGGCCACAGGATCTCCTTCATAAGTGATTCAGAACCAACTCTGGTGTTGCTGGTGGGAATGTATGCAAAGGCTCGAAGTCAGCGCTACTTGATAAGTGAGGATTTTGGAAACATAACAAAATTTAATATCAATTTCCTAGTCCAGAATTTTACTCTGGTCAGTAGAAATGATGTAATATGGGTCGTTAAACTATCTATTTTTTGCAAAAAGTATGAAATTAAAAACAACTGGGTAGACTATAACCTAACAGCTTTATCTAATTATCTAAACATTCAAATTTGGAATGATGCTGAAATGAATGTTCATAACCCGGATTGTGGGATACCAGAGCAGAACATCTCAATGTAACGATGGATTCCTCTTTTAGTAAAAAAAAAACTACACTACCTAATTCGACCATGAAGGGTAGATTTGTCCTAAAAAACGAACTCACATGCCGCTTTAAGTTTTCCAACGCGCATACAGTTGGAACTTGGTAGTTTAAAAAGAGTCGACATTTTTTTTGATAGTTTTGACCGGGTGGGTAAATAATTCATGAGAGCTTTGCTCTAGTCTTCAATCTATAAATATAGTTGTTACTTGTAAGAGTTCAACAGATACAGGGAAACATTTCTAGTCTGTGAATACCATACTTTGCTTCATCTACACAATTTTATTCTTGATTTATCAATTTCCATAACCTAGAACTATGGTAGTTGAAGGGGTTCTAATAGCTGGTGTAGCTGGAATCTTAAAATATGTAATTGGGATGCTTAATGATTTTGCAGTGCTAGAGTTTGGTTTGGCAAAGAATGCAAAAGACGAGCTGGAAAAGTTTCATAAGACTTTAGAGTTGATTCTTGCTGTATTAGCTGATGCTGAGAAAAGACAGGTGAAGGAACAAGCTGTACGACTTTGTTTGGAAAGGCTGAAGGACGTCGCTTATGATGCCGGTGACGTTGTAGATGAAATCTCTTATGAAGCAATGCGTCATGAGTATGAAGGGAGGGATCGTTGGGATAAAAAGGTAACTGGTTTCTTGTCATCTTCAAACCACCTTGTATTTTCGCGCGAGATAGCTAAGAAAGTCAAGGGTATCAACAAACAACTAAATGAGATTACCAATGACATGTCAAGATTTCAGTTGCAAACTACACCTATTAGTACTACTACTGTTGCTCATGGTGAAAGTAGTGAGCAACGGAGCCGACAAACCTTTTCTTACATAAATGAGTCGGAAATTGTAGGAAGGGAGGATGATAAATACGAAATAATCAAAAAATTAACATCAGTCGTTACACCATCATCGTCGTCGTCAACGCCAATCAGCGAGAACAACCAAATTCTTGAAAATGTTATTGTCATTTCCATAGTGGGAATGGGTGGTCTTGGAAAGACTACAGTTGCACAACTCGTTTACAAAGACGATTTGGTAATGAAACTCTTCGAGCCAAAAATCTGGGTTTGTGTAGGCGACGATTTTGATGTTTCTAGGCTTTTATTAAATATTATGGAGTCGATTTCTAAAAACAAGTCACATGAGTTGTTAAATCTTGATACCCTTGTGCACAAAGTTCAAGAACTGCTGATGGGAAAGAAATACTTATTAGTCCTCGATGATTTGTGGAACGAGGATGCCAAGCACTGGGAGAAACTTAAAAGTTTGTTGGCCGTTGGAGCTCAAGGAAGTATGATACTAATCACTACACGTAAGAAGCAGGTCGCAGATGTTGTAAAAGGAAGTATTCCTCCATATAATCTGAAGCAATTACAAGAAGATGAATGTTGGTCTATTATCGAGAAAAAGGCATTTTCTCCTGGTGGAGCATCAAAAACTTCTATCATGACGAATATCGGAAAAGAGATAGCAAAAAAATGCAGTGGTTTACCACTTGCAGCAAAATCTCTTGGAAGTCTGATGCACTCAAAAAGTCAAGAAAGCGATTGGTTGTCTATTAAAGAAAATGATATTTGGAATACACCAGGAAGTCAAAGCGAAATCATACCGATTCTAAAATTGAGCTATGATAACTTATCTTCTCCTTTGAAACAGTGCTTCTCTTATTGCTCCGCCTTTCCCAAAGATTGGGAGATTAATAAAGACACTCTGCTTCAATTGTGGACGGCAGAAGGATTCCTTGATCCATCTGATGTACGAGACAAAAGATCAACCGAAGACATTGGCGATGAATATTTTTACAATTTGGTGTGGAGCTCATTTCTCGAGGGTGTAACCAGGAATTCTTTGGGTGACATAAGGACGTGCAAGATGCATGATCTTGTGCACGATCTTGCACAAGCTGTTGGAGGGGCTGACGAATGCGCATCTCTCAAGGTAAGCGAGTTGAAAAATATTTCTAAAGTTCGTCGTCTAGAGTTAACAATGAATGAAGAATTATCAGCCACATTTCCTAAAACCATAGGTAATACAGAGAAGTTGAGAACAATTATTGTCCTCGAACCAAGTTTCAGTTTCAACCTTAATAGATTCTCAGGCAGTAAGCACTTGCGTGTTTTGCACCTAGGTCCTCCAGGTGGAGATTTTTCAAAGTTTTTATGGTCGTCTGCTAAGTTAAAGCATTTAAGGTACTTCAACCTTTGCTCTATAAGTTTTAGTGAACCAACAAAGAATGAGTCTATTAATAGACTTTACAATCTGCAGACGTTGGTATTAAACAAGTGTTCCCATGTTCAAAACCTTCTTAAAAACATCGGTTCCTTAAGAAGTCTAAGAAACCTCGATATCTCGTTTACGGATATCGTACAACTACCTGATTCTATCGCAAGTCTTTGCAATTTGCAAAGACTGGATCTGAATCATTGCGATGGTTTAACAGCCTTTCCCGATTCAGCAGTCACTGGTTTAAAAAATCTAAGGTTTCTTGATATTTCTTTTACACCCATTGAAGAGCTACCTCCTTTCGTTGCTAGCCTTTGTCACCTGCAAACATTAAATGTCAATAGCTGCAAGAAATTAAAAGCCTTGCCAGAGTATGTAACTTCGCTTAAGAATATGAAGATATTTAGTTTCAAAGACTGCCAACTATTAGAAGCCTTGCCCAAAGAATTTGGATCCTTGACCCAGCTAAGATCGCTTGATCTAGAGGGTACTGGGATCAAAGTATTACCCGAGTCATGCGGTAATCTCCACAATCTCGAGTATGTGAATCTTTTCTGGTGTGAGCTTCCCAAAGAGGTAATAAATTGGACAAAACTTAGAAAGTTTTCATACTCCAATGATGGAACGCCATTGGGTATCGGGAAACTAGTTTGCCTTCAAGATTTCATTTATAAGGTGCCGAAAAAAACAACAGACAGTCTAGGGTGTTATGAAGGTATCGAAGAGTTAAGAAACCTGAACTCTCTTGTGAATCTACGTATTAAGAATCTTCAGAATGTTAAAGACCCAGTAGATGGTGAAAGAGCAAATTTGAAGGGAAAGCAAAATCTTCGTGTACTGTATCTGATTTGGGGTGAAATAGAAGAGTTGGGCATGAGTTGGGACCAGAAGTCGTGTAATTTTCAAGTATTTGAAGCTCTTCGACCTCCCACTAATTTGAGATGGATGATTATATCAAACTTCATGGGTTGTGACCTTCCAAAGTGGATGTGCGATCCATCTTGTCTTCCAAATTTGGATTCACTGGAATTTGACACCTGCAAAAGAATCGAAAAACTTCCGTCCATCATGGTGCATCTCCCACGTCTTCAATATCTAAGGATCAATGACTGCAGAAGTTTGACTGAAATCCCTTTATTTCCTTCTCTGACAACAGTGGTATTTGATCAGATAAACTACAAGTTGTTAGTAAGCTCAATGGGGAGAAGTCAGAACTGTCTCACATCCCTTTTTTTACACAATGTGGATGAGTTTATATACTTCCCACTAAGCATACTCCAAAACGTTTGTAATCTTAAACTTCTACAAATATTGGGGTGCAAACAGTTCAAAGGCTTTCAAGTAAGTGATAATGGTAACGTGGTTGGCCATGAGTTCAGCAGTAGCTCTATTCAGACATTGGAATTGGTAAATTGCATAGTTCTAAAGTTTCTGCCAGATTTACAAACATGGAAATCTCTTCGGCGATTATTTATCTCCCTTTGCCCCCAAGTACAAGAGTCTTTAACCTATGATCTGAAATCCCTCTCATTTCTTAATGAATTGTATGTGGATTTTATTCAAAGAGACGAGCAGCGAGGAGATCCTCCATCTGTTGGCTTTATTAATTTGCTGAAGTGAGCTGAACTAGCAGGTACTCTCTCTCTCTCTCTTTTTTTTTTTGGTTCCTTAATTATGAATTTCGATTTATTTGTTATCTCCCTACCATGCACTTTTAGTTGATTTGATTCTCTAATATTCTGTTGGGTTTATTATAGCATTGGAAAAGATTTATGTGCTCTCTCTCCCTAAGTAGCTCTTTGATTGACTCAGCTCCACTCCCCATCATTGGCCACAATATTCAGCAACTGCCTCACTCTGGTGCAGTCAGTTAACGATACAAAGGTCCAGCCACGGTGGCTTGAGGGAGGATATTATTTGCATATGCCAACTACACTACTTTTGTCACTGCAGCAAACTTCTCTCATCTATCTGCAACGAGAAAAGAACCATCTTGCTGATTCAGTACCCAAAGATGCCAGACGTAGAATATTTCCAATTTCTCTATGAAGCAGCAGCAGCTGTATTCCAAGGATTGTAGTCACTTTGCTAATTTGCTAGTCTTCGCCTTTATCGAATATGTAAACTACTTTATATTCAATATAATCTCATTTTTATCCCAGTAAGAAAAAAGAGCAAAAAATAAAAAAAGTCTTGTAAAATAGAAAAGTAGAGAAGGAAACACAAGAGCTAATTTTTAGCCTCCGCATTTGGCCAAATTTTAGTATATATTTGAAAACAACACGAGCCGAATAATTTTTTACACGTTTGGGATAAGGTTAAATTCCGTAGTTTGATAGGTTAAATTTCGTAGGCCGATTTAAAGTTTCTAACCTAAAACAAAGACGAAGCCTGATTCTATATATCAAAAGGAACCAAGGATGTTACAAACTCTAAAAAATAGAAGAAGGAAACAACTAATTAACTAAAGTCTAAGCATCACAAAGAAATTTAAGCTAGCTGGTCATCTGAATGCGTCAACTGGTGGGCTATTAATAATTTCTACCTGGGCTAATTAGTATTCTTTTGAGATTTAGGCTATCCCAGTTAAGCTTTTACATATTTTGGGGGGCTGTAGCCTACCTAAGCCACCCCCACCTCCGTCCCTGCCTCGAAGGCCAACGAGATAATAATGGTTTAGATTGAAGTTATTGGACACTTTATTTATAAAAAAAAAAAAAAAAATCATTCAAGATCAATATATATAATCACTACAAGGACTAATGATATTGGCTAACAAGTCGGGTGCGCACCCACTGATCTTTTACGTCCTACCATATTCCAACATCAAGTTGAACGATCTCAATTTTGGAGATTAGTATTAGGAAGAAGAAAATTTGTACAACATCAAAAAAATCTACTTTTTGGTTGATGGAGATTTCTTTGAAGGAATAGAAATCAATAATAATAATTGGCTAAAAGTTCTTAGAATTCCAATTTTGGTTTGTAAAATTTACTAAAGTTTAATCGACAAAATAAAAAAAAAATATTGTCCATTTAGCCATCGCATAAGAAAAATCCACTTTGTGGTTGACTGATAGTTTCTTGTAAATAAGCCCTTTCTGGACTAGTGTAGAAATTCAATGTGAAAATCACATGATCTTCATCCGTTGGATGAAGATACCAAACTGAATTGGCCGGAGGTTGCTTAACCATGCATGTGATTATTATCGTAAAGGTAATAAAATCTGCGATGACACCAATTTTTGGTGATTACAGTTTCATGAAAGGAATAGAAATTGTAGATCATCTTTCCATAGATTTTATCTTTTTATTAATTTTATTTTCTCCATAATAAAAAAAGTTAGAGAAAAAGGAAGATCAAACTTATTCGGCTAAGTTGATCACCCAAGCCCTTTAAGTATAAAAGGACTGATGACTGGATTTTAATTACACCAAAAGAAACACTAAGATTTTTCTCACGATTGTTGCAGTAAAGATATAAAATCCACACAAAATAATCCATGATGTTCATAAAAAATAAAATGCACATAGAAAAGAAAAACATCATTGACTGTGTAAGAATGAGTTAGTAAGTACGCGGTGCACAGATGTGTGTCCTCGACTTCCGTCTACAGCAGTCTTGATGTCTCCAAGTCCAAGCCATGTATGTCATTTGAGATTCATGATAGACACATTTTTGTGTCTAATTTTTCTCGATTCTATATATTGATAGTGCTCATTTTTGTACTTATTATGGTGTTTTATGTGTGTGTAGGTATTTTTGGCCAATAAACATTTTTGGAAAAAATCGGCTCGAAAAGTTGCGCCCGGAGGACATCTACTATTCGGACCCTCACTACGGATAAGGGGTACCCAAATTACTAAGGGGCACCCTCATGACACCCCAAGGCAGTTGCTAAAGGCACCCCTACTCTGGATAGGGGGCACCTCATCTTCAAGAATTCAAAAATTCAAAAAAGGCGGGAAAACATGTGCATCGAGAAACAAATTTGGAATTGGATTTTTCAAATGGATTTAGAGAGATTCAATCGCGGGTTTTTGATGGACTGGACCTGTTAGAGCCTAACAGGCCTGGTACAAGTGTTACAATCAATCAACTTGGGTTGTATGATCGTGTTGGAGCGAAACAGAGGAGGTGAAGTTTCACGGGATTTTGCTTGATAATATTTGGCAGTTACGGGAGATTTGAGGCAAGATAATCTTCCCTGAGATTCATATCAATCTAATAAAGGAATTGGAGTGACTGATTTACTGAGAAACGCGTAGAGAAGAGTTTGGAAAGTGGAAAACTCCGTGACTTTCTCGCCGAAGAAAAGAGGAGATTTAATCGAGTTTAGGGGTTGCCGTTGTGTATATATAGCACGGGTATGAGTCATAGAAGGGTACGCAAACTTTGGGAGGTTTAGAACAACACAGAGCGTTGAAATCACAAGTTGGAGTTTTGTTTCTCTGCTGCAAAACCAAGAACAAGAAGAACATAGGCCGATCAAGACAAATCGTTTTGGGTCTTAGATTCAACGACAAATCAACAAAGTGCATAAGACGGGTTCTCAGAACGGTCCCTTGCAATGACTTCTTTGTAACACCATTACAGCGTTGCAAAGCGATCCGATTTATTGTTTCTCATCCTTTTAATCAACTTTTGAACCATAAAATAATATTTTGAGATCATGATTAATATGAGGAGCTAAACCCCATTCTTTGAGGCGATAGAGGAAGCTATTTTTCCAACAAAAAGTGGTATATTCTATTTTATCTTTTATTTGCAATTATTATATGATTATTTGCCTTGAACTATTATTGAATATGATTTTTGTTTGAGTGATTGTGATTTATTTTGATGGAGTATGCTTAGTTTTAAGACTTTTGATGCTTCATACTTGGTATTTACAATTATTACTTTTGAAAATCTACTTGTTGCAATATTTTAGAATCAAATTAAACAAGAAAATTGCATAAATATAAGGATTGGTTTAATCACTTTGAACTTGGAAAATAGTGGAATCTTAGCCTCAGTATTTCTTTTAATATTGATATCATCTTTGTCTAAGTTTGCTATAATTTTTAGTTTGTTTTCTATTTTAGTTTTGAATTTAAATCTAAAAAATCCTTCACAAGTTCGAGAGAACGACATCTTTCTTACCACTTTACTACAACTTTCAAAACCACATCAATTTTTGGCGCCGCCGACGCGGACTTGTTTTTAGGGTTTGTGATTTTTTTATTTTTTATTATTTTTGTTCTTTTTTACGTTTTTTGGGTATTTATCTTTTGTCTAAGGTGTTCTCGTATCATAAAGAAAATTGAGCCAAGGAGTCTGGTGATTTCGTAAAGACTTGGAGCGAAAGATTAAAGCGAAAAGAACAGAAAGAAGACGATTTTATTTTAGATATTTTGTTTTTAGGGTTTGTTTATTTTTAGGAAAAAAAAAGAAAAAAATTGTATTAGGGTTTATTATTTTTGTAATTTTTTTTTTCTTTTCTTTTTGGACTTTGGACATTATTTTTTTATTTTTACCCTACGGAAGGGTACTTTAAATATAAATTGTTTGCAGAGAAGGAGGACAATTACGATATTGTCTCTGCACCTTGGGTTCGTACACTGACATATGAGTCAGTGGCCCGAGTCGACTACAACCGATTCATCCCCCGTCCGGAACGGAGGTAAGACTCTAAACACTCGCGAATCTCCCGTCGCCGAGTTCCGGACTCCTTCGTTTGCATATATGCTGAGGACTTGAATACGGCTGCTTTAATTTTCTAGTAAAGGGCAAGGCCTGGCCATACAAGATAAGGGTTCGGATTTCATCACCGTTCTCTTCTTGCCCGCCTTAGGAACACGTAACGCGAACCTAAGCCTTAAAATTTTGACTAGAACAAGACCTATAGGGTAACGAGCTTAATAGGAAAGTCATTCGAAAAATATTGGTTACTCTTTTAAGCACACTTCGAAGTTCATAAAGGTTTCTGTGAGTTGAATGCGTGACTGCGCCGCATTGTAATTCCGGTGAGGCCTTGGGTATCAAAGCTCCACCGAGCTTCCCTCGCCTCTATTCAACTTACTTTGACTCGGATTGATTCCAGAGGGGTTTGCTTAAATTGTAACGAATTCCCTTTCGAAAGTTTAGAAGCTAGTCTAGAAACAATCTAAGTGGAGCCATCATGCTTTTTGTTTACTAAAAATCTCTAGGTTTGCTCTGGTTGAGTCGGCCTTGATTTGTGATTGCATAGAATCCCCTTCCTTATTCTTTTGCATGCCTGAACTTAAAAGAGACGCCCTAGGTAGATTTGTTAAAGAGAAACCTAGTAGTTCTAAGCGTCTCGATTACCTCAATTTAGAAAGTCCAATTTTTGAAGAGTCCGTTTTTGAACGTCCGTCTGGGGAGACAATCCCTAATATTCCGATAGTGCGTTTAAATGGAAACTTTGAAAGCCTTGTTGAACCCGACTAGGCTACTCGTCCCTCGTGTATCAAAGTTAATAAACTAAGCAACTTATGAACTTAAACCTGGGACCTTGCAGCTGCTCCAAATCTTCTTAGGGAAAGAAAATGAAAACCCCTATTTTCATGTTAGGGACTTTGAGGAATTTGTAGTACCCTAAAGATTAGAAACCTTGATGATGATGCTTTGAAACTCAGGTTATTCCCTTTTTCCTTGAAAGATAAAGCCAAATCGTGGCTATATAGTTTGGCTTATGGTTCAATAGAAACATATGAACAACTTACATCCGCCTTTTTGAACAAGTTTTTCCCTAGGCACAAAATATCGTCTATTAGGACGCAAACCGCACGTTTTCTCAACAGGAGGGAGAATCTTTGTATAGGTATTTGGAAAGGTTCAATGATTTATTAGCCCAATGTCCTCATCATGGTCTCGAAAAGGTTAGGTTAGTTCGGATCCTTTATGAGGGTTTAGATTATTCCACTACAACCACAAGTAGAATCTATGTGTAAGTGGGTTTGAAAACCAAACAGTTGATGAGGCGATGACATATTTGCATGAAATCGCCGAAAAGACCCAACAATGGGAAAATAATAGGGAACCCCAGAAAACAATTCTTCTAGGCGGAGGAAACGTTAATAGGGTAGAAGGAGGCTATGAATCGATGCCAAATTGCGCAATAACGAAAAGGTTAGAAGCCTTAGAAGTGGGTCACACTAGTGGTAGATTGGAGCCTTTTTGGGAAGGCTGAATAATGAAGAGCAAGCCAATGCTCTCTATAATAACACTAGATTTGATAACCGTCGGAAGTTTGACCCATATTCGTAAAACCTATAATCCCGGTTGGAGAAACCATCCGAACCTCTCGTGGTATAAGGGCCAGAATCAAGGTCAGTTTAGTAATTCTAATGCTCCCCTGTGGTTTCGGATATACTAAGAATCCTTCGGAGGACTAGTTCAGTTTTAGAATCGGTCGGATAAGAAAATCCTAAGCTTAGAGGAGTCTCTCAACTTGTTAACTCAAGAAACTAGAAAATTTAGTTATCGGTAGAACAAAGTCTACAATCTAGTAAAGGATAGGACAAGAAAATAGTCGGGCTATTTCCGAGCTAAAACCTAAGGTTGGTCCGATAAATGAGTCTTTGAGAGAAAAAGGTAAGTTTCCTAGTCAAACACTACCAAACCCTAGAGGAGTTCATGAAGTAGGTGTAAAAACATCGAATCGGTTGAATGCTATTAGAACCCTTAGGAGTGGTAGAGTAGTAGACAATCGTGTAACCATGCCCGATAGTGAACACATATCAGTAGTTCACCCTCGGGATCTCACCTTCGGGACCACCACTAGCCGAGGGACCGGTAAAGTTTCGATGATGTCAATCTTGTTCTCGAGAGGTCCGATTCTCGTGCCTAAAGCCCCGTTTCCCCAACTATTAGTACCAACAAAGAAGGAATCGAACTTTAATGACATATTGAGGTTTTTAAGCAAGTTACCATAAACCTTCCTTTATTAGATGCAATTAGGCAAATTCTCGCTATGCCAAGTTCCTTAAGGATATGTGTACGCGAAAGCAAAAACTTAGCGTCCATAAGAAAGCATTTTTAGCTAGTCACGTAAGTTCAATCATTCGAGAACACCACAACTCCAAAGTACAAAGACCCTGTTCCCCTACCATTGCTTGTACAATAGGTAAACACCGGGTAGAAAAAGCTTTACTTGACTTAGGAGCTAGTGTGAACTTCCGCTGTACCATGTGTACTTACAATCTAGGACTTGGTGAAATGAAACCTACTCGGATGACATTGCGGTTAATGATAGGTCTCGTTAAAATTCCTCGAGGTGTTATTGAGGATGTTCTTATTGAGGTCGACAAGTTTATTTATCCAGTGGATTTCGGGGTCCTAGATACTCAACCTGTCCCCGACACAGAGAACCAGATACCTGTGATATTAGGTCGCCCATTTTTAGCTACGTCTAATGCGATCATTAACTGTCAAAATGGTGTGATGAATTTATCTTTTGGTAATATGACTATGGAGATGAACATTTTTAATGTCGAGAAGCTACCCTATGAGTTAGATGACACATGTGTTGAAGAGGTGAACATGATAGAAGCCTTAGTTCAGGAGTCATTATCAAACATTTTGTCTGAGGACCCATTAGAAAGTTGTCTATCCCATTTTGGTTTAGATTTTGACGACGATAGCACTATTGAACAAGTGAATGCACTATTAGATTCTACCCCTGTGTTAGACATTGATAGATGGAAAGCTAGGTTCGAACCATTACCGGTTCGAGACTACCTTAATTCCTTCTTTAGAAGAGCCTCTAAGTTGGACCTAAAACCACTACCCGACACTCTAAAGTATGTGTTTTTAGGCCCATCTCGAGACTTTACCTGTGATTGTAGCTTCCAATTTAGATAGTGATCAGGAAAGTAGGCTAGTAAAAGTACTTCAAGATAATAAGGAAGCTTTAGGGTGGACTATAGCAGACATTAAGGGTATAAGTCCTACTGTGTGTATGCATCAGATTCATTTAGAAGAAGACTCCAAACCTTCTAGGGAGATGCAACGTCAACTGAACCCTAACATGAAAGAGGTAGTTCAAAGGAGGTGCTTAAGTTGTTAGATGCGGGTATTATCTACCCAATTTTAGACGATGAAGTAGTGGGTCAGCCCCGTTCTGTGTTGTCCCCAAGAAATCTGGTATCACCGTAGTCCGTAATGATAATAATTAGTTAATTCCAACCCGAGTGACCACGGGATGGCGTGTCTATATCGACTATAGGAAATTGAACAAGGTCACAAGGAAGGATCACTTTCCCCTTCCTTTTATCGACCAAATGCTAGAGAGATTAGCTGGACATAGTCATTATTGCTTCCTAGATGGCTACTCCGGTTATAATCGGATCGTTATTGCCCTGTAAGACCAAGAGAAAACCACTTTTACCCGTCCCTTTGGTACCTTTGCGTATAGACACATGCCTTTCGGGCTATGTAATGCCCCCCGCGACTTTTCAGGCGTTGTATGATGAGCATATTTTCCGATATGGTAGAACGGTTTCTAGAGGTCTTTATGGATGATTTTTCAGTGTTTAGTTCATCTTTTGATGAGTGCTTGCATCATTTGACATTAGTGTTGACTAGGTGTAAGGAAAAGAATTTAGTGCTCAATTGGGAAAAATGCCATTTTATGGTTAAATCAGGAATTGTGTTAGGGCACATTGTTTCTTCAAAGGGTATAGAGGTAGATAAAGCCAAAGTTGACCTTATTAAGACTTTACAGGTCCCAAAAACCGTAAAAGATATTAGGTCATTCCTAGGACATGGGTGTTTTTACCGTCGATTCATTAAGGATTTTAGCTTGATTTCTAGACCTCTTTGCAATTTACTTGCAAAAGATGTTAAGTTTGTCTTTGATGATGCTTGTTTAGATGCTTTTGAGAAGCTTAAGAATTTACTCACTATCGCCCGATAGTCCGTGCACCTAACTGGAACCTACCCTTTGAAATTATGTGTGATGCTTCAGATTATGCTATAGGTGTTGTGCTAGGTCAACGAGAAAACAAATTACTTCATGTGATTTACTATGCTAGCAAAACTCGAATGATGCCCAAATGAACTATACAACTACCGAAAAGGAACCGTTATCCATCGTGTTTGCCTTGGATAAGTTTAGATCCTACCTATTAGGTTCTAAGATCGTAATCTATACCGATCATGCCGCTTTGAAATACCTTTTGTCTAAGAAGGATACCAAACCTAGATTGATTAGGTGGATCCCTTTGTTACAAGAATTTTGTCCAGGACATTAGAGACAAAAAGGGTGCCGAAAATGTAGTAGAAGAGACCACTTGTCTAGGCTAGTTGTTAGTTCCCCTAATGATTCCCTTCCTATAAGGGATAGCTTTCCGATGAACAATTGTTCTCTGTTTCCCAATCACCTTGGTATGCGAATATAGTGAATTATCTTGTTTCTTGGTCGAATGCCTCAACATTGGGGTAAGCAAGATCGTTCTAGGTTTTTATCCGAGGTTAAGCATTTCTTTTGGGACGATCCTTATCTGTTTAAGTATTGTCAGACAGCATTATTAGGAGATGTATACCCGAGAGTGACCACTCCAGTATTATCTCCTTTTGTCATGAACATGCATGTGGGGGTCATTTTAGTGCTAAGAAGACTGCTGCTAAGATAATGCAGTGTGGTTTTTACTGGCCTTCGTTGTTTAAAGACTCCCATGGTTATTGTGTTTCTTGTGAGCGTTGCCAGAAGTTAGGAACCATTTCCCGTAGAAATATGATGCCTTTGAACCCTATTTTAGTGATTGAGGTCTTTGATGTGTGGGGCATTGATTTTATGGGCCCATTTCCTAATTCTTTTGGTTATCTTTACATACTTGTCGTTGTAGACTATGTGTCTAAGTGGGTTGAGGCGGTTCCGTGTAAAACAAATGACCACGGTGGTCGTAGTCCGCTTTTGAAAGAGAACATACTTACACGTTTTGGTACGCCGCGAGCTATAATTAGTGATGGAGGTTCACACTTTTGTAATAGACCGTTTGCACTTTTAATGAAACAATATGGTATTACCCATAAAGTAGCAACCCCATATCACCCACAAACTAGTGGTCGAGGTAGAGGTCTCCAATAGGGAAATTAAGCGTATTTTAGAGAAAACAGTTAATCCTAATAGGAAAGACCGGTCGTCGAGGCTTCTCGATGCCTTATGGGCTTACCCGCATCGCGTTTAAGACACCTATTGGAATGTCACCTTATCGTTTAGTGTTTGGCAAGGCATGTCACCTTCTGTCGAGTTAGAGCATAGAGCCTATTGGGCTATTAAGAACTTAAACTTTTCACTTGACAAGGCAGAGCTCACGTAAAACTCCAACTCAATGAGTTGAACGAGATTCGTAGAGATGCATACGATAGTGCTAAGGAGTATAAGAACAAAATGAAACTTGTGCATGATAAGAATATTTTACGAAAGTCATTTTCTCCAGTCAAAAAGTTCTTCCGTATGACACTCGTTTGCATCTATTCCCAGGAAGTTGCGCTCTCGGTGGACCGGTCCTTTTGTGGTCCGTATCTTGTTTTTCCTCATGGCGCTATTGAGATTGAGACACCAGATGGTAGTAGTTCTTCAAAGGTTAACGGTCAGCGTTTGAATCCTTTTTAGAGCCTTTTCCTACAGGTGATGTTGAGGAGGTCCCTCCGGAGGACCCCGTTTACCTTGATTGACCATCGAGGCGGTTTTTATGTTGTATATTATTTTTTTAGGTTTTTGGTTATACTTCACCCAGTACTATCTTTCCGACTTCTCTCTTTACTATTTCCTCATGTTACTTATATTTTTGGTCTTTGTTCTTTAATTAGAAACATTGAGGACAATGTTAGATTTAAGTTTGGGGTGGGGTAGAAACTTTTGTTACCTTTTGTTACAATAAATAAACTCCAGAGCCTAGAAATTTATGCTTATTAAGGATGGCACTAACCAATCTAAGTGGATGGAAGCATTTTGGTTGTAGGAGTTGAGGAACCAATCGATTAGATGGCAACATCTAAAGAGTCTATTCATAAAAGCACAGAGCTCGGGTGTTAGAAATAACATGATAGTTTCACCATATCTCGTTGAGTCCTTTTCACTTCTGTTTTTATTTTACTTTGTTTTTAAACTATGTTCGTCTAAGTGATTAGGTGGGGCCCACGAATCAAGTTGTTACCGATGCTAGGGTGAATTAGAGTGATTGAGATACAAAAAAAAAAAAAAAAAAAAAAAAATGAGACCAGACCATTTGACCAACCGGAATAAATTCAATAAAGTCGACCACTGGAACCCTTGTATATGCCAGTTGTGTTGACCTAGAGTTAGGATTATCGACCACTGGTTCCCTTGTATATACCAGTGTGTTGATATTAGTCAGACTAGTATCTCAGTCCATTAGGATAGGTTCATTTTGGCGGAGGCCTTCAGACATATATGGGAAACACCAATCACTTAGTAAACACCAAAGCCATCTATATTTTTCTCTATATCCATCTTCTTGATCTATCCATGTGATTAGTTTTGACTCCGGATATTGATGTCCATAGTGCGACTATCTGAGTAGAGCTCTGTGACTTATATATGAATTTTAGTATGCTTGAGTGCAAACTCATGTACAACAATTGGAATTTCGCATCGGGGTACTTCCTCCTGTAGTCAATAAGTATGCCAACCAAGGAGATTCTTTAGTGCCTTCCAAGGTTCTCGCGTAGATAGTTAGGGTCCTGGATTATAAAGGTTTTGTGGGTACACCTCCGGTAAACCCTCCCGAGACTATAACTCGGCCACTAGGGCCACCTAGGGGTTTAAAGGCTTATTGCATACGCTAAATGCAATCGACGATGCCTGCGACAGTGAGTTAGGATTTTATTTTTGTTTTTGCTCGAGGACTAGCAAATAATAGGTTTGGGGGTATTTGATAGACACATTTTTGTGTCTAATTTTTCTCGATTCTATATATTGATAGTGCTCATTTTTGTACTTATTATGGTGTTTTATGTTTGTGTAGGTATTTTTGGCCAATAAACATTTTTGGAAAAAATCGGCTCGAAAAGTTGCTCCCGGAGGACATCTACTATTCGGACCCTCACTACGGATAAGGGGTACCCAAATTACTAAGGGGCACCCTCAGGACACCCCAAGGCAGCTGCTAAAGGCACCCCTACTCTGGATAGGGGGCACCTCATCTTCAAGAATTCAAAAATTCAAAAAAGGCGGGAAAACATGTGCAGCGAGAAACAAATTTGGAATTGGATTTTTCAGCGGATTTAGAGAGATTCAATCGCGGGTTTTTGATGGACTGGACCTGTTATAGCCTAACAGGCCTGGTACAAGTGTTACAACCAATCAACTTGGGTTGTATGATCGTGTTGGAGCGAAACAGAGGAGGTGAAGTTTCACGGGATTTTGCTTGATAATATTTGGCAGTTACGGGAGATTTGAGGCAAGATAATCTTCCCTGAGATCAATCTAATAAAGGAATTGGAGTGACCTGTACGGCTGAGAAACGCGTAGAGAAGAGTTTGGAAAGTGGAAAACTCCGTGACTTTCTGTCGAAGAAAAGAGGGGATTTAATCGAGTTTTAGGGTTGCTGTTGTGTATATATAGCCTGGGTATGAGTCATAGAAGGGTACACAAACTTTGGGAGGTTTAGAACAACACAGAGCGTTGAAATCACAAGTTGGAGTTTTGTTTCTGCTGCTTTGCAAAACCAAGAACACGAAGAACAAAGGCCGATCAAGACAGATCGTTTTCGAGGTCTTAGATTCAAACGACAAATCAACAAAGTGCATAAGACGGGTTCTCAGAACGGTCCCTTGCAACAGCTTCTTTGTAACACCATTACAGCGTTGCAAGCAGTCTGATTTATTGTTTCTCATCCTTTTAATCAACTTTTGAACCATAAAATAATATTTTGAGATCATGATTAATATGAGGAGCTAAACCCCATTGCTGAGGCGATAGAGGAAGCTATTTTTCCAACAAAAAGTGTTATATTCTATTTTATCTTTTATTTGCAATTATTATATGATTATTTGCCTTGAACTATTATTGAATATGATTTTTGTTTGAGTGATTGTGATTTATTTTGATGGAGTATGCTTAGTTTTAAGACTTTTGATGCTTCATACTTGGTATTTACAATTATTACTTTTGAAAAGCTACTTGTTGCAATATTTTAGAATCAAATTAAACAAGAAAATTGCATAAATATAAGGATTGGTTTAATCACTTTGAACTTGGAAAATAGTGGAATCTTAGCCTCAGTATTTCTTTTAATATTGATATCATCTTTGTCTAAGTTTGCTATAATTTTTAGTGTGTTTTCTATTTTAGTTTTGAATTTAAATCTAAAAAATCCTTCACAAGTTCGAGAGAACGACATATTTCTTACCACTTTACTACAACTTTCAAAACCACATCAATTCATATAGGGGATCTATATAAAAGACAAAATAAAAATTAGTGAGTCAATCACATACACGTCTGCTATTTGAATGAAAACGAGTATTAGCAGATGAAAAGCTTAAACATGAATCAATAACTATAAAATATATTTAATAACAAAAGTTAGGGTATATCTCTGTTAAGGTGTTCGCATCATTAACAATAAGGTTAACTCCTTTATGCTTTGGATGTAACCATCAGTTCAGTGTAGAGCGTGCATGATAACGTCTTGTAAAATAGAAAAGTAGAGAAGGAAACACAAAATAAAGAGAGAGAAGAAGAGAAAATTCTTATTAGTTCTGTCTGGAATACAGAGTTCAAGTCTCTATTTATATAGATAGAGGACTTGGTGCCCAAGGTATGTAAACCCTAATCTTAGACACAAAGGGCATCTTAGTAATTAAACTTTAGGTTTATAACAAAAAGAAGTAACTAAAATGGAGAAAAGGCAGAGGACGTTGAACCCAGACTTGATCACGCCATCTTAGCAAGACAATCGGCTGCATTGTTTGCTTCTCTATACTGCTCACAAATAGTAGGCCTAGCTTTATCCAAAATAATGGTTAGGAGAATGAAGCCTTTGATATCCAAAATAGTGTCACCTTTATCAAGCTGCTTATGTTTCTGGAAGGTTTATTAATGACAATACCATCATTGCTCATGAATTAATTCATTCCATGAGGAAAAAAGAAGGAGAAAGTGGTTGGTCAGCTCTCAAAGTGGATATGAGTAAAGCCGTTGATAGACTTGAATGGAGTTTCATACTCAAAGTTCTTCAAAGTTTTGGTTTTTCTGCAGAATGGATTCATTTAGTGGAACAATGTATTAGTACCACAACTCTTTCTGTACTTCTTAATGGTTCTCCCTGTGAGGATTTCAAACCAACTAGAGGGATAAGGCAAGGAGATCCTCTATCTCCTTACCTTTTTTATTTTAGCAATGGAATAATTTTCAAGATCCCTTATTGCTGCTCATCAATCAAAAGAAATAAAAGGAATTAAGGCTGCAAGAAGATCTCCTCCTATAATCATCTATTGTTTGCAGATGATTGTCTTATATTTACCCAAGCTAATTTAACGGTGTGAATAATCTCAAGCAATTATTGCAAGTTTTTAGTTCACAATCCGGTCAAGTCATTAATTTTGACAAATCTTCCATTTTGTTTAGCAACAATATGGATCCAGATGTTTGTAATATTCTCAAAAACATCCTTGGGGTTAATTATATGGACAAGAAGGAGAAGTATTTGGGTTCACCACTTCTTATTGGCAGATCCAAAGTCAGTTCCTTTGAAGAAATTAACACTGCTTTTGAAAGAAGATTATCTAGTTGGAATGGCATCAACCTTGGACAGGCTGGAAGAACAACAATGGTCAAAGCTGTACTAAATTCAGTTCCTTTGTATCAAATGAGTACATTCAAGATACCAAAGAAACTGATTAAAAAACTTGATTCTCAACAAATTCGGTTTGGTGGGGGCATAAAGGCAACAAGAGGTACTAAGTTCATTTCATGGCAAAATCATGTGTATTCCTAAAGATTTAGGAGGATTGGCCTTCAGATATATTGAGATGTTAAATCATGCCCTATTAACTAAGTTAGCTTGGAGGATTTGTACTCAAGAAGATCAGCTGGTTACTCAGGTACTTAAAGCTAAATACTTCAAAAATGAAGAAAAAGCATAATACTTCATGGATATGGAGGGGTATTGAAGTGGGTTTGCAAGTACTTCAAGGAAATTATTGTATGGAAGTTAATAATGGGAAAAGAACTAGAATAAATATTGATCAGGTCAAAGAACTTAGTGAGTGAGCTAATACTGCCAGATTCAGCTGCCTGGAATGTCCCTCTACTCAATACAGAATCAATATGATGATTATATCTCCAAATGAAGAAGATGTTGTTAGATGAAAATATACTAAGGATGGCAAATTTACAAGAAAAGTGTTTACAACAAACTAGTTGAAAAATGGTCAATAATAATCAGCGACTTTAAATACTGTACCAAAGAAAATATGGAAGGATTTGTGGAACATGAAGCTGCCTCATAGAATAAAGATGTTCATATGGAAGTGTTTGAAAGGAATAATACCAACAAAACTCAGACTAGCACAGTACAATAGAGACATAGAGATGGATTGCTGCATTTGTCACAATGAAGTAGAATCTCTTTTTCATCTTCTCATCAGCTGTGCTCATGCAAGAGCAGTGTGGAGGATAATTAACATAAATATTGATCAGGTCAAAGATAATTGTTCTTCAATCCAAGAATGGATTATATCTTGGTTCAACAGTGTGGGTAATACTGGAGTTGAAGATATGAACCAATGGAAGAGTACTCTTATGATAGGATGTTGGGTCATATGGAAGGAGCGTTGTGAAGCTGTTTTTCAAGACAAAATTCTAAATCCTACTTGATCGCTTCTAGAATTCAAAGCATCATTTGCATAATTTTTATTTATCTACACATCCTACTACTGCAGATACTAATACTTAAACTGTGTTGCAGGAAAAGAATTATAAATTTACTTTATTTGTGGATGCATCTTTCAGTCACCTCACTAATGAAATTGGCACTGCAATGGTGCTTTACTCTGATACGGGTGAATGTGAAGGAATCAGGGGCACCTATGCAGTTGGAGTAATGGATGCTGAAGCTGGGGAGGGACTGGCTATACTAGAATCTCTAAAATGGATGAGAAGTATGTAGCTGGACAACTTCCACTTAAATTTTGATGCTGAAGTTTTAGTTAGTTTCGTTACCACTGATAATGAACAAATCAGATGGGAAAATAAGAAAACTCTAAAAGAGATTAAAGTTGTTTTTTCTAGTTTTAGTTACTGTAAGTTGTCTCATGTCAAGAGAGATGGTAACTGTGTAGCAGATATCATATCTAAGAAGGTCAGAGTTGATAAACTTTACTTAGAGGGGTATAAAGATTACTCCCTTGGTTACAATCAGACTTTAAAGGCACAATGTGCCAGAACCTCATTGAGATTAATAAATTTTTATTGGTATCAAAAAAAAAAATAGTAGGCCTAGCTAACAACGTAACCAAAAACCACGGACAGTCGACTTCCCTCAGGAAAAATGAGGCTCAAACATTAGGCTGGCCTGAATTATGCGCAATTGTGCTATGGCATGTGTATAAAGCCAGGTGCAACTTAACTTTTGAAAATCAAAAACCAAGGGCAGGTCATATAGCTAAGGAGATCATTTTGTATATCAATACTACTATAGCAAAGCAAAAACAAAGGAAAAAAAAACCCAATGCATGTGGAGTACACCAAAAAGAAGTCAAGCTCAAATTATTGAATTAGAATAATTTGGCAAGCTCCAATGCTTTTTACTCGAAAATTAACATAGCCCTCATCTGCAACCCTATGAATAATTTATTTGGAATGTGAATTCTACTTTTTGATCATACTGTGCACTGTAGAGGAGCTAAAGGAGCATGTCTCCAACAAAACTCTCCGAAACAATGAGAAAGAAAAACATCGATGCTTACAATTGGGCGGCGGAATTAGGAAGCATGATGAAATTTGAATCAAACTCGGCCAACTAATAAAGCTAATGAAAAGTCCGCATCTGCGGGCAAGATAGGAGAAAGATTCACTTTGAACAATGATGGGACGGAAGTTTTTGAAGTTGGTACATGGAGCACAATCAATGACAGTAAAATTAATGGCAGTTAACCTAGCTTTTCCGAGTATAAACCGCAATACAACTAGGAGTTGGGACCAAAACTCTATAACTCGGTCTAATTACTTTCTTGTCAAACAATTTTATTACTAGTCCTGTAGACAATCAAAACAATGGTACTGTAACTATTAATCCGAGATATGGATAACATCCTTTTGAACATGGAGATAATCGGTAGTCGCACAGCTGACACAGTTCTCACACTATGTACTCTGCCTAGGGGCTTTCTACCCCAAAAAAAAAAAAAATCGACTTCCCTGGTACTAATTTACCTGGCGAGATTGGGGTATACTCAAACTAATTGGGGTATACCCAATTTTAAGTGGACATGTGACCTTACTAAGGGGAGGCCAAAACGTGGTAAACTTACTTAAATACCCCTACACTAATCAACCTAAAACTAAACTCTAAACTTAAAAACCAAAAACTCGATTAACCAAAAACCTCTCCTCTTCTCTTTCATTCTTCTTCTCTAAACCCTCTCATCTTCTCTTTCATTCCAAAACTTAAAATCAACCAAAATTTTGAATTTTGATTTTCTACCCAAAAAAAATGGTTGATTCTAAACGATCCAAAGAAGAAGAGAGATTCAACTGGTAACATGAAAACCTCCAAATCGGAGGGAAAAGGTAAGGGAAAGGTTGGAACGAGTAAACCCAAGAATGAAATCCTTGAAGATCTTTGAAAAGAAACCTCTAAAGGCGAAAAGAAGATTGTAAGTGATTTATAAACTCAAACCCATTATTGTTTTGTTGTATATGATTGTTAGATTAGGTTAGAAATCGAAAATTATGATTTCGAGATTTGTGGGCGAAAGCAAGGTCGATACTTAAACAACATGCCGGCCATTGGTATTTTGAAAGAGCCGGCATGGTCTCGTGGATGAATAACATGCCGACTTTTCATCGAGCCATGGCGCCTGTTTGACAATAACTGTGGCCGGTAGGTATAATAACCAACCATGCCGGGTTATATTTGGTCGGCGTTGTTTTTGACTTGTACCATGCCGACGTTAGGCATCGAAACCTTAATTTCCTAATTTATTAGTCGGCATCTTTCATAGATAGTACCAATCCGGCGTTTTATTAGCTACAGGGGTAGTTGGTTAACAACATTAAGGCTTTAATGTAGTCTGCAGTGTTTTATTTATCGGGCTTGGGCCGGGGTAGAAGGTCAACGGTGTTGTGTTGTTTGTTTTCATATATCTTATTTGTGCATTGTTTAGGTTCCCGTGAGGAAACAAAAGAAGAACTACCTTGTCTTGTTAACAATGCGTAAGAGCTATTTGAATATTTGGACACAATTTATCCCAATTTAGAAGAACCTAAAGATGAAATCAAGAGAATTGCCCGTTTAGAAAGTTATGTTTGATGGGCAAGGAAAATCCAGAGAAGAATTTCTAAGGTTTATGAACAGTCCTAGCAATCCCCTCAACTATGAAGAATGCACATCATCGGAGGAGGAAGAAGAGGAGGTTGATCCAAGAACTTTTTCAGTGGCATGTGACTTTTCCGGAGTGAACCCCTATTACAATGAGGATGGTGACTACATAGGCGAGATAAGGGGAAGGGAAAAGCAAAAAGTCATAGGTGAAAAAGCTAGTGATGGGGAGGAAGATAACAACAACAAGAAGGATCCATGAAATTCTTAAACTTTATTATGTTTCACTTGGTTTAGAAACTTAGATTGTGGTTTGAACTCTTTCATTATGTTTTGAACTCTTAGAAGTTATTTGAATTTTCAGTTTTAGTTGCTTTAGAAGTTATTATTTTGTTTATGCACTTTTAGACAAAGTACTTTGAGGCCGGCATGGTATGAAGTATATACCTTGCCGACACAATGTTAGTTGCACCTTTTAGGTAAAGTACAACCCATTGAATGCTCAACGGCTAGAAATTTCAAAATCAAGATATTAGGTATGTTTTTATTATAAAAGCATTCCCAACTTCATCTTCAACCTTGCATAAAGAATGGAAGTTTCACCACCAAATATTTGTAGTCTTTGTACACTAAGTGGTCATTTTGCAAGGGATTGTCCCTTTGAAGGAAGCAAATGCACTATTGAAGGTTGTAAGGGATTCTTATTTCTCATGAAAGCTGCAATAGGAGGTGTATATCACCGTATGCTTCAAAATGCACTTGTTGTGGGTTTTTCTATTGGATAGATGAGCGTGTAGCTTCGTATGAAGATGAAGTTGCTAAAATCAACCTTCTACCATGCACAGATCCATGTTGCGGGTAAGATGAAGCTAATTACCTCTCCTAAGAAATTGTGTACCGGAAAAAGATACTATATATGTCCCAAATGTGTTAGGGTAAAGTTTTTAACGTTTGTATGCTTTAATTAAGGTTTGTATCCGATGTATTGTCGGCATTGTCTTAAATTATAAGCTTGTTGGCTCCCACTTAGTCGGCATTATACTATATTAAAAGCTTTCCGACGGTTGTCCTGTCAAGCATGGATATTATAATACACCTTACCAAGCTTAATAGAAAATAACATTCATGAACAATTTGTGAGGGAGTTCTAAGCCGGCATGGTTCGCTAAATAACAATACAAGCGCAACTAAAGCAGGAAACCTCTCAAAACCAGACAGTGCTTAGGCTTAATAGTAAAAACATCCAGGGAACAATTTTTTAAGGGAGTTCTTAGGCGGCATGGTAAATTTCATAAACATCGTCGGCGAATAAAGAGCCTGACTTGTCAAAAGCGGACCTTGCCGCCATATCGCAGCTTTTTCTGTCTTGTCATGCATTGAGGCCTAAGAATCAAGAAATAATACCGTGCCGACTCGGAATAGCGGCAGCTTGTCAAAAGCCGGACCTTGCCGGCCATATCAATGACTTTTTCTGTCTTGTCATGCATTGCGGCGTGATAGCGATCAAGAAATAATACCGTGCCGACTGTGGGATAGCCTAGGCATGTTTTGGTAATGAATATGATGCCGACCAAATGAGAATACACCCAAAAATACATCCATTTCATTCATTCGTAGCACTCCAAAGTACATTACACAAAACACGCATGCGATTACAAAAGTACTCCAAAAAGTACGAATGTTTTGTCTAGTACTCCATTGTACACTACACAAAAAGTCGCTTTATTCCCTAATCATAATCACTCCTCACTCAAATCTATTGGAGGAGTTCATTCAAACCTATTGAACCTCCTTTAGTCAAATCTATGGGACATTCCGAGACTCATCTATAACATTCCAAAGGGCCATGTTGTCCTCATAAATTTTCATCCATTCCTTGCTCTTGTTGTTTGTGAACTTCTCCCACAAACTAAACCTACATAGAGGAGGTAATGGACATTCCTTATTGAGTTGTAGACCAATAAAATGATTTTTATCCACCAAAGCCATGACAATTCTTCTATGCTTGAGTTGCTCCACGCAAACCGCATGTTTCAGTGCAAATGCTATAGATAATCCCTCACTAAAAAAATGTACCACGCAATTCCAAGTATTCGCAATAGATGGCCACACCGGCATTCTCAACCAATGCTCCCATTTGATCGGTGCGTTTCCCTCCGGCCTTTAACACTAGTTAGCAAACCTTTGAAAGTTGCTTCTTTTTCCTCCATGGAACCTTCTAGAATCATTGAGATATGGAACTCCTTGTCGTGTTCTAGTCGAGCGGCCATCTTCTTTCTAATGTATTGGCATTGGGTGAGATTCTCTTCAACCGCTCCACTTAGGTGTCCCAATTGTTGCGAGATAACGTGAAACCCACAATTTCCATCTTTCGGAACATCGTCTCGGTACCAATCACGAAATCTTGAATAATTGGAGGGAGTTGAGTACGATACTTTTGCAACACCGGTTGTACTACCTTCTTTGGACGATTTTTTTCTTCGCCACATCTCCTTGGCTTGCTTGGCTCTCAAGAGGTAGAGTTCCATTTGTATTCAAGTTAGAGACCGTTGGCGTAGTTGAATCCTTCCTTGGACGACCTCTTTTCTTTCCAACAAATTCCACGCTTGCTTGACTCTCAAGAGGTAGAGTGCCATTTGTATTCAAGTTAGAGACCGTTGGCGTAGTTGAATCCTTCCTTGGACGACCTCTTTTCTTTTAGCGGCTCCTCCTTGTATTGCGCCTCGGTATAAACATGTCCGGATGGATCGCACTTTGTACTCAAATGCTCTTTAATGTTTTCCCTTTTGGATTGATCACTATTTCTACTTAAAAACTCTTTGATTTGTTCTCCTTCGGATTGATCTTGATCGCAATTTGTACTCAAAAACTCTTTGATTTGTTCTCTTTCTTCCGCCCTCGTCTTTTTGGTAGTTGGTCTACCATTAGGATCTTGTTTCTCGGTTCTTCAAGTTCTTCCATATAAGGGTAAACAATCGGCATCAACTTGTGCTTCATAGTTTGTTTGTCCAACCTATTCAACTTGGGGTATTTTTCGAGGATTATTCTCCCAAGTTCCATGTCGCCAAACTCTTCACCGGGATCTTCTCTTGGAGCCGGTTTGAAAGATAATTGCTTCCAATAGGGATCGATATCATCAAGAGGAATGGGAGTTTTATACCTACCAAGCATATGACGACATGGAAGTCCGATAGCCTTCATTATCCTACACTTACAAGGAGTGCTCGGGTCGTCATACTTTTTATACTTTTTAAACAAAGCGAGATGTTTCATCATAAAACGTATTGCCCAATGCGATACGTTGCAATGTATACCAACAAGCATCCAATTATCCTCCTTAAACTCCCTCAACTTAAGGAAGCTACTTTCTTGGAATTGTTTTTTTATCTTGTTGATATCATTATTAGTGTATTCATGGATAGCATGTTGCACCGTCACAATCCCATTTTGACTCGTGAAAAGTAGACCTTTTAGTCTCCCATGCGCTTGCTCTACCATACTTGTGGATTCAAGTTTGAAATGTTTATAGTCGTAAGTATAAGCATACACAAACTCTCTTTGTGTGGACTCAACCATTGTTTCTTGCAATATTCCACTACTTTGGGGTAATTAGTCCCCCAATCATCCTCGAAATCCTTCAAGTTTAACTCATATCTTCCCACACTCATCGACCAAACCACCTTATCCCACGCTTTCATGAATAACCCAAACTTAATCTCACCTTCTTTCCATTCTTCGTCTTCTTTCTCTTTCTCCTTCTCTCGCTCCTCTTTAGTTAGTTTGCTAAGACGTTCATCTTCCTCTTTTTCACGTTTAGTTCCTTTCTTTGATTTCGGTTTTTGGATATGACTTCTACAATTCTTTCTAAGATTGCATTGTATATGCCAAGTGCAAAGGAAATTTTGTGCATTGGGAAAGACTATCCTCACGGCGTTCATTATTGCTTGCTCATTGTCGGTGACTATAACCCCTGAGTTTCGTCTTCGTGGTAGAGAAGCTTCAAAGTTTCCAATGCCCAAATATAACTATCATCCTTCTCACGATCCATAAAACACCATGCCACCGTGAACGATTGCTTATCTAAGGTTTGTCCTACAATGTTCAACAAAGGCATGTTGTACCTATTCGTCTTATAAGTACAATCCATGAACAAAACTTGGTAAAAGCAACGCGCCAATTGAATCATATCGGGATGTGCAAGAAAAATACGATCCACCTTCCCCTTCGATGACTCATGGTGTCTCACCGTGTAGTTGTATTTGTGTATTAACCATTGTGATTCTTCCATCACCTTTCTTCCATCCCATTCAATTCTTTTAATAGTTGCCTTGGCCGCATAAATTGTAGACAATGAAGAGAGGTTATGCGGGTCGTCCCTCTTGAACTTACTTAGAGCTTACTTGGTTTAATTCCCCAACTTGTTCTTACTTGTTCGAACTCGTGCGGTTTCAACTTGGCAACTTGACAATGCCCAACAAGAGTGTCCGGATCTTTATGGCTATGCCAACCAACATCAACTCTACTCATTCTCCACACGTTGTCGGTATCTTTGTTCCTCCCAAAAATAATCTTGAATGGGCATCCACACTTCTTTGACTTCGTCTTGTACACCCTAGTCGTCTTTCTTATCATACACATAACCCTTCCTCTTGTGACTTTCCTCCCGCAAACCATAACACTCGCATACCATTTCAAACCGCGTATCTCTTTGTTGGGTGTTTTTCACTAGAACGCACATCTTCTCTTTGGCTTTATCAACAATCCAATTGACCAAGGCTCGTCTTTTTCCTTCCATTCCAAATCATTAGCATAATGTTCTAAGTATCGGGACCCCTAATTTTTCGAGCTTGAGGCTGATCCTCCATAGGTACCAATGCCACAATCTACAAAACATCAAAAGTTTAGTTGATGTGTATTACCATGATGGGTCGGCATGGTCGACATATAAAACAATGCCGGCTAGAAAAGACCAGGAAGGTAATAGAATATAAACATTGCCGACATGAAAAAAGCCTAAGCAAGGTATGAAAACATTACAATGCCTAGGCGTACGCATTTTCAAGTAAGGGCTCCCGTGTTTCAAAAAATAAAAGCCGCAAGGTTCAAATTTTCTACATTCTCAGGTGGTATCGCTCATGAAAAGTCGGCACGTTATTCAAAGTAGAACCAAGCTAGGCTTTTATGGCTTCCAAGATGATCGACAAGCGTCGACCTTGCCGACCCCGTATGTGCCAGAATCGAAAAAAAAAACCAAAATCGATACATTGCATGGAAAAATCACAATCTTCACGACGTAGGTTGTCTACCCGATTACTTGCGGCTCCATTCTCTTCTTCTTGGTCATTGGATTCTTCGTTTGGCTCAATACATTCATCACTTCCATACCCATCATGAGTTTGAGGAAAATAAAAGTGAGGGTCATGCATGTAATCCATTCGATCATGGTCCTGGTAGATCATCATACAAGTACTCATATGTAGGAGGAAAGTTAGAAGACTCCCCACTTCAAAATCGGGATTAGAATCACTCATCTCACTCATATCACAAATTTCACAAAAACCCTAACTTTTCCCCCCAAAATCTCCTCTACTCCTTCATACTAATTCTCTCTCTAAATGATTTCTAAAACTCAACTTATAACTAAATCAACTAACTAATCTAACTAATTTAACTAATCTAATCATTTTAGTTAAATTAGAGTTAATCATTGTGGGGGCATTTTAGCCATTTACAAAAATATAGGTTAAGGGGTGGCTTGGTTTTACTTTATAATGACCTGATTTTGTCTTATTGGGTATACCCCAATTAGTTTGGGTATACCCCAATCTCGCCAGGCTAATTTATTACATACGGAGAGTCTGCTTCAGGAAAAAAAAACAACAAAAAAAGTACTGAGAATCACTTTCTACTGAGACTTCAATCAAGTTATAAACACTCTTCACCAAAATTAGAGAAATCTCCAAACATCTCAACAGAAGACCCGTTTCTTGTACTTGGGTTTAGTTACCTCGATTCTGTCTCTCTGAAGCCGTCGAAACCCTAGATTCGAACCATATAATTCCAAATCCAAAATTAAGAACACAAATTGATTCCTCGAGATGGAAATTCTACGCATTTGACGGAAAGGTTCAAAGATCAACTGATTGCAGAAAATATCCTCTGCTTCTCTATCTCTCTGCAATTTGGTTAGTAAATTCTTGACATTATAATGCTTAAGCCTACATTTACATTTATGAATCACTTACAATTTCTTGAAACACTCACAACAGATATTGATTAACATTCTCTTAGAATTTACATTTTGAATGTGGTTTATAAAACTTTAGCCTAGGGTAGTCAATTAGATTCGCAATCTGTGATTAACGTACTCTTATAATATACTCCCTCTAATTTACTCTATTATGGGTTCAGTATTTGATTCCCTGTGAAAGAGCTTATTATTTGGTTTTAATGGTGTTTAAACAAATTTGTGGTGTATTTCTGTTTAAATTAGAAATGCAAGATTATTATTATTTTATTTTTTTTTTATTTTTTTTTAAGGATAGAAATACAAGATGTCTACTAACCAATTTGACTTTTGACATCGACTTTGGCAGTCGCTAGAGACTTTTCGAATTTAGCTGAGATAAGGATTCATAAAGGCATACAACTACAAATATAACTATACAAGTATAAGAGAAATCACCATTGATTTTCAGTTTATGTAGAATAGCTTATTAGGGGAACTAGAGAGTAGTACCAAACTCGTTATTATTAGAGAGGTTAAACTTTAGCAAACGGTACAAGTAAGTAATGGCTCGATTTCTAAAGTTGATTGAGTGTTAAATTTTAGCAACAATGCAACCGCGAGGGATTGGTATATCTGCTTCATTCATTTTATAGTGACTATAGAATGTCAAGGAAACAAAGAACTGTCTTTATATCTTATTAATAACTAATCGGATTCTGAAGTGTCTTATTGTAATTGACTTGGGTTTTAACTGATAGCAATACAATGGAAATAATCAATTGAAATTCATTCCTACCCACAGGTCATTAACGGATTTCTGTGCCATCTCTCCCTATAGATAGGTCTCTTCCTGTGAGCAAATGAAAATCAGCAACAGTAAAATCTTCAAGTGCACGATTGAATAAAATAGAACCCTCTCTTCTTGACAAATCGAAGAAGACATTGAGAACCTTCTCATAATCATAATCTATCTCCACAATTTGGTCTGTGAATTAACGACATCCTATATAAATTTGTAGAAATGAATTTGTTTAGTTCAGATTCTGTAGAAATATAAATTAGGGCTGAAATTTTATCATGTCAGTGTTAAATTTTATAAAACCCATGACGTAATAAGGACTTGGGCATGGACTTGGAAACCACCATTTTCCAATAGAAATGCTGGCCTACTTCCACACCTGATATATCGTATAGCCCTCTTAATGTGTTGACGGAACATGAGGATATATAATTGAAGCTACAGTTAGTAGTAGTCATGTTAGTTCTGATTTGGGTTCTTACGTTGTGAGTGGAAAATTGAAAATAGGGATAATTAAGCTGTATGAGTATTTCACTTTTCAGAAAAGCATTCCAAATATCTAGATCTTACTTTGGTTCATATAATGATCAATGTCATCATAATCATATATGTGCGTTTCAGTTTACCTTCTATTGTTAATGATGGACTTCAGCCACAGGAAACGATAGACTTTGGTTTTACATGACATGCTGAAAATAATTCACATTGCATAGCACATGACACTGTGACTGTCTTTTCAAATTGTCAATAAACTGATGCTCATACATTTCAGTGTCATTTAAACCAGTTACAGTTTCACTCATTTGAAAGCTCATCACATATCACTGATATGAGGTTACCATATATATTGAAGGCTCAACAGAAGTTTAGCATAGGAGATTTGTCGCTATTGACAATCCGGATACGCCAGCTTCTTCATGTTGTAGAATTGCAGAACGTTACATATTTAACTGGAATCAATGAAGCTTGCTGAACTAGGATTAGTTTTGGTTGCCGTTGATTGTTCTGAAGCGGAACCAATACAATGGTATTGTCTAATTAATCCAATGCGATCTAGGGAAAGGTAGAACTGCAGCAGCAGATCAGGTTCATATGAGCTTGTTTCTAATAAAGAGGAAGCCCGTGGTTCTCCTCTTGCCTTGCTATCAAGAGACATGAAGTCTGATACTTAAGAGTTGGCATTAAAGATGAAGTTAGGCGTCTTGTTAAGTGGTAGTGAGGATAATACTACAGGTACAGGACATTATAGTCTTATTAAGTTGGTAATGAGGATAATACTACAGAATGTTGCAGATATGCAGGGGCAGGGGTCTCTATCTTGATAGCATTGGTGATTTACATCAAGATGAACTAGAAATTAGAACCTCCTATAGCTTTCACTATGGACATCAGCCTAGTTCTTTCTTCATTCTGCATATGAGCTCTGCGTAAGGAGGGAATATAAAGTTAATATTGTTTAGGTACCACATTTTTTGGTCACATCACATGCCTGCGTCTGGTTTGAAAGAAATATAACAAAAAACTGTTGAAAATCATATCAGGTATGAAAGAAGATGGCCTTATATATATATATATATATATATCTTTTAGGCTTCCTATAGAGACTAGAAAGTCACATCAATTGGAGGATTAATTATAAATTGCAAGTGTTAGACTGTTAGTTTTTCTTTTCGGTTTAGTATTAGATTAAATGGTCTAGTTAAACTCATAATTTTCTTTCCTTTTTTATATATACCGCAAGCATGCAGTGAGTCAGTTTTGCTTTTTGTTTAGGCTTGTTCTGTTCTCACTATATTGACATCATTGAACTATTTGGACAGGGTTCTAGGATATATGGTTGGTGAGAGCTTGTGGTTAATTAGGTGAATTCAAACGTATATTTGCATACACCTTTGGTTTCCTATGGATAAAGCGTGCGAAGAGATTTTATCTCCTTCTCGGCCCAAGTGGCGTAAAGTTGCATATGGAGGAATGCAACCTGGGTATGATGACAACTACACAGATGAATCTTTCCTCGAAGGTATGGTCATGAACGCCAATGTCGTAAAACGTGACTTGGTCAAAGTTATGAAAGACTCGATTTCCATCTCTCAGTATCTGTGTATTGTCTCTCTAGTAGTTTGTGTTTGGACCTATACACTAGAATCCAACATTAGTGAGGCTTCTCTGTTGATCCTCGACGTGGGTCTCTTAGGATCAGGATTTCTAGTTCTTCTCTTAACAGCAAAAAAACTCTCCATTCGTCTTCTCTGTAATTATCTTCTCAACATTTCCTTCTTCATTAGCGGATTATATATATTAGCTCCTATCTACCACACACTCACCAGGTCAATCAGTTCTGACTCGATTTGGGCACTTACGGCTTCACTTCTTGTACTACATCTCTTCTTACACGATTACGCAGGATCCACAATTAGACCACCTGGGGCACTTACTAATCCGACATTGACAAGCAACATCTCTTTAAATGCTTCTATTGTGGCTTCTGTACTAATTGCCTCTCGTCTTCCATCAAGACTACAAGTGTTTGCAATTGTTCTGTTCTCCTTGCAGGTTTTCCTCTTTGCCCCGCTCATCACATACTGCATCAAGAAGTACTCTTTCGTTCTTCACCTCTTGTTCTCATTTGGGTTAATGGTAGTCACCTTAGGGTTTGTATTCACGTTGCACCGACTGTTATTTGTGTTGTTGTTGAGTCTGTTGGTGTTTGTCACAGTTATTTGTCCATATTGGCTTATAAAAATTCAGGAATACAAATTTGAGATCAATGGTCCTTGGGATGAAGCTAAACTTTGCTTTGATATAACTGAGTAACCACCAACTACTCTCGTCGCCTTCAGATCCAATAACTGACATGTAAATCAGTTCAAGGTATCTTGTACTCACATTTTTGTTAAGTTTCTCATTTGTAAATTTCTATCAGGAAATTAAATATGAAAGAGTTTCTAGTGTAGTCTTTTACTACTACCTAAATTTGATTCATGTTTAGTTGGTTAACATTTTTTTTGTTCCCATTTACACTTTCTACAATAATAAACATTTTTGAACTTTTTTTTTCTATGTTCCCTAGTTAGATCTGTCAATTTTTTTTGATCGGGACTGAATTTGAATAGGTTCAGGATGGATTGGAGTTGTGACCAAGTTTAACCAAAGATCCATAAAACTTAACCCTCATCCCTAAATTAAACTGGCTTCACACCCTTAACACAATCGTGTTGTACTGTTGTTTTAGCAATGTTTTAACTTGGGGGATGCTTATATTTTGCCTTTTTCTATTGTGAAGAACCGTTTTTTTGGGGACTACTCTTAGTTTTTGGGTGGATATTGGAAGTAATATGGAGTCACCCCTTATCTAATTTTTATTTTAATATCAACTTTGCCCTTGAAGATTAACTTAGTTAGTGTGATGATTAATTGGTGTTAGTGTGTGTAATGATTAAAAACTGATTAGTTAGTGATTAGTGATTAGTGAGTTATAAATGGGATTGTTTTGTTATAAACATTATTATTGAGAGATAAGAAGAAGAAGAAGAAGAAGAAGAAGGAAATAAGAAGAAGAAGATGGGTGAACCCAGAAAATCTTTTTTTGAGTTTAGTAATTATGATTTGGGTGATTCATGTGATGATACCTCATCCTCAGAATTAGATTTAAAACCCCCTTCACCTCCTAGTGTATTTGTCAATACTTCTAATGATCCGGAAATGAGTTATTTGTTAGATAATGAAAGCTTTTTGCCCCAAACTCAAGCTAACAAACCAAATGATGGATTTTATCAGCCACAACCTGAAGATGAAGCTATGGGTACTCAGGTATGTCTCATATTTAGTTAATGTAGCTTGAATTGTGCAAAAATTTGGCCAAATTGAAAATTTCTGGAAAAATTTCTGTTAGGTCAACCTAGTTCGGTTATCTAGTCTGCAGCATAGGTAACCGAACCTTTCTGAATGTGTAGTTCGGTTACTAAATTTAGCAGACGCAGGTAACCGAACTACATTTTAATAGAGGTTTTTGAGAGTTCGGTTATGTTTTTCCGGAAAATGTAACCGAACTATTTTTATAGAGTTTACAGTTCATAGTTCGGTTTAGTCGATTTAAATACGTCTGTTACCGAACTTTAAGTTCGGCAAGATCGCAAAATAATTATATAGATAGTAGGTAACCGAACCTATAAGTTCGGTTTAGTCGATTTTTTCATTTTCATGGCAGAACTTTACCATAGAAAATATAAAGATCGATTTCGGTAAGGCCACAAAATTTTTCTGGAAACTACATAACCGAACTTTGTGTTCGGCAGGTCGATTACATTACATTGCCGAAACTACACTTACATTGTTTGAAATTTTTACATTGCCAAAATTTTTCTCGAAACTACAATTACATTGAAAAAATTGTAAGTGTTTCTTGTTTGTGGTATTGACACATCCCATCACTACATGAATGACTTGGTATTCAAAAATCCGGAAGATGCAAAGAGTTGGGCTAGACAACATGCACAAAAAGACATGTGCGTATTAGTATTGAATGAGAGAGAAAGCAAAACTCGCTTTGAAATGGTTTGTGAGAGAAGCGGTGATCCCGATAAAAGCCACAAGAGGAAGGGTTATGTTTATAAAGGAAAGACAAATAGGAAGAACAGAACTTTCTCAAAGAAGATTAAATCAAGCTTGCATTTAATTACAACGAAGATTTGGGTGGATGGGTTCTCTACAGGGTTATGCAAGGTTGTCATAATCATCCTCGTCCGGAGCATCTTGAAGGACATTTCATGGCGGCAAAGCTAACTTTTAAAGAGATGGACAAGGTAGCTAAAATGAGGACAATGGGCGTTTCACCGGTTCAAATGCTCCAAATACTAAAGGAGGATAACAAGGATAACCACTCATCTTTGTCCACAATTTACAATGCAATTGAGACAATTAGAAGGAATGGAGAGATAGACAAGTAATGCAACAATTGTTTTTTTTGGCCCAAGAGAAAAAATACGCGGTTCAAAAGGATGTGGATTCGGAAGGAGAGATAACACAACTCTTTATTGCGCATCCCACGAGTGTTCAATTGGCTTAATGCTTTCATGAAGTTCTAATAATGGATTGCACTTATAAGACGAACAAGTGCGAGATGCCATTGTTGAATATTGTTGGGCGTACTTCGACGAAGTCACCGTTTACCGTGGCGTTTTATTTCTTAAGAGATGAGCAAGAACCTAGTTACATTTGGGCACTAAAACAAGTTAAGGCAATCTTCCGAGATGATGATATTACCGGGGTTATAGTGACGAATAATGATGTCGCATTGATGAATGAAATAGAGGAAGTGTTCCCATTAGCACATAATATGCTTTGTACGTTCCATATATGGTGTAATTTGATAAATAGGTGCAAGCCAATAATTTGTTCACCCAAGAAAAAAGGATATGAAGAGATTAAGATGCTACCGGAACATGAACGAGCTGATGCAAAAGAGGAAGTTGAAAAACTATACGAGGTAAATTACACTAAATGGGTTGCTTCAACGGTGAATGGGAATCATTGTGTTGGTCTCTTACCGAGGAAGAGTATCATCTAAATCTTGCGGAGTTTATTGCCCATCGGGATACTCCCGATTACCCCGGTGTTGTGTCGTATGTTCTTCACCAATGGTTGGAACCACACAAAGATAGGTTTGTTAATGCCTATACTAACCAATATAAACACTTGGGAAATCAAGCGACAAGTTTGGTAGAGTCGGCTCACCATCGGTTGAAGAAGAATCTCTTTGGATGTGTTGATAATTTCGTAACCGTGTGGAATGCTATGGAAAATTACTTCAAGCGCGACATTGATAGAATTAAAGAGAAGTTCCAAAAAAGCCGTATATTCAAAAGGAACGGAAAATATGCCGACCACCCATTGTTCAAGGGAATCCATTACAACATATCTCGGCAATGTATGAAGTTGTTGATTATAGAAGTCGAGTTGATTGATATGTGGGAAACCAAGGCGGATGAGGTGTGTGTATGTAACATGAAGAAGTCTATGGGACTACCTTGTCGTCATATGATAATCAACTACGAGCATGGCGTAATCCCTTTAAGCGACATTGATCCATTTTGGAAGCATCTAAGTTTCATCCCTCCTCCAAAGGGAGAAGAAGCCGGGGAAGAGTTTGGTGATAATGAAATGGGTAGAACCGTACTAGAGATGTATCGTGGCATGAACAAGCTCCAAAAACAAATCTTTTGGGATGACATGAGGAAACTCATATATCCACAAACTTCGGAGAATGTTTATGAACCGTCAAAAGGCAAACGCATAGGTAGACCAAGCAAAAAAGAAACTAAAAAGCAACTAAGAGAATATGCAAAGGTGTTACGTAAGAAGAAAAGTGAGCAAACCCCATTTACTAGAGATCATTCGGCTCATGAGTATACCGCGGCAATGTACTTGGAGAAAACCAACAAACGGGGTAGGAGTATTGAGGAGAAAGGAGAAACAAGTGAGCGAGATTTGAAGAGAAAAAGGTATGATGTGTCCATCACAACCAAGCCAACCATCTTCCGTCGACGTGAAGCTTAAGTCTCCAATGTGCCCCATCCAACCATCTTCCATAGACGTGAAGGTTGAGGCTCCAAATAAAGACTATTTGAATGATCTACCTCTATACATTAGAGAATACGTTATTTCCACCGTCGACGTTCCTCCGGATGGTAATTGTGGTTTTCATGTTGTCAATCAACAACTTGGGCCTTTCATCGAAGGTGCGAAGCGAAATAATGGGTGCGCAATCACTCATATAAGGCAAAGGTTGTTGTTCAAACTAAAGGAGAATCCGGCCTTTTACAAGACAATGTTGTGCGATGGGGAGGGTAGTCTAAATGAGCAATTTGTTAGGTATCAACGTCGTCTTCATAGGGGCCATCCGATAACATCGGATTATTGGATGAGAATGCCTATATGTGGACACTTAATCGCCGAGGCATTCAATTGTGTGGTTCATTATTTCTCAAAATATGCTAGTTTCACCTTCACCACGAAAACAACCGCATGTGTCGAGCAACTCAAACGAAGGAGATGTGTGATGGCATTGATTAACTACAACCACTTTATAGGCCTCCGGTTAAAACCCGATTGTCCATTGCCTCCAATATGTGGAACCTCTTATTGGCCTGCATTTAATCCGGATAGAATGTTGGGTTGGTGTATCATGTATGAGCCTAACATGGAGACTTTCTTGCATCCCATCCTAGACATTTTAGAGCCAATTCTTCAAGAGCTTCATAACTCATCGAGGGGTTGTAGCCTTCTCGAAGACATTATCTTCAATTGGTAAGCCGGTGATTCTATGGAAATCATCGGGAGTAATATCCATCTCGCCAAATGGAAGATGCATAGTATATGTCTCGGGATAATGCCTCTCGAGAAATGCGGATACGCCAACAACGTCAAATTCCACATGTGCGTACTCAATAGCTCTCCATAACACACATTCTTTAACATTCGCTTGAAACTCGTCACACTCCAAAGAAAGATCCCATGTGGACGCCTTTTGACGTTTAATAAGACGAACGGCATCATTATGATCCTACGAAATGAACATAACACTATTAATACTTGACGAAACATGTCCCAAAAAAAACACACGTTTTTTTAGTTAATAATGAACTTAAAGAATACTTTTGTCACGTAGATCTTCGCAGCCCATGAGTGTTTGTAGCCAAACAATGTTGCCCCTCCATCATTTGGAGTACCATAAATTGGGTTCACTGGTGACAAACACAAATCATCAAGGGGAATGTGTGAGTATCTAGCACTAGGCGGCTTCGGCTTCTTTTTTTCTTTAGCAGGAACAATTTCTTGCTCTTCTTCATCTTCATCCTCTCCATCCTCTTCATCCTCTCCCTCCTCTCCCTCCTCTTCATCCTCTCTCTCCTCTTCCTCCTCTTGTCCTTCTCCTTCTTTGCCCTGTCCTAGTTCTTCTTCCTCTACATTTTCAACGTGTTCTCTTTGTTGTTCAACCTCTTCATTTCCTTGGTATTCATTTCCTTGCTCTTCTTCATCATCATTCTCTTCTTCAATAACATTATCAATTGTATTCGCCATCACCTCTTCATTGACATCTTGGATTACATCACGAACATTCTCTTGGTTGACTTCCGGTAACGAGCCCCCTCCATGTTTAGCATTTTTGACACCACGGTTTCGGAAATCTAAATGTTTTGCTCCATGAGGGGTGGGAGTTTTCAAATCTTCATCTAGGTGTAGTTTCAATCTTTTTCCTTTGTTCCTAATGAACAAAAACCAAAGTATTAGCTAAACATAATAGAATATTGTGTTATCAAATCAAATAGAACTAAAGAATGAAGTAAACACAACATTTGGAGTTAACAGACTATAGTTCGGTTACCTGGTAAAAATTGCTAGGTAACCGAACTACATATTTCACAAGATCGGTGACCTGATAAAAATAGAGAAGTAACCGATCTACATATTTTAAAAGTTCGGTTAGCAAACAATTTTATCGACAAAACCGAACCCATTCTTTCAAAGGAAAAACTGAGTTCGGTTACGAAAGTTTTTTTTGCGAGCACACCGAACTATGTAGTTCGGTCACCAGATATTAGTCTACTTAACCGAACTGTTCTTATTTTTGGAAGTTCGGTTAGAATATCTAGGGTTACACAAAATCTCCTAACCGAAATGTCTACTGTAACTACCATTTTCAATGAGTTTTCATGATTTCTAATCGATTTCTTCAACAATAATGAATTAAAAAGAATGGGTATGAAGGAAATTACCCGCGGATTTGCATTTCACTTGAATCAGACTTCTTTTTTCCTGTTGGATGCTTGATTTGGTCTCTCAACTTTGCTTGAAGTTGTTTATCAATTTGAAATTGATTAGGGAGATTCGATATACTTGCAAGTCCGGACTCAACTCGGAATTCTTGGTCTCGCTTAGAACGCATTGTTTATAAAGATTGATTAATCGACGATGAATTTTTTTCAAATAGACGATTAACGTCGATGTCTACGAAGAAGAGGAAAAGAAGAGAAGAAGAAGAAGATGAAGAAGAAGAAGAAAAGAATCAGTTTTGAAACTGATTTTAAGTTTTAATTTAGGTTTTAATTTAGTGGGTTAGATTAGTGGGTAGTGGTTAAATTAGTGGGTTATTAGGATTAGTTATAACCTTAATTAGGATAAGGGCAGATTAGTCTTCCCTAATCTTCTAGGACACCCCTTATAATGTAGGGTGGACATTTCTATCACAAAGTAGTCCCCACCTTTTTTTGAGTAGTCCCCAAAAAAATCTTTCATTGTGAAATTGGAGTTTGATGGATTTGGTCCGAATTGCTCCTTTTCCTGTCCATATATACAGCTCAATCTGGTCTTACTCTGTCTTGCCAAATTAGCTGTGGGATTGCTTCGGATCGGTTAAGCAATGGAAATTTCAGTAAAGTAAGAAAGATTCTACATGTCTTGATTTGTGCTACCCATGTTGTCCAGACCTGAGCTCTACACAGTCTAGTAGGTAAGGTTTAAAGAAAACACAACTTTGGTCCTATTTTATATTTCAGACCGGCCATTTCTTGTCTTGAAGTGACCCTGAAAGTTTTGTCCGAAAGCGGATTAACCTACCAAACTTGTCATCTCTTGGAATGAAAATTTCCCAAATTTTGATGCCGTTGTACAAAAGATTCTAATGATATACACAACTCCAAAGTGTATATATATGTGCAACACCAATTTAGGTTGAAGCACATTCTTCCTTCATATTTAGCTGGAGTACAGCGGACAATGGGAAGCTCATCACTTTTATCTTCACTTGCAAGAAGGTATGTTTCTCATTTCACTATCATATGTGATCCTGACAGCCCATGTAGTTACTTTTCTTTTTCGTTTTGTGTATGTAGATTAGAGGGGAAGGTGGCATTGATCACCGGAGGGGCTAGTGGCATCGGCGAGTGCACAGCTAAATTGTTCAGTCAACATGGTGCTAAAGTCATGATTGCCGATATACAAGACGAATTAGGCCATTCAGTATGCAAAGATATTGGCCCTGGATCGGCTTCTTATATCCATTGTGATGTCACCGATGAGAACCAAATTCAAAAAGCGATCGATACTACTGTTGCCAACTATGGGAAGCTTGATATCATGTTCAACAATGCAGGCATTATAGACAAGCCCAAGCCAAGAATTTTGGACAACGATCTATCAGATTTCGAACAAGTTCTAAAAGTGAATGTCACCGGAACTTTTCTCGGAATCAAACATGCAGCCCGTGTCATGATCCCTGCACGCCAAGGTAGCATAATATCAACATGTAGCATCAGTTCGATTACTGCTGGGCTTGCATCTCACGCGTATACGTCTTCGAAACATGCAATATTAGGGCTAACTAAGAACACCGCCGTTGAGTTGGGACAGTTTGGTATTCGAGTGAATTGTATATCCCCTTATGGGGTGGTGACTCCTATGTGTAGGAAATATGGTACGGTCGAGGATGAGGTGCTAAGAGAACATTTACATTCAGTAGCTAACCTCAAGGGGTTGATACTTGAGGCAGAGGATATAGCTAAGGCTGCTCTTTACTTAAGCACGGATGATTCGAGGTATTTGAGTGGGCACAACCTTGTCGTCGATGGGGGCTTTAGCATTGTTAATCCTTCTTTCGCCATGTTCAAATATCCTGATTCTTGATTGCTCTATCCATAAGTGGTAATTATATTACCAAGTTGCCGTTCATCATCTTTGATGTCTTGGTCAATAAAAGCACCAAAAATAAAAATGAAGTCAATTTCAGTTTCAAAGATAATTTTTTAAAAATTAAACTCCTGGTGTGGATCGTTCCGATCTTAAACGATACTCATCTCCAGGCTAGAATCTAACACGTTTGATCTTGTAATCTGTTGATGACGATGGTACAAGTTTTAAAATGCATAATTTTTTGTTGAACACAGATTTATATTAGGAGACCCATTTCTGGGGGGCCTTACAAATCCAACAAAATCAAAATTATCAATACAATGTCAAACTATGCAAGCTCAGCTTGTCTTTTGGGAAATCCAACCTTAGAGAAGACATTGTCTTATAAAATTGCCGACTTGCTGGGATGTAAAATAGCTTGGGAGAATTGGATTCTCCTGCCGCTGGCCTCTGATTAGGAAAAAACTGCAACATATTTCTCTCGGCTGTAAAAATAGGATTTGAATGAAATGAATCACAAAAAAACATGACTAGAAAATATAAATTTAATAAGATGTTTGAATTTACAATAAGAAGGAATTTTTTGACTTCTAAAGTCAGAAATAAATTTACCGATATTATTTCAAAATAATTTTTAGAAGCAAAAGAAATTATTCGAACACGCTATAAGCCTTGCAGCATTCAATATTTTTTTTAGTTCTATTTTTAATGTGTTGCCACCAAAGTGGTCCATGGTTCCAATTTAAGATATGTATGCAAATCCTAAGATAAAAAAAAGACGATTACTTCATAATCAATTTCATAACCACCACACTCTATATAAAGAGCATACTTCATTAGATACTTCCATGGGGATTCGATATGCCTTATTCTCTTTGATATCGTTTTGGCATATACCACATAATCATTCTGTGCCTTGTATGGTGTACTAATGCCACTGTATTACGCAATCAGTAGGATGGCCATACCTACAATATTAGAATATTGAAATAATTCGTATTAAATATGTTTTTTTTTTCTTTTGTACAAGTTAGATCAACTAATTCCTTGATCAAATTGAGTTATAAGGCATGTGGAAAACCATCTTTAAGCAAACGTCCCGTTCAATTTTTTTTTTTTTTTTTGAGAATAAAAGGATTTCATTAAAGAGACCAAATCGAAAATAAACATACGGAATGTTGTCAAGTTATCAGCACAGGACATTTCCTGTTCTGAGATTGAGACAACAATCTATTGGTATTACTAATACATTCTTTCTGATTACTTATCTTATCTACATTAATAAACATAATTAAGAAGGCTGGTAAATCTTCTGCCCAACTATTGAAAATTGAAGATATTTTTGCCTCTACTGCTAGCTTGTCTGACACAGAGTTGCCAGACCTGTGAACAAACTTGAATCCTAAAAAGTTGGTGCATTCAGCTAAAACTTGCATTGCTTCCTTGACTATAATCTGGTTCCTCCAATCCATCATTGTTGCCTTGCCTTTGATAAACCCACAATTCTTTCACATTCGCCTTCCATCCAGAAGTGTTCCAAATCTGCATCTTTGACCCACTTAGCTCCCTGCAAAAGAGCTATAGCTTCTGCTTTTTCAGCACTTGCGGCAAGGAATACTACCTACTTAGTTGTTCTTCCATTACCTGCATCATCTCTCAGAATTAAACCAAAACCAGCAAAAGCTGTCTCTGAAATCCAAGAAGCATCATGATTCAATTTAAAGCAGTGATGGTCAGAGCGTTTCCAATGAGCATTATGAGTTTGTTTTATTGTAGAACAAGCAGTAGAATTTGTCAGATTCCTTTCACTACACCTCCAGTAGTTTAAGTGTCTCTGAATTATGATAGATGTTTGTAAATAAGAAGCATTTTTGTGTTCAAAAATCCTGTTACACCTCTCTTTCCATATAAACCAACATTTATGTCACTGTTCTGATGACCTTTTTGATTAATAAAATTACATAACAAATCCCCGTTCAATAATTACACAACATATATTATTTTTACTAATGGACTATTTGACTTAACTTTGTGAGAAATTACGTGAATAATCTCAGTCCCCGATGGGAAAATGTGGGTATCTTTGGTGCGTGATGACATGTTATTCAAAGTCCAGATCAAACGATACCATTTCTAAGGGCAATTCCTATGGCAATCAACAAACTTATTGTTTTGTTGATCCACGTGGATGAACAAACTGCATTCCGCACTATGGGAAACAAGGCAAAATGAACAAATCTGATATTTTAGGGACCCACTAGTGATTTTATTAATACTCCCTCCGTTTTTGGAAAAGAGATGGAGTATAAACCAATAAGAGTTGGGTCCCACTAATGATTTTATTTATATAAACTAATAAGATTTTGGTCCCACAGGATATTTAATTAATAAAACAAATAATAAAAAATAAACCTTAAATATAATAACTGGGTTTGGGAGAGAGAAAAGCAGAGGGTGTTTTTGCTTCAAGCGCTGGAGTTTTTCCTTCCAACTCCAGCGTTTTTCCTTCAAGGGCCAGCGTTTTTCCCATCATCGCCCGGCCTATCATCAAACGCTCACTACATCCTCCAACTCAATGAACAAACCAACAAATTTGTTAGTTTGAACATCCATTTTTCATGTTTGTTGAGTCCATAGTGGGATCAAAATCAACAAACTTGATGGTTTGTTCATTCCATAGGAACTGCTCTAAGTTTCTCTTTTTCGAGCAATCCAAAAGTTACAAGTAAACAAATGTGAACCAGTAAATATGAAAAAGTGTTCACTGTTGATTGATAATTTAAACTTAAAATTTGATTGTAGGTTGTAGTCAAGTTAAATTATTGATGGTTAATCTTCAAAAATCCAGCGTCTACTTCAGCCCACGAATTCATCTAAAACATGGGAAGATTATAGCAAAAATTTTAAAAGTCCCGTTGATGACCAAAAACGATAGATACCTGGGTACCCCGCTCTTCTTTGATAAGAATCGAAAAGCGAATTTTGAACCTCTACTACAACGATATTATTCTACTTTATAAGGTTGGAAATCAAAACTGTTATCTCAAGCGGGTAGGACTATCTTGATAAAATCTATCCTTCAATCTTACCCAACCTATCAAATGCAAGTCCTTGCTCTTCCAAAAGAAACACTTGATCAACTCGACCGGATTCAAAGAAGTTTCTGGTGGAAAAAAGATGGGCAAAAAATAAAAGGAGGATTTATAAAAGCTTGGAAAAGTATATACAAGCTCATTTTCCAAGGTGGTTTAGAAATTAAAAAACCCCGTCATTTCAATATAGCTCTTCTCACTAAGCTTGCCAGTAGATTGGTAACCAAACAAGACCAATTATGAGTCAAACTCCTAAAAGCAAAATATTTCCCCAACTCGCACCCTCTAGAAGATTCCAAAACCTCGAATCTGTCTTGGATTTGGACCAGCATACAAAAAGGTTTAGAGCTAATAAAATGAAATTTTGTTTGGCAAGTCAAAAACGGAGCTTCGGTAAAAAAATTGGGAAAACAGATGGATTCCTAACGCGGATATAGTCCATAAAGACCCCAACTCTCAAGATCAGACACCAACAAGAGTTCAAGAGCTAATAACAGATCAGAATAAGTGGGATCAAGAGAAACTAAACCAATTATTTTATCCAGAGGATAGGGAAAAAAATTCAAGCTATCAATCTAAGGAAGCAAGAGCAAGACATCATTAGATGGAGGCATCATCACTCAGGAAAATTAACGGCCAAGAATATTTATAACTTTCTAACCAATCAGGATCAAGACAATAATGACAGCCTAGATTTCCCATGGAATAAGATTTGGAGAATTCAAGCAATTCCAAGAATAAGACTTTTCATCTGGAAACTATTACAAAAAGTACTTCCAACATCTGCTAGACTAGGTGCTCATAATCCAGATATCGACTCGATTTGCCAGTTATGTAACAATCAAGCGCAAGAAACGGAACTTCGTCTCTTCTGCGAGTGTCCGTTTGCAAGAGCAATTTGTTTTGGTCTCTCCCTCAATAATATAATCTCAAGTTACAATTCTAGCACAATTATTTCCTGGATTAAATGGTGGATTACGGAAACTAACTTGAGCCATCTTCAGGTAAAAATTTCCACCATACTCTGGTTCATCTGGAAATATTGGTGCTCGGTAGTCTTTGAGAAAATAAACCCAGACCCAATCAATTTAATAGGGCAAATCAATAGTTTCTTACAATCCTCCCCTTCAAATACCCTTCAAAGTGATATGAAAACTCAAAAGAAAATCACAACCAATTACTCTTGGTCCAACATAAACTCAGATTGGATAATTTTCATTGATGCTTCCTTTAAGAAAGAGGATTTGTCGATGGGATACGCTTTCATTCTATATTCAGCAGATGAAGAGACTTTCATGCACCTATCTGCGGGTTTGGACTGGGCTACGTCAGCTTTCCACGCAGAAGCAAAATCTTTATTAAAGGCAGTTACGTGGTTAAAAGAGAATATTTTATCAAGCGTTTTCATAGTAGCTGACTGCAAAGCGTTGGCGGACAATATAAATCAGGTAAGCACGGATTCTTCGTGGACAGCGGAAAACACCTTGCAAGAAATAAGGATAATATTGGGCGGTCTACCTCAAGCTAAAGTGAAATATATTAAGAGGAAGAATAACTCAGCTGCGGACTACATTGCCAAGGAGGCAAGGATTAAAAAGCTACAACACATGTCAAATAACCTGCACCAAAAAATTCATAAGTCTAGCATAGATTCTAATGTTTTTGATAAACATGATATTGTAAATCTTTTGTATTATATTTGCTAGTTAATATATGATCTTTTCGCATAAAAAAAAAAGTCAACTATTGTTGATTTTAATGTCCCAACCTTTGTAATAATACAAATATAAGCAATATTGGTCTTGTAGTGGCAATTGTTTGTTTGTCCCTCCCGGACCATCTGATAGAAAAATCTCGTAATTGCTATTGACAATGACGTCCACGTTCAATTATTAGATGCTTACTAATTTGTTAATTATTTTCAACGGTTTTTTTTTTTAAATATGTCATGAATACGTCAGTAGTTCAAAAATGCTTTACAAATTACAAACCGAGATAGAAAAACCACAAATAAAAACCAGCATACACAAAAATAGAACCGTTTTTTGGGACCATGGTTTTTTTGGGGCCATGGTTTTATTTTCGGTAAGACATTAGAAGTATTTCTAGGTCACCCCTTATCTAAATATTTAGATTAATACCAAAATTACCCTCCTGATTATTTTTGTATAATGATTAGTTAGTGTGATTAATATTTGATTAAGGTTAAATTAATAAAAAATTTTTTTAAAAGAACTAGAATTATTGAGTGACTAAAGTGATAGAAAAAGAAAAAGATGGAGAAAAAAATTATTTTGAGATGGGTGAATATGGAGAAAAAACTTCCTCTGGGTACTGAAGTATGCTTGTAACTTAGTGAATGTTCTTTATAAACTACCTAAAATATCTTGAAAATCAAAATTGTAACAAAAAAATTTCAACCAGTCAACAAAGTTCGGTTTTTTATTATATGAAGAACATGTAACCGAACTTTTCTCGCAAGCGCAGATTCGGTTAATAAATTCAAAATCACGAGCAACCGAACCAGGAGCTTTAATGGAGTTTTTGTTTGTTCGGCTAGCTGATGAAAAATCAAATGTAACCGAACTACTATGCTTGAGTTTACAGAGTTTTGTTCGGTTAAGTCGACTAGACCACGTGGTAACCGAACTTTAAACAACAGAGTTCGGTAAGTTCGCAGAATTTTGTTTTTTGCGATTAAACCGAACTCAACATTTGGCTATATAGAGAAGAGTTCGGTTTTGAAATTATTTTTGCGAGTTAACCGAACTCTTTTACAGAGGTATGTTCGGTTGGTTCGCAAACTTCAACGCAACCAAGTTCTCAACCGAACTGCAGGTTAAAAGTAACCAAGTGTTAGAAGTTCGGTTGGTTCGCAAACTTCAACATATTTTGCGAATCAACCGAACTGAGCTTATATATGCAATTAGGCAAACGTTCGGTTAAAGTAAAAACTTAACAATTTTTGCGATCCAACCGAACTGCACTTGCAAATGCATGTATGGAATTAGCCCATAGTTCGGTTAAAAGTATTTTTGCGAATCAACCGAACTCGAGTTCGGTTGGAAAAAATTAATTCGCAATAACCGAACTTTTGCGATTTAAACCGAACGTTTTGCGACGTAACCCGAACTAAAAATTTGAGACTTTTTTTTGCGACATAACCGAACTGTCTCTGGAAAAAAAAAACTCCATTAAACCTCTCTCGCAACTTCCATTTTCAAACTCATTTTGATGATTACTTCTCATTTTTTCAACCAAAAACGAATGACAAGTAATGAGTTTGTGAGAATATCTTTGTTAGTGATTTAAATTAAGCTATATATATAGAAGTGGTGGTGGTGGTGGTAATCGGAGGTGGTGGTGGTAATCGGTGGTTGGTGGTGGTGATAATCGGAGGAGGTGGTGGTGGTAATCGGCGATGGTGGGCGGTGCTGGTGAATCGGAGGTGGTGGTGGTAATCGGCGGTTGGTGGTGGTGATAATCGGAGGTGGTGGTGGTAATCGGCGGTGGTGGTGGGAGGAGGTGGTGGTTATATATATATATATAGAGGTGGTTATTAGGTTGGTTTTAAATTAAATTAGGTTAAGGGTAGGTTAGTTATTTCCACATTTTAGGACACCCCTTATAACTATAGAGAAGGTGGCCTAATAAGACCATGGTCCCCAAAAAATGGTTCTAAAATGAGCCCTTGCTAGCCTCGGGGTGGGATGACGAGCCCATCGGAACTCACAACCAAAACCTTGCATGTCGGTTTTCTCTTTGTTTCCTACCTAAAAAAAAAATAAGAAAAAAAAAAATTATTTCCTACCTCGATTCGTCTAGAACTGCTGAAAATAATTTAAAAATTCCAATCAAGTTGTATAATTTGACACGCAATTCATTTTGTTCCCAAACCAGTATTTCATCGGTTCTTTTCTTTTCCCATGAATTTGGATCGTGTTCTTTTTTCTTTTGCAGCGAGAACAAAGATCAACTAATTATTGTGTTTCTTTTTTCTTCTCGTGATATTAGAAATTCAAAAATCAAGTACAGAAAAACCATTGTAAAAATATTATCAAAAAGATTATCAAATTTTAAACTGCATGATATTAAACATGTAATTTCTTATTTAATAAAATACATGCTTAAAAAAAAAAAAAAAAATCTTATTTGTGTTGACGTGTTGTGTTTCATTTATCCATATCTCAACTAACAGCCAGCCCAACCAATTATACACACTGTCATATATCAAGTAAGCAAAGAAAACTGAAAACACAAGTGTCATATCAAGAAAGGAACTACTCCATATACTGTGAAAGCTATAATTCGTCCCATTTATCGATCTAAAAACAAAAACGGGCAGGCAAGTGAGTGTGAGTCTACTAAATTTAGTCTAGATTCATAAACATGTGCATTACACCCTGGTCTTACTCTCCCGCACAATTGTCGGGCAATTAGACGTTTAGTTGAAGTAAACAATAAACAAATAGTCGTAAGAAAAGGAAAGAATGTTCATTAAACTCTCAACAAGATTTGCTCACCTATGCCTCACAACCTTCATGACTGTTTCTTGGGTCCTAGACTTTAAGTCCTCCAAATTAAGTCGACCACAAAATAAAAGCAAATAGTAACAAGGCCCTCTATGCGTTTCCCATTTGTTTCACGCGCTTGAGTTTTAGCTTCTAAATTTCGAGATCACTAATAGGGCACCAATTTACTTGAGTGTGTACTAAATTCAGTTTAAAACAAAATATTCTTCGTCTTTGCAACGATACAACCCCAGAAAATTTGGTACGTTTTATTAAGAATGCGCAATTGGAGAATACCTCCACAAATTGGGAATACTCAAAGTTAAATATGCTTTATATTTTGGTTAGGGGGTCCTTCTTTTTAGGTGCGAAATAACCATATTATCCTTACCTTGATAAAATTAAAAAAAAAAACTAAAAAACTGTTTTTTTAGTATCCCATTCACTTTTATCTCCATCAAAAAAATCACACAAATCATGATGAATGATTTTTTATTTAGGTTATCAAGAAAATCATTTTGAGTAGCGACGCAAATTATGATAATCAAAATGATTTGAATCAAAACCATTTAGGTTATTAAAAAGAGTCGAAATTGTATTTAAATAAAAAAAATCGAATTTGAATTTCAGTAGCAGGTTAACATTCGGTATTGTTTTGTTGGATGAATACAATACCGACAGTAATTTCAGTATTGTTTTTTCGGATGAATACAATACCGACAGTACTTTCGGTATTGTTTTGTTGGATGAATACAATACCGACAATACTTTCGGTATTGTTTTGTCGGATGAATACAATACCGACAGTGACTCTGTAAATGCAAAATTCGATTGACTTAGTGTTTGAATTGGGATTTGGTTTGGGGTATTTTCATAGATGAAAGTTTGATTGTCTGAAAAAGGTTGCAATTAGGAGTCACTAAAATCAATTTAAGCACCTTCTCATATCACACAAATCTTCCAAAATCCTTCTTCTTTTTTGAAAAGGTGAGGGTACCCAAATACACCTCAAGCTAAAACTTTTCCTACCTATAAGTCCTTTCTCCGAAAGTGATTGTCTATGGACTGAGTCGAGACAATACAACTAATCGGTTCACACTTCGTGTGATCGTCTATGGATACAAGATCGAGACAATACAACAACGAAGTATGTTACTTGATAAAAAGGTTCGGACTTAACCAAACACAATAGGATTCACTTATCAAGTAAATAAGAATTAACGTTTGTGTAATTTACTTTAATTATAATAAAACAATTAAAATGCGGAAATATAAAGTGAATGACACAGCAATATTTTGTTAACTAGGAAACCGCAAATGCAGAAAAACCCAGGGACCTTGTCCAGAATTGAATACTCTCAGTATTAAGCCGCTACACAAAATTACACCTAACTTCGTATAGTTGAGACCAAGCAACTAAACCTATAGTTCACCTAGTTTCGTCTGTATTCCCACGCCTCCGACCTTAGTCACGTACTTGGAACAATTCCTTTGGTTCGTATTCCAAACAGTAAAGAAACAACAAATATGTTTGGTATCAACTCTATTCAACCAAGTGATATGAATTGGACAAAGGCTCTTTCGTTTATCTTAACATAAACTCCTTCGTCCGGTCCTTAGATCTATCTTATGTTCACCGAAGTAATCGTTTAAGATTAAGCCAACAACACTATTAATCCAAAGAATTATGTTGATGTTGATGTTGATCTACTCAATTAATCAATCCAATCTATCACAAAGATAAAACGATTATTAATTGGATCCTCTTTTACCGAAACAAGTATTGTGCACACCAAAGATTATGAACCCACAAATCGAAATTTTCAATATCTTCTTTGTCTTCAAATCTTCTTAGATCTTCAATAAACACCGCACACAATCACTTGAATCTCTTGTGATCAATCACGCACTGAGAATGGAGTTTGTTAACAATGGATTATCACAAGATCGTCTTTAGAACTAACAACGGTCTAAAGATCCTGTCGAAACTCTGAACTAGTTTGAGTGAATCTTATATCAGAAGAGAAGATTCTCAAGCATAAACAAACTAGGTGCAATCAAAGTTCAACTACCGTTAGTCAATCAAATAAAATAAAACAAAAGATAAACCGCAATTATCTAGTTTCCCACCAACGGTACTCGTAGAGCTTCTCAATCCCAAAGAAGACTTTAAACTGAGCGGTCGTAAGAGATTTCGCCTAATTAGGTTACTCTCCTCTCTGAATAGGCGGCTACACCAGTAACAACACAACAAAGAGGAAGTCTGTGGTTACAAAGGATTAGTTTGCTTGAAGTATTTATAGACAAGGAAGTTTGGACACCAAGGAATTTCCAAAACCGAAAATATTCTCAAGATATTCATTAAAGCACAAATTCGGTTTCCATAATTCCTGGAAATGCTCTGTCCAAAAATAATTATTGAAATCTCTCAGAAATATCTAATTAGTAAATGCACAATACTAATTCTTATTTCCCTACAAAATGAAGTTAAATACCTTAATTAAAAGATTCTTAACTTATTTATGTTTCGATCCTGGGATTCTCTTCCCTTAGCTATTAAGGAATAACTTTGAACAATTAAAGAAATAAACATTCATAGCACGTGTTCAAAGTATGTCGACATCTTAACTTTGTAAGTTCTCTTTCACACTTACAACCTTGAAACCGATTTGCCACACTTCCAAACAAGTTTAGAATTGGTTCATCTGACTTTCAAGAACTATGCGATTGATCAAATAACATTCAATCACAATCATGGGTTTAACGGTTCTACCAAAACAAGTTTCGGTTCTACCTTCCATGTGAGTATTGTGCATAGTCATACTAGCTTTCCAAAATTCGGTTTACTAGGTACTAGGATCGGTTCCCCATATATATATGGTATCTAACTTATATGTGTTGCACATGTCCATAGGATCGGTTCCCCTTTGCCTAAAAACGTGTTGCACATGTTCATAGGATCGGTTCCCCTTTCTGCTACAAACCTTGCTGCACCTCATACAAGGATCGGTTCCCCTTTGTGATGTACTGCCTCTTACTAGGATCGGTTCCCCTTTCCCATATTTGGTCAGACAGAAAATCATAAACCCGATCATACCATCTCAGGTGATTACTGAAGATCGGTTTCACTAATAAAAGTCATACCAATACATAAGTCAGGCCTTTGTGAATAGTTCTACCAAGAACACAACAAGTCGTGAACGTTTATACTCAATCACACATATTGGTTGTTCATAAGATATGCAACGAATAACAAAACCAATAACGCCTGGCGATTTCCTTTTCGATTCACAAACAAGTTTATGAACTTACTTCCTTAGAACACATGTAAAACATTGTTCCCTAGGATGAAATCATCACCACATACCCATACATAATCACAATAGCATTCAAATGATTATGGTGATGTCTTATCTACAAAGTTTAATGGTTAAGCAATAAACCTCGTATTGTATTCCTTAATACTATGTCTATCTAGAGTTCAAATATGCTTCGCAGTTTTGTTTTCAATATGCACGACTTGGAAGATACGTTAGGGAATGAAACAGTTCAAGTCAAATATCACTAACCTCAAGTGGAAGGATGATTGTTTTCATTGTAGCTCCTTGCTTCTTCACATCTTCAAGTCTTCACAATACTTGTAAAGTCTCATATCCTAATACTTTCAAGCTAACCTATACGAAGTTGACTCTAGTACATAATCAAGGGACTCTTAACATGAGTTTTGATTCACTAAAATATGACAACCAAACTTGACATACCAACGCTTGGTGGGTTCAACCGAGCTATGCTCTAACAATCTCCCCCTTTGTCAATTTTAGTGACAAAACTCTTACATCATATGGATAAACAAATTACAATAATTCATTACACATATGCTTGATTCCTGATTCAACAGCACAGTAAACTGCTTACATTCAATCCTAGAAAATGTCGTTGTTGACATTATAATAACAAAGAAAACACTCCCCCTAAGGAATATAGGTAGATATTCAATCCGCACGTCTTTGTTATACCAATTCATATGATATGTTACTCCCCCTTAGTCTGTGCTTTCACTCTTTCGTTTAGATAAAACGTTTAAGCACCAATGTTCTTTTCCTTAGCGATACCAATCAATATAAAATCAATGTCAGTATCACTTGTTTACTCCATATATTTCTCCCCCTTTTTATCACAAAATGACAAAGAAATGAAAAAATAAAGGACATTACGCAAAGAATCTTACAAATCTCAATAGACTTGCAACCTGTAGAGTTAGGCACGAGGGTTCCACACATCATGTTCTGATAACCAATATCAAAACCGAAACTACAAGTAGTTTTATTTTGATATTTTACCAAGGAAACAATTGTCCGAAATAATTTTTCCATTTTAGTTTAGCAAACCAAAAAACAACTAAGCACCTTAGTCCCTTTGCTAAACCGATTGTACAAAAACAATCGCTTAATTCGATAAGATCAAAATAAAGATAACTCTATTTTTCTCATCAGGTTCTAATTAATTATCCATAAACTTAGACATTTCAATTTTAAACAAGACAAATACTAGGTTAGTTAACTACATTTCTTGTTAAGGCATTCAATTAGACTTGAATAACCGAAACCTCACTTCGATAAGTCTAACTAAGATCAGAATTAACTTAGTTTCTCTTATCCGAAATCGAATTGGACTAAACAACTCATCCCGCACACCTTTTATTTCGTTAAGCCATAAATAATTCATACAAACCAAATAAATCAACTTGCATAATTATTCACCTCAACCGGAAGCAATTGAAACAACATAGAGATTAAAATCACCGCAATTGCACCGAAATTTTGTAAAGCCTAAACAATTGATACCACACAATAAAGCAAGATAACAATATTTTTTTCTTAACCGGAACCAATTTAATCACACATACATCCATACATACATAATGGAATAAACATCAATTGAACCGAAATTTTGTTAAGCAAAAGCAATAAATATAAATGAAATAAACTCAGGTTTTTCTTAAACAGGAAAACAATTAACTAACAAGATTGTTACCTCAAATTTCGCATCCACTTCTCAATATGATTGCATCTTCTTCCAGGGAGAATTGATATCGAAATATCATCATGTTGTCATCCTTATGCCAAAAACAAAAGAATAACAACAACCAACCTTTACCAGAGAAAGGTTGAAAATCGGTTTTAACAATTGCAAGCAAAATTTGAAAACCGTCGAAACACATATGCTTTTATGCTAAACCAAAACCGATTCAACATATTGTGACTTTTTCACATATTGTTTCTACCAGAACCCCTCATGATTCTTTGATAAAGCCTACCAACATGGGCTAGAACTTAATCCTGCTGAATCAAAAAGTCACCAAACCATAAGGTTTCACAACATGAGATCGAATATTAAGGTAGTAAAACCGAAATCAAACATCCCATAAACATACATAGCAATAAGATAAAAGCATTCAAGCACAGGCTATGTAAACTGAAAACTATCACAAGAAAAATTATAAATCAAATAATTTTATTCATAATAGTTTTATTCTCAATAGACCAATATAATCATTGAAAGAAATCAAAAATTGAAGTCTATTTTTATTTCTTGAAGTCAAGTCAGACTTCATTTGGTTGCACCTCGGAATCCTCAGAGTCTTCTTCTTGTTTTCCTTTAAGGAACTCATTATTAATCATTACGATTCCTTCAAGAGTTTCCGGATCATGTCTGTAAGCAAACATTAACTGTCTCTAAACACAGTCCAGTTGTCTCCCAAGACGTAAAATGTGAAACATGAGATATCCATTACTATAGGTTTGATCATATGAGATGCTTGATCCCTTTTGAGTTCCACTCATTCGGTTAATAATTCCCTGAGAGACATTTTTAGTATCTTTCTTATCTTCGGGGCAGTTCCCTATTGCTTTTTCACACAACTTGGTGATGACGCAGGGATATCCAAGGTTCCTATGGAAACCTGTGACATTGAGAGATTCAATGATTTTAATTATTTGATTGATAATTATTCCACAAATATCATTCCATTTCTTGCCTTCAAGAAGGTAATAAACCACTTCAGCAAATTCTCTATTCCATAGAGAGGAATCTCTTGAGAAAACAAAGAGTGTTGGTACGACAAGCTTACCGAAAATCCTCAAGTGTAAGGGTACATCTTTGGTTATCATCTTCCCCTTTTTCCATTCAACAGTTTTTCCAGTGATGAGTTTTGAAATGTTATCGTGCTCAATTTCAAAACCAGTAATCATATGACCCTTCTCATTGAAGTTGATAATTTTTGATAGCATCTTTCTGTTGACATGAAGAAAAGTACTTCCAACCAAGGTGCTAAACGTAAGTTTTTCATGATTAATATTGTGAATATTACCATAAAAAATTGTTACTATGTCAGGTGAATAATTTTCAAATCTGAACATATTTCCCCAGATTCGGTCTTGAACAAACTTCACATAATTGGTTTCTGAAACATCTGGATCGAATCTCTTCTCTTCAGTGAAGCTTACTTCCTTCAAAGCTTGATATCTTTCATAACAAGTGTTATCTACGAAATTTGTAAGGGCATGCTTCCCTTTGATCAAGTGAGGATACTTGATTTTCTCAGCTTCCCCGGGAGGGATGAAGGGATTCAAAACAAACTTGTCTAATCCAGAGATTTCTTCTATTGTTTTCCTTTTTCCCATAAATGCGAAAATACGAGAAACCCTAGTTACGGCTTTGACCAATCTTCCCCAGTATGTTTGACCACATAGCAAGAGATTATCTTTTATAGGAAGACTTGATATGAAAAATCGGAAATAACTAGTTTTAGGAAACACACACAAAATCGGAAACCGTGGCTTGTGGGGAAACAATTCCGATTTTACATCCATGTCTTTTTTGGAAAACTTAGGTTTTTTATGGTCTGGATCTTTGTTTTGGATTGATTCCATGTTTTTGTCCAAAAACCTGTTTACTCTTTTATTACCAGAAAGTGGCAATATCACTTGAATCTCATTCAAGAGTTTACTAGAGTATACAAAGATTAATTTGAACAAGATATGATATTTGTTGAAAATACCATCAGAATCATAATCCCAGCAATATTTCAAAAGATCACTTGCTTCATTAAAATAGTTGTGAGGTGTATGAAGCAAACCATTGTTAATAGAATTATTAACTGAAAACTTATTCCTTGTAAGAGTACATATTTTCCAAAATTGCATCCTAGAAAGCGAAATATTGACAGTCCTTGATTTGAAAATGTACATGTGTATACTTTGGTAGACCCTCCAAAATATATTCAAGATTCTTGAATATACCAGAACATAATAGCCGATGTTCATAAAAATATTGAGTAGAATATTATACATTTTCAAGATATGACATGTCTCATAGGTCACTGTATCATTGTTAAACAACATAATGAAATACAATCCTATGACAACCAAGGGATTATGTAAGTCACTCAAGACATACATTAGCATAATTCCTAACATGTTTAGGAATAGGAGTATTACATACTTCATACGTGATTTCCACCACGATCTTATAAAGTAGTCAAATCCTGCCATTACGTTAATTGAATCAGACATTTAGATTCAATTCTTTGGATCGCACCAAACAAAGATTGTTAGATCTTTTCGTGTTTGCCTTCTCCGATACCAATTGAAAAGGCGAGGGTACCCAAATATACCTCAAGCTAAAACTTTTCCTACCTATAAGTCCTTTCTCCGAAAGTGATTGTTTATGAACGAGTCGAGACAATACAACTAATCGGTTCACACTTCGTGTGATCGTCTATGGATCTGAGACCGAGATAATACAACAACGAAATATGTTACTTGATAAAAAAGGTTGGACTTAACCAAACACAATAGGATTAACTTATCAAGTAAATAGGAATTAACGTTTGTGTAATTTACTTTAATCATAAGAAAACAATTATAATGCGGAAATATAAAGTAAATGCCACGGTAAGATTTTGTTAACGAGGAAACCGCAAATGCGAGAAAAACCACAGGACCTTGTCTGCATTGAATACTCTCAGGATTAAGCCGCTACACAAAATTACACCTAACTTCGTATAGTTGAGACCAAGCAACTAAACCTATAGTTCACCTAGTTAATCTGTATTCCCACGCCTCCAGACCTTAGTCACGTACTTGGAACAATTCCTTTGGTTCGTATTCCAAAAAGTAAAGAAACAACAAATCTTGTATGGCATCAACTCTATTCAACCAAGTGATATGAGTTGGACAAAAGGCTCTTAGTTTATCTTAACATAAACTCCTTCGTCAGGTCCTTAGATCTATCTTATGTTCAATTACCGAAGTAATCGTTTAAGATTAAGCCAACAACACTATTAATCCAAAGAATTGTGTTGATGCCGATCTACTCAATTAATCAATCCAATCTATCACAAAGATAAACCGATTACTAATTGGATCCTCTTTTTTTAGAAATAAGTATTGCGCACACCAAAGATTATGAATCCACAAATCAGAAATCTTCAATATCTTTATCTTCAAATCTTATTAAATCTTCAATAAACACCTGCACACAATCACTTAAATCTCTTGTGATCAATCACGCACATAACAGAGTCTGTTAACAATGGATTATCACAAGATCGTCTTTAGAACTAACAAAGTCTAAAGATCCATGTCGAAACTACGAACTAGTTTGAGTAAATCTTATATCGAAGAGAAGATTCTCAAGCATACACAAACTAGGTGCTGATCAAAGTTCAACCACCATTAGTCAATCAAATCAAAGAAAACAAAATATAAACCGCAATTATCTAGTTTCCTACCAACGGTACTCGTGAGAGCTTCTCAATCCCAAAGAAGACTTTAAGGCGAGCGGCCATAAGAGATTTCGCCTAATTAAGTTATTCTCCTCTCCGAATAGGCGGCTACACCAGTAATAACACAACAAAGAGGAAGTCTGTTGTTACGAAGGATTAGTTCGCTTGGCAAATACAATACGACACAATAGTGTTGCATATCCTTATTCAGAGTTATCCCATCTCAAGGAAAGAGTAAATGATAAAATGCAAAGTCATGAGATGACTTTGGCATCGTTCCAAGCATTGGACAAGGCTTGGACAATGCATATGCAACAATGGCGTGGCCAAATGCGCCGTTGGTGATTATTTCTTGTCAAAAGAGATGCAAGTGATGCATATGAAGCATGAAGTTGAATTAAGCAAGTCAAGACTCAGTTGGCATGATATCTAGATGTTGGCATCCAAATGAGCTAAGTGCATAGCGGGTTAAATGAAGTGCAACCATTGCTAAATACTTGTATGCAAGTTGAATGAAGCGCAACCATTTAGGATACTTGGCATAGGCCATGAGTGAGTAAAGCACAATCATTGCTAGAACATTGGCATGGGCCAAAAGTTAGTGCAGCGCAATAATTGTAGGATTTGAGTTCAGGTAATCGGGTTATGAGTGTGAGTGCATCACACGTATGCCAAAGTGAAAGAGCAAGTTAGAGACGGTTATAAAGTGGCTTTACAAGCAAAGTTTGGCATAGCCTAAGAGTGCGAGACAAGTGTGGTGCCATTAAACACGCCAGCACCAAAGTTAGCAGTACAAAAGTGAACTATGGCGGTTAGGCGCTGCCCATGGATGAGATGGTTGTTCATGGGACGTGCAAGAGAGTTGCATACGGATTGGCCAGGTTCTTGGCATTATAAATAGCCAGAGAACCCTTGCAGATGAGAGTTGTTCAATAGTTCAAGTGTTGAGGAACCACATTGCAATAGAGAGTGAATTCTATGTTAGGCTTAGAGAATAAGCTTGTAAGTCCATTGGTTGGACGAGTTTTGTATCTTCCCCTTAAGCTAATAAAATAGAGTTTGTTGGCTTACATGTTTGTCTTAGTATTATGTTGATTCAAACTCTCCCTAAGTGCAGTGAAGCATAATCCCGGCACTAACCCCTTTGTAGTATGGGCTACATTGCTGGTGAAGAGAAAATCTAAGTAAGTCTTTCGTTGCATACTCAAGGTAGAGTTGGCTGTTTGCATAGGTGCAAACTTATAAGGATGAAATACGAGTGGGTGATAAGAGCACGAGCATTTGTATTCTTAGGGTTATACCTTCGTGAAAAATTGCTTGGAGCATTTGAAGGTGTGACACTTCGGAGTATCAGAGCACAACATTGCTATGTTTTGGATTTGTTTTGGAAGATTTTCTGCTTTTGCTCGAGTTTAGTTGCTAAAATTTTAGATCGTAATAGCTAGTAAGAAGATTACGAAGGATACCTTAATGATAGGGTAGCGGACTTAGAACACGTGGTTGGTGATGAGTGTGCCATCCTAATGATGACAATTATGATGTTACGACAATGGCTCACATTCAAGCATTAAAACTTATGTTGTCGATATGTTTGAGGCAAGCCGGAATGCAACTACGAAGCATCTTTGATATGGAAGGCCAAATCGTCTTTGTTAAGACCATGTTCACGGGTGCCTTGAAAGAGCTAGCCTCGATGAGTTAAGCGTCTTGAGGAGAATGGTGAGTACGATTGGTTTGGATTAGCTCTCTGCGGGTGGTAGGCGAGACTTTACGAAGATTAAAGTCCCAGAACCTAAGGCGTTTTACGCGCAAGAGATGCGAAGGCATTGGCGAATTTCATGTGGGACATGGACCAATACTTTAAGGGCGCCAGAACCCCGGAAGAAAAAAAGGTTACTCTCGTTATCATGTAACTGGAGGGTGATGCAAAATTATGGTGGAGAACTAGAACTTGAAAAAGCGGGGGTCTAACAACCACACCCAATATTTCGCTTAGCAATCTGTATGGACAAACTCCAATATATCCAGATTGAACACACACTGTATTTAAGCCGCTACAGACACTAGCCTACTACAAACTAACTTGATGCCTGACTGTAGTTGAACCCCAATCAATATCACTGTGATCAAAATACAGTTTGCGCTCCCTACGTCTACGATCCCGGGGAGGATACTACGCACTTTATTCCCTTAGATGATCTCACCCACAACTAAGAGTTGCTTTCGACCCAAAGTCGAAGACTTTAATAAACAAATATGTATCACGAGAAAAGTTTACGGGAATAGATAAATATGTTTCCCACAGAAATACCTACGAGTTTTATTAGTCTTTTGATAAATCAAGGTGAGCAGGAACCAATTGAGTACCAAACTTATTGATCATGTTGTCATGTCGTCAAAAATAATTTCACTTTCCTAAAGTATATGATAAAGAAAGAGTTTGTTTCCATAGAGAGGCAATTGAAGTTATTACGTATTCAATTTCCCAAAAGTAACCAATTGGTGGGATTTGATTTTATGTAAGCAATAAAAGTAAATCAAAAGCAAAGTAAATTGGTGAAAGTAATCAATAGATAAAGATATTGGTCAAGGAATTCATCTTCAATCTTAAACATGTGCTTGCATATATGATTAGAATTACAATCTAATCTCTTTATCATCAAAAGCCTAGAGTATCAAGTGAGCAAGATAATCTATTAATTTTCTAAGTTCATCAACACACACATTAGAGCTGCATATGTGAATTCTACCTAAAGAATAACCTAACGCCTTGCGCTAATTAAGTTCAATTCCTAGTAGCATTAAGTTTGAGAAATAGGCTAATCAATGCAATTGTCATACATTGCGCACATAAATAATTGAGACAATGGTCAAACTACTCTACATATGATTATGAGAGTGTATCACTACAAAACCGGTAAACATATCATGCTACTTGTATTCGGGACTATCGCTTGATGAAAAACCCTAAAAATAGCTATGGACAAGGGTGCAAGTTCAATTAATTGGCCACTTAACTATGTAAGCATCTAATCCTATCACAATACATCAATCATGTGATCATAAAAAGAGAGAGTTGAACGATAATCAAGAGAGAAAACTAATGCATTAACTAAGCACAAGTTTTAGAAATAGGACTACATCCTTAACTTGATAATATAGAATATAGCTACTCATAGCTATGGAGTTCATCACAAAAATATTAATTGAATAAATAGGATGAACCAAAAGCAAACCCTAGTAGCGTAAACAAAAGCGGTTCTCCCCAAGTTCCAAGAAAAAAAACGTCATTTCCAAAATCGTAGAAGTCTTCTTTTTATAGCTTCTCTTGTTCCAAAACTAGCTCAAGTCTTATAAGAGTCCAATAGAGAAGTCCATCAAGCCATGTGTGAGAAATCCCATATGAAAATTTGTCCCCAAAACTGGTCACGAAATCGGTATCGCTTGGTCGGAAGTTGGCCGGAAGTTGTCAGTAGCTCGGGTGACCGGCTTAGTCCACCTTGGTCACCGGTCAGCGATTCAAATCGGTCATGTCAAATCACCGAGTCAAAGCGGGTCATGTGAGTCAAGTAGTCTTGTCGTAGCCGAATGAGCGACAACCCATTGCACGGCTTCGAACTTATGAAGCACAATCATTGTGCATCACCGACTCATATCCAACCAAGATGGTCAGGCATTCGCACTTCGGATAATATTCACTTAATTACAGTTCTAGCACTCAACTCATATATTTGTAGCTCAATTCATCCATTCAAACACATCCAATTATGTTCAGGTATCACCTCAAGCTAACCCATTGTTTCTCTGCAACTCAACAGAAGCATCAAGCTAGCCATTGCATTAACACTAACTCATTGCATTTCAACCCACTTTCCTTGTTGAACAAACGACCACCAGGACCTCCACCGCAGCAATATTTATTCCACCCGCAACATCACAACTCTACGTACTAGTACACCGCTCAATGCTCACATTCATTGATCACAACCATCTATCCACTTGCAGTCATCTCATTACTTGTAGCTCAAACCACTGCGCCAACTTCAATCATCCATAACTACACAAAGCTCCACAACTCTACTGCTAAACAGTACATCACCTCCACCAATTCATTACCAACCATCTTAGTACCTTGCTTTCTCTCTGGAATACCACCTGAAGCCTAATACATTCATTTAATAATCCCCGCGTTCTTCACACCTTCTGCAGCTTTACAGTCCATTGCGGCAGCATCACCATTTGGCATCATAGCCTGACCATCTGAGCATCCATTGTTTCACCTGAGAAATGGCAACAGCTCCATTTCTCAAGAACTCATCACCTGCTCAAATTCATTGCAGTTCCAATTCAGCTTCAGTTCCATTTTCACCAGTCAGCTTGCATGTGTAAAACAAAACTCAAACTCTAAACCAACACAGTCAATACTTCAACAAAGATCAACATCTCCTTGCCAACCCCTCTCCTCGATCTTCTTGAGCACCCGGCTATCACCACCTGCAGATTCAACAACATCATCAATAGCACAAACCAATCACATACTACAACACAAGAGTCGCCTCCAAAGACTCAACTCAAAACATCACCATCTCGAACCTCAAAGCCTCAAAGCTCACTTGCACACTGCCAATGGTTCCTTCTCCACTTGCAATCTAAGCTGCCAATCTACTCCTGCATCATTTAGTCACAGTAACCACCAGATCCATGCCATTGCTTCAACTCCAGCTGCTCATCTACTTGCAATCGCAAATTGGCAACCACTACATCTTTGTTTCCTAACTCTTCTTGGCGTAAGCTGCTCCAAACGCCACCAGTTTCATCTCCTTATGTGACACAGCACATGAGTCTCCACCATTGAACATCATCAATACCAGATGCCAGGCCATTATCCAGAACTGCAACTTTACCCATTCCTTTCATCGTCATTCAACCACAGTAATCCCATCAGCTCAAACTCAATCCATTCTGCACACTCCCATCCCTTGCATCTCAAACAATTCCATTAGCAGCAACCACCACCTTCAACTCATCCGGACCTATCTTGAATCGCGAGCTCAGAAAGGGAGAAGGGAGAACCCTAATTTGATTTCATAGTAACCCACCAAACAAACCCATGAACATCAACGTATCCATCAATTCCTTTTCAATCTCAAGAACTTTCACAAATCGAACCCATTCTTCCCGGACCACCATTTGAACAACCACATACCTTCTCGACCTAATCTCAATTCATAATCCATCTTCTAATTCGATTCGAAATCCTAACTCATAAAGATCCACCTAAAACCCATTTTCGAACTCAAACAATCGAACCCAACTCTCTTCATTAATCTCTCCACTGTGGCTTTCAGATCCCCTTTCTTCTCTCGATTCTAATTCATTTTCAAACCCTTACACAGACACAAATACTCTCCGTTCAACACAAAGAACTTCGCAACATCCAATTCAGTTAACCCTCCTTTCTTTTTCAGTTCTCGAACTCGAAATCATCTTCTCAAACTCGAACCAAATTCACCAGCAGTTCATCCCATTTGCAGCTGAATAGAGGAAGAATGGGAAATGTTGTCTGAAACAACAGAGTTCGACCTAACCAAGTCTAATAGTATGGAACGGATATTAACACCCATGGGTGCTTTTAGCAATTCTTACTAAACTCCAACAGTTGTCCCTTATCCTTGACTCGAGCTCAGGGTATCACTTGCACCGTAAAATGACCAATTTGCCTTTCTTACTCAAAATGCATGATTTCTCTTCTTTTGCTCCACATGACTCCATCATGACCTAATAAACTCAAAAGCACACATAAGATACATAATTTACATGACAATAGCAAAGAAAGCATAAATACTAGATATAAAATTAAGGTTTTTATGACACCTATCACTTATATTCCCGAAGAAGAACAACCTAGAAATATCAATCACCTCACAATAATCTTAATCGACTAGTGAAACAAGATATTGTGGAATCACAAACAATGAGACGAAGATGTTTGTGACTACTTTTCTATCTTGCCTATCGGAGAAATTAATCTCAAGCCAATCCTTATGATTGTACTCAAACACGATAGAAATAGCAAGATCAAATCACACAACTATATAGAAGATAGTCGGTCCGGCTTCACATCCCAATGAAGTCTTTAAGTCGTTAACCTCTGTGGTCTCGATAGAAACCTAAGGTTAAAGGAGAATCGACTCTAGATTACAACTAGTATCACACAGAGGTATGGGGATTAGGTTTCCTATTATTAGAGTTCTCCTTTATATAGTCTTCAAATCGTGGTTTGCAATCTAAGTTCCGTAGTAGCAAGTTATCACTACACCCTCATAAGAATTCACACAATCAAGTCATTTTAAGATGAACAATTATAGTCTTTATTGATTTAAACCCACAAATGTTACAAGATGGAAATTAAATAAGCTAAAGAATTTACAACCGCTCTAAACTTTCTCTCTCTTAATAACTTGCCCAACTTTCGAAAAAGATCTCTACTCTCCTAAGCCTGTTCGGTTCTTTATATAGTACATTACATAGTGGATGACAGCTAAGCTGTCCTTTATTTTCGGATCTGACTTGCGACATTCTCGCGAGTGTACAAATGTTAAATCTCGCAACACTCCTAAATATCGCTAGGTCTTCACATCTTTCTCGTGTTCCATCGTCATCCGTTTGCGTCATTTATATTACTTATCCCGTTATCTTTGCAAAGGTGTCGTTTATGGATTTCGCAAGGGTCTTGGTGTTGCGATATTCGATCCCTACATCTTGCATCTTCTCATGTCTTCTATGCAAAGAGAGAATGTCATGAGAATTAGTACTTTTCCAAATGCCATTGTTCATATTTTCATATTTTTCTATATTGACATGATTTACTTTTACGCGAGAATTTATTACACGTATCTCTTCCTCCATCTATTTCTTGACACGTCTTTTTCAAATCGCTTTTTCTCAACCATTCATGTCTACTCTTCGCATTAAATGTGTTTGCCTTTTCGAGGAACCTTCTCTCTATATATATACTTTTCTTACTCCTCCTTCTTCTTTTACTTTCCTTCTTGTTTTTTCAACTTTTCTTCAACATCTCTCCGTAATTTCCCGTTTACGCTTACTATAAATCTTTTCCTTTTCACTTATTTTGATCTTGATTTCTCTTCATTCATACTTTGAATATGCCTCCGAGTTGGTCGTAAATCGAAGCTTCTCCGGACAAAGTGCAAAAGGATTTCAAAGATAAAGTTTTCACATTGACCACCATTCTCAATCAAGAACCTAAATCCATTTTTTTCGCTAAGCTTGTTTCGATCATCATTGTGATGATCGGGGAAATCATAATTTAACTAGGCGATTCTCGTTGGTCTTCCCATTCCTCTCTATGACCCCGATTTTCCCTTATTTTATGAAATTCTTGCTCATGCGAAATTCTACTTAAACCATCTACCAACCGAGCAGGGACTGTATCCGCTTTAATGCTTGAGTTTCAACTGCAGTCCGGTAAAGGATCTCTTTTCCCAAAAGAAGTTAGAGAACCTAAATTTGTGGACTTAGAGATACTACGAAAAATATACGGTGGAAAACTTCTTGAAAACTATGAAGTAATAAATATGAAGAATGATAAAACTCATTTGGGGTGCTCGCCAAGAGAAGAGAGAATGTCGCGCACGATAAAATACTTATGCGGGATATCGATGGCATTTCGGCAAGAACAATGTTCTCGTCATTCTAAAGACGCAGATGGTGATCTTTTCCGTTGGTTTTGAAAGGACCTTACATTTCGGGTTCACATGTGCTCCACGAATCTCGCCAATTATCAACCTTGGGTTTTTACCTGGCTGAAAAGGCAAAAGAGGTATACTTCCTAAATTCCGCTCACTTTATAATCTTCACTCCTTTTATACCTATTAATCTTGCGAAATTTTCAGATTATCAAGTTGAGAAAGAGCTACAAAAGAAATGCTAAGGCAAGTACCTAGCAAAGACTTCGTTCGATCACGGATGAAGTAAGAAATACTTTTCTTTATTATTTTTAACAATATTATTGCCTCTGTTTCTTATCTTCATTAGGTAATGCGAAGGTTGGTGATGAAGTTATTGAAGAAGAAGAAAGTTCTAGGGTTATGAAGACCAAAAGCAAGAGTAAAGGTTCTTTCATAGAGGAAAAGTCCATCATTTCCCACCTTCAAAGAAGCGAAAGATTCATTCCCCTTCTCCTTCAAATCCTCAATCCAGTAAAGCTACGATGAAGATAATGATGATATTGATACTTTTCATGAAGGAGAATTCTCCAATCGAATCTTCTATGGCACAATTGTCTAGCATCTTCTCGACTCATCACGAGTAATTGGAGATGATCATCTCTCTAACACGTGCAAAGCTCTAGCGAGTATATGTGATGCTCCTTACTAAAGGGTGATGATTATCTTCATGGGGTCTCGGATCGGTGACTCCTAGCTTTTAAATTCGCTTGGTGCCTTGGTATGTCTTTGTTCTATTATTCTTCATAATTTCGATTTTAAGTTATATCTTGATAATTTCTTTACTTTATTTTATAGTGGGGGAGAGCTTCATTGCTGTTGCCTCGGATCTTGAGAAAAAGGCGCGAGAATTCTTGAAAAGAAGAACTTTCAACCGCAAGAAGAATGAAGAATTGAAATCAAGTCATTGCTCTTAAGAGAAATGAAAGAATTTGAAACCGAAGTTGCTACTCTTTTTGAGAAGACCAAGCAACTAGAAGTTGATTCTTCCACTCATAAGAATAAGATATCTAGTCTTCAAAGCGCCAACCGGCAACTTTATGGTATGAGACTTTTTCTCTTTACCTTTGTCTTGTTCTCTTCATTATCTTCCTTATCCGACTTACCATTTTCGCAGACGTTTATAACCTTCTCGATGAAGCCATTCTTCTTCACTCATTCCCCGATCCTATGGATAACAATGCCCTCCTTGCTCACCTCAACAATTCTTTGAATAGTTTTTCAAAAACAAGATTAAATCTCTTCCTCTAAACGAACTTCAATCCAAATTTTGCCTCTTAGAAATTGATCATAGATCTAGTTTAGGCTTAGCCAAACAATATAAACGTTTGTATCTTAGTTCTAAAGAGAAAATTAATACTTTAAGGAAGAAAATCGAGGTGATCTCATAGATGACAAAGATCGCATCACTAAACAAGGTGCTCAAGCATTAGCGAAATTCCAAAAGACTCTTTCTTGAGGTTCAAATTGAACGGGATGAATCCATCTTAAAAAATTCTATACTTAGCGAAAGAATCAAATTAAGCTCCCTTCTTCTCATAAACAATGACGATGAATTCGCTTAGGCTGCGAAAGTTCTAGATGACGCAGAAATAATTTAGGTGTTAGCGTTAGTCTTAGTGACATACGGCCTTGATTAGGGATATGATTTCCGACAAACAAGGTTGTTGATTGTTCTTCTTTATTTAACTGTTTTTTTTATGAAGTTGTCATTAAGTTGCTAATTCATTGTCATATGTTCGCAGAGGCTGAAGAGAGATTTCACAAAAGAATTGAAGAACTTGAATCTGAGAAGGAGCAGCTCGCAAAGGACTTTTCTTCTCGAGATGACAAATATTCTAAATTGAAGAAGCAACTACAAATTACTGCTAAGGAATTTCAAGAATGATGCTATTCTTTTCGCAATCGGACTATTAAGATGGTCTGCGGACGACAACATCATTCCCCATTCTTCATACCCTTGCCTCCTTGATGAAATCCCTGAGAATGTGCCTTCTTTGGATATCTCTGACAGCGATGCTAGCGAAAAAGAGGAATCTGATAAAGATGAAGAAATAGAAGGATCTGATGAAGATGAAGAAAATGAAGAAGACGAATCAAACAAGAAATAGTTCTGTTTTCTTCTTTCTCTTTTTGTAGTATCTGTATATTCATTCTTTTAATCTTCTATTTTTGTAATCTTTTGCTGCGAGTTTCTTGGATCTTGGATACTAGCTCTACCTTTGTTGTTCCTTTTACGCACATGTTAAAAGAAACAATTTTTTTTTTCTGATTAATCAATATATTATCAACCTTTAATGCATGAGCGTAAATCTATCATATGAAGAAAAATAACATGTTTTATTCTATACATTCCCATACTTGCCTCTGTTATTTGCATTCAAATGAGAGATTAAGCAAGTTACTTTTGAATAGTGATATGTGTTCATGCCTCAATCTCGCAGCTGTTGTTGTTGAACTTTTGCAAGTAAGGAAATCTTGGTTTCTTCCAAGATTTCCTTTTTCTTTTTCTCTTACGTGGTCTTATTTTGCCTTCCTAGTTAAAGGTCTTACTGTGCCACCCCTTGTCATTGCGACAAAATCGCAGGACGTCTTTACACTTTCATGTAATAACCCATTGATCTTGCCTTATCATTTCTTTAGTATTGTTGCATATGCAGGATATTTTTGTTGCGACAATATGACAGGCCTAAAAATTCTTGTGAATATAAATCCCTATGACATTGCAGTCTTGCGACGAAATGCAGGGCGTCCTTACACACATTTTTCATGTACTTGACCCATTGATCTCGTCTTATCTTTGTCTTTTTGTATTGTTGCCTCTTCAGGATTGTCCCACAAATATGAAAAGCCTAAATTTTCTTGCAAAAATAAAGCCTCATGACATTTGCGTCTTAAGACACTTATCAGCTCCCTAATGGAGGGTGCCGCCCTTATCATCTCCCTGGTTGACCCTTCAAGGAGGCGTACTTCTTCCATACAAGGCTAGCTCCCCCCTATCCGGTCTTAACAACAACCAGTTGTTTTCGCGGCCTCTTATCCCTTTTGCTGTAGGGCTTATGGTTACTGAACTTCACCATAAGTGGAGTTTTCTTCGGTAAGGAGTGCGGCATATGCAAGACTTGCCAGAATGGGCGAGACCTTAAATTCCCTAGGCACTCTTGGCTCAACCGTGTACCTGGCGCCTTGGTCAAATGTTGACTCCTTAGAAGAGACCCTCGGTCGTCCAATCTAAGTCATAAGCAGATTGAAAATCCAAGGTATCTCCCCGGATGGGCTTTATCACCCCAATTTTCCATGACCCGAGTTCCGGGCGGTGTAACCTTTTCCCGAGCCATGCAATAGGTACCCCATTCTATGACGCACTTTAGGTCTTACATTTGCCTCTTGCGAAATTTTTGATTTCGCGAACTAGGGTGTACTTATAGTTGGTTCGCCTCTGTCTGATTAATTTGTTGATTCTTCTGCATATAAATTCTTTTGTAATTTAGCAATCGCATCTTTATATTTCATAAAATATATTCTCTTCTTCGCATATCAACTTCCTTTCACGAACCTCATCTCTGTATTCATAAGAAAGATTTTTCATAATAATTTTTTTTTTTTTTTTTTAAGATGAACCCCATCATATATTTTTATTTCACCTCAAATTTCTTCTTGACAATCAATAATTACATTCATTCTTTAAGTCTCTTATTTACACTGCTTTACTTTCTTTGCATCTTTGAATTTTCTGTCCATTTTCTTTATGCATTCTTGGCTGCTCTTTAGCTTCTTATCTTATTGTATAATTGGTTTATGACATTTCCTCCTCTCTCTCGTTCTATTACATCTGCCATCAATCTTTCACCTTTTTTTGTTTTTGTTTGATGTTGTGTTTAAATTCCTTCTTCTTGTGTTGCTTTCTTGTAAGATTAAGCATATCAATTTCATAACACTTAACCCTTGGCCAATCTCGCTTATGATGCCAACACCCAGTGGGATGAGGGAACTTGATGCACATTGATGGAAAATTGATGCCACACCTAAATCTCTCATGTAACGAGGGTCATCCAATCGAGTGCATTGTATGGTGATTCCACATCAACTACACGGAATAAAATTTAGAAGATAATCCTTTCGAGTGGAATTCGCATATGAACTTCTCCTTTTGGCTTATTTGCAGTACCGTTAAAACCATAGATTTTGTATGTTGAAGGTATTAGATCTTCATCTTTCCCTCCCATAGTTTTATAAGTATGATAAAAAAGAATATTCACGGAACTTCCAGTATCGATCAAAATTCTGTTGATTGCCCATGAATTCTCGGCTTCATCATCTTCATCCTCGCTAGGTTTTGGGTTAATCTCCAATCTTACCACCAATGGTTTGTCGTGCATTTGTCCCCCCTCAGGTACTTCTTCTCCAATAAAAGAGATAGTCTGCTTTTGCCATTCTTCCAGTGGCGATGTCTTCGCAATGTTCATTATTTCTCTATCATTGGCATCTCTTGCGAAAACTCTGCTGAGAGTGTTATCGTGAAAATCTTCAATCGTCTTGTATGAGTGTACGATAGAGTTACAAAATAGATTCTTTGCCTTTGCTCCAACTTCAATCACAAATGTTTCTCTTTCTTTTGCTGTGTTTGGCTTGTGAATATCCGAGTCTTGAGAATATCCGATGTTGAGAATGATCTGGAGGAGGTGGTAATGCTTGAGTTTGCGTTTGTCCTACTAGAAAGTGATTTAATTTTCCCTGATCTATCATCCTGAGAATGATTCTCTTTATATTTCTGCGGTCATTTGTTGTGTGTCCAAGGAAATGATGATAAGAGCAAAATTCATTACTTACGTAGCTTGGAGGTGGTTCACTCCCCATGTTCCATGGTGCGGGTATGTTTTCCATTAGGATTATAGCTTCCCATATCTTCTCCACACTAGCATTCAAAGGTGGCATTTTGATTTCTTCCCATATTGGCGTGTGTCAATCAATGCGATAATTTCACTTTCTTACGCTAAATTTAAATGTAAACCACAAGATGAGAAGAGTTCGTATCAACGAGGCGTTTGTTGTTATGTAGATTTCGGTTTAAAATAACCCAAGGTATGTTTGTTGTTTAGCGATAAAAGTAGTTGAAAGCAAAGTAAGTAATTGGGAATTATCAATGTAGGAAGATATTGGTCAAGGGATAGTATCATTCACAACCTGTATTTTCATCAATGATTAGGTGGTATTTTAATCTTGTATTTGGTAAGGTCTGGAGATGTCTTGATGCTTGAAGTATGACAGTTAAGTATTCTCCTGTTTTCATCCACAACTCCACGATGAAATGCATGTGCTATCGAATTCTTATGTGAAAGCAACCTAAAGTGTAAACGCAATTAAGACTCAACTCCCTAAAAGCAATTAAGATTTATGGAATCAGACTTTCTGCAAGACAGATGTGTAAGAAGCGCTAGAGCGTTTACAACGAAAGTTATGATTCACTTGTGACTATTGGGATGTGTCACTACGAGCACTAACCACAATCATGCTATCTTGAGCGAGGGGGATGAACAGCGTTTTCGAATTGTTGAAGACCATTTAATATAGCTACAAAGATCGAGCGCAAATCGGGTTGATTCTGGACCTCCGCTACTCAAGTTTTCAAATCTTATGCTAACTTATTAATTGTGAATCACAAACAATAGTCTTGGGGCAAACTAGCTCATTGAATCAAAAGCATGTTGAGAAATCGACTTTTATCCCCATAACCAATAGCAGATGTTTGGCCTCTTTCATATGCTATGGAGGTTCATCATCATCAATATTCAATAATAATAAACAAGGAAGAAGAAGAACAAACCAAGCCCTGAGAATAGCTGTAAACAAAAGTGAAACTCTGAAAATTCTAACAAAAGATATCTTATGTGTTGTAGAAAACCTCCTTTTATGATCTTTCTCCTTCCAAAACTAGGTTTAGTCTTGAAAGTCCATTAGGTGAGAGTCCACCAAGCCAGCGATGACGAGAAACAGTGTGAAAATGGCCCAAAATCGGTCGCCCAGGAAGTCGGGATTGTGGCGGGGAAAATCAGCAGAAAGTCGCAGGAAATTACGCTCGATGGCAAGCAAAATCGCCGATCTTGCAGTCAGCAGTCGAAGCAGTCAGTCCAGGCGACAGGTGGGTGGATCGGGCCAAAACGGGTTGGATCGGGTGGAGCCTTCGAGAACAGGTGGTAGCCTTCCCAGTGTGGTTTTGTGTTCTGCAGGAGCCCCGATTTGTTGCTTTTGTGCACTTTACGTGACCCGGATGGGCGTAGCTGCAGTGCACGGCTTCCCTTGCATCTTTGACATCTCTGCTGACATTCTTCACTCTGTTCCCTACTCAAGCCATCTGTCATTCCTGCCAGCTCAGTACCATAAACCAACACCAGACCATATAGGCTTCCCACCAGGCCATCATCGTGAGCATCATAGGCCATCATAGACACCGGCCCTGAAACAGCACTTACTACGCATTGGGAAACGCAACCATCCATTTCACCATTCGCTTCTTCTACTATGATTTGTTTGCAAATGTGGCTGCTCCCAGGAGCCTTCACGGCTTGACCCACCGTCCTCCCGGTGCCTGCGCCTTTGCGATTCTCTCCTCAATCTGACCATAGCCTAGCACCCGACTTATGCTATTTTTAGGCCTCCTTCACTCGCCTTTCAGCTCACGGTTCACTCTTGGTCATTGTCTCCATAACCTGACAGTATTCTCAATGCACTAACACTTTCAGGGCAAACACATGGTCCCACATACCAGCACAAACTCTGAAAGTCTGTCCTCAGGCATTCCTTGTAGCTACCGAGTGCCATAGCCGGAAATTTCTACTTCATCTTCTGCTGACATAGAGCCTGCACCACAATCTCGGGTCAATCTGGGTGAACCGCACCAAAATCCACAATTTGCATCCGTCCATTTCCTGCATTATAAACCCAAATCAACCTGCATCCTTGAACTACAACCACCACACTTCAGCTCATAATCTCGCCTGAGCCACACATCTGACCCTTATTTACATCTACGGGTTAGTGAACACCCATGAGAACCAAGCCACTTTCAAACACACATTCCTCCATTGTCCATTCGGCGGACAACACATTTCTCAAATTTGTTTCGATTACTGAAGGATTTTCAGTAATGATTCTTCTCGATCCCTAATCGGATTCAAACCTTGAGACCTAAAACAATCAATCTCCTCTTGAATTAGTTGTTCGGTCCCTCTCGGCTGCTCTGATACTTCAATCGATTCAATATCTCCCAATTCAAACCCTAGCGACCCACGCACTACGTAGCCATTTCTCGATCTGACTTTATTTCTCTCAGCTCAGCGCCATTTTCCTTTCACTTTCTGATAACTGGATGTCTTTAGCCTAAGAATGAAACTAGAAGAAGAAGAATATTTATTCCTGCAGATTACAGGTATTATGTAAGAACCTGGATTTATCACCCAGCTGATGGATGAGGATAGCTTCGAGTGATTTTGGGCACCATTCATCGGATAAGACCATCTTAATTTGCACCCCTTCACCACTGGCTGGCTCGGATAATTACTTTGTAAGATGACAATTTCGCCCTTTTGCTCATGAGTTCTTGTTTTGCCCTTAACTTCTTCATACGTTCAGGGAGTATTCAGTCTTTCACTTCGTAGTCTTCTTCTTTCTCGTCCTCTACCTGATAAAAGTAGAAATCTTGTATTTGAATGAGTTCCAATTAATCTTTTGCTCCAAATGACTCCATTGCACACTAATAATAAACTCAAAAGCACACATAAGACATATAATTTACAAAGCTTCATAAAAGAAAGCATAAATACTAGATATTAATCTGATGTAACATTCTCCCTTTTCTCGAGATTCCCACCTTAGACTTGCTTGTCCTCGGCAAATCAAACAAAACAATAAAATACAACAACTTCCGTGTCAGTCGAGACTACATTAGTCACTTTTAGCATAAATAACAAGCCTTTAAACCCTAGGTGTCCCTAGTGGACGAGTTATAGTCTCGTGAGGGTTTACTGAGATATACCCACAAAACCTATATTTCCAGACTTACTAGTTCTCGTAATGATAGTATCCAACGCTGAAGACATGATTACGCACACTAGTCATAAGTTAGACACATAAATAGAACACAATCTCATTCTTAGAAGTTGAGGAAGTAACCATCCCTTCTCGACTAAAAGTCGGGATTCGGAGTGATCGAGAAAGTCAAACTCTGTCTCACAAGAAAGGGTTTTATGATATTGCTCTCAATAACTGACTCTTTATGGGTCACACATGTGTCGGTTGGAATGAAGAGAATCACGCGACTACGTTGAATGGTAGGAAAGACTTAACCCTCCGAATGTTTTGAAAACCCACATCTTTTATATATTTTGAAAACCCGTTTCCCGTATTGATGTGAGAAAGGAAATCAAACATTTGAAGGTGGGAATATGCTTACTTACCTCGTTAATCAGTTAAGTGTGCGGCTAGCACCCTCTCACAGCATCCATAGAAAACGTCTTCGGTCTTCTATCGGTGTCTTCATCTTCGTCTTCGGTCTTCAACTCTTGATGATAACTCTGAACCCAGTAGGAATCTTGGCAATATGATTCTTTCCCCAAATTCTTGTAAACTTGAAACTTCATTATAGATATTCCTTCTTTCCATAGGCTTTATTGAAAGAATACAAAAATAAAAACAAACTATACAAACCCAAAATTTTTTCCCTTTTTCTTCTTTTTTTTTTTCTTTTTTCTTCTTTTTTTTTTTTATTTTTTGAGAATAAGAAATAAAACAATCTGAAAATAAAAATAAAACAAACAACCTAAAATTTCTCTTGTCTCTCTTTTCTCTTTTTTTTTTTTTTCTCTCTTTTAAATTTTTTTTTTTTTTTTTTTTGAGACAAGAGAAAGTAAAATGCAAAATAAAACTTAATTAAAAGGCCATGGTGTAAGTACTTTACCCTTGATTCTTAACGACTTATATGTCTTGATATCATAAACTTCTCGAACTTTCATCAATAATAATTTCCGCTCTTGTATTGTAGTCTTCAACTTATAAAAATTCTGCTCTGTTTTGTTGCTTTACTCGGATAAAATGCCCATTTCTATGTTGCTTGTAAACCTCGAGCGTATTCAACTTTCCTTCAATTTGTGATACCCTCTTGTTGATGATGATGGTGTTTTTACATGGACTTTGTTGGTGTAGAGAAGAGGTGGGTGGATGGTGCTAACTGCGAACAAGATCACAAGTGGTATGTAAGTTAGCAATTCGATGTCACCAACATGGTTGATAAAATAACTCGAGAGATCAAAAATAGTGCCACATGGTGGGAAGTTGGACAGCTCACCATTCTGCCGGAATTAAATACGGTGACACACACTCCTAAAAGCACAAATTTAGACGGTACAAAGGTTGAAGGTTGGTGCCTCACATTATGTAACATGGGTAGTCTCCACTATAGGAGATCCTCTTCTCTGTCTAGAATTATCCCTGCTTATTTGCCACTGGCATGGTTAAATCGACTTTGCTCTCGTACAATTAGAAACAGATCATGTTCTCTGTCATCTCTAAGTTGATCACTATTGTTAAATTCTCGATGTAATCTTATGACATGTATATCTTATGTGACTCTAAACTAACTACAAGTTTGGAGTTTTCTTATTCTCATTCACAAAAAAGTTGAAAAAATTGCAAAAAACTTACAACATAAACCACTCCTACTTAAACTTTACATTGTCCTCAATGTAAATTGAATGTCGATCGAAAGTAAAAATTAATTGGGAAATCCTAACTTAAGAAATCAATAAAAACAAAGTAAAACAAAACAAGAGAAAAACTAAAAACAAGAAAAGAAATAATCTGAAGACAAGAAATACTCATGAGTTTAGGTTGCCTCCAATTAGTAGCTTATGGGTTTAAATTAATCAATGATATCTCCTTGCTCTATGGCTCCTCCAGAGAGCATCACAAAGTTAACTCCTTCCACCACTTAGGAAGTGAAGTTCTCATAATATGGTTTCCATGAGTTGCCCATTAACTTTAAGTTCTTTCCACGTAGCTATCTCTGCAATTTCCATTGCACCATGAGAAAACACATTAGTAACAATAAAAGGTCCGATCCATCGTGACCTTAGTTTACCGGAAATAATTGCAGCGAGAATTAAACAAAGCACTTTGCCCTAGTACAAATTGTTTCCTAGAAATCATGTTATCATGGAATGCTTTACGTCTTTTCTTTGTAAATCAGTGAACTTTCAAATGCATCATTCTGAAGCTCCTCTAGCTCTTGGAGTTGTAACTTCCTTTGCTTTCGACCCATCCATCTCCATGTTGCATTGTTTAATAGCCCAAACGCCTATATGCTCAATTTCCACGGGTAAGTGACAAGGTTTACCATACACAAGCCTAAAAGGAGACATTCCAATAGGTGTTTTATATGCGGTTCTATACGCCCACAAAGCATCATTAAGTCGCATACTCCAATCCTTCCTTGTCGGGTTCACATAGTCTTTTCTAAATTGATTTCACCTCACGGTTAGACACCTCGGCTTGTCCATTGGTTTGGGGATGATAAGGTGTTGCAATCTTATGCGACACATTGTACTTCCTTAACAAGCTTTGTAGAACATCATTTTTGAAGTAGAGAACCCCATCGTTAATTATAAGCCTTGGAATTCCAAACCTTGCAAAAATATTAGCTTGCACGAAATACGAAACAACTTTAGAATCATTAGTTGGGGTGGCTTTAGCTTCCACCCATTTCGAGACATAATCAACCATAAGTAAGATATAAAAATTCCCATGGGAGTTGACAAAAGGCCCCATAAAATCAATACCCCATACATCAAAAACTTCGATAAATTGAATAAAAGTTTGTGGCATTTGATTTCGGACACCTAGATTGCAGGTTCTTTGACACCTATCATAAGTTGTACAAAATATATGTGCATCCTTAAACAAAGTTGGCCAATAAAAACCACTTTCAAGTACCTTGTGCGCGATTCTCTTACTCCCAAAATGTCCTCCGCAAGCATAAGAGTGACAAAAAGACAAGATAGAGTTAAATTCGGATTAGGACACGCACCTTCGTATTACTTGGTCACTACCATGTTTCCATAAGTATGGATCATCCCATATGTATTGGTTCCCTAACCTCTTAAGTTTGTCCCTCTCAGTACGAGACAAGTTCTGTGGGATTTGTTTAGAAACTAAGTAATTGACAATATCGGCATACCATGGTTCTCCAAAGGCAATTGAGAAAAGTTGCTCGTCAGGAAACTTTCATGAGCAGGATAGTCTCCTTGTCCGCAGCAAGTCGGCTCAAGTGATCCATAACGGTGTTCTCAATTCCTTTCTTGTCTTTGATTTCAATATCAAACTCTTGCAAGAGTAAAATCCATAGTATGAGCCTCGGTTTCGCCTCTTTCTTTGTAAGCAAGTACTTAAAGTCTTTGCATGATCAGAAAAAACAACAACTTTTGTACCAATTAGATAAAGCGAAACTTTTCTAAAGCAAAAACAATGGCTAATAACTCCTTTTCGGTGGTTGTGTAGTTTTGTTGAGCCTCATTTAACGTTCTAGAAGCATAATAGATAGCATGAGAAGCCTCCCCCACGTTGCCCAAGCTACGCACCAACCGCATAATCACTAGCATCATCGCATGAGTTCAAGCGGCTTACTCCAATCAGGTGGTTTAATGATAGGGGCTGAAATCAAAAGTTCTTTCAAACGATTGAATGCCTGCCATACATTTCTCATCAAAGTTAAAAACCACATCTTTTTGCAATAAGTTACAAAGTGGTGATGCTATCTTGGAAAAGTCCTTGATGAACCTACGATAAAAACTGCATGACCAAGAAAAGAGCGTATCTCCCTCACAGTAGTGGGAGGGTTGAAACACGAATAAGGTCTATCTTAGATTTATCGACTTCCAAGCCTTTAGAAGATATTATATGGCCTAAAACTATGCCATGAGTTACCATGAAATGGCACTTCTCCCAATTTAGCACAAGATTTGTTTCAACACATCGTTCAAGGATTAGAGACAAATTGTTCAAGCAAAGGTCAAAAGAATCACCAAAGACACTAAAGTCATCCATGAACACTTCGATTATGTTTTCAACATATTAGAAAAGATACTTACCATACACCTTTGAAAAGTAGCTGGAGCATTGCATAAGCCAAAGGCATCCTTACTATAAGCAAAAGTACAGAAAGGACAAGTGAAAGTGGTTTTCTCTTGGTCCTCAGGTTGCTATCACAATCGATTATAACTTTGAATAGCCATCAGAAAGCAATAGTAAGAGTGTCCGACTAAGCGTTCAAGCATTTGATCAATAAAGGTAAAGGAAAGTGATCTTTTCTAGTGGTGGCATTCAATTTTCTATAATCAATACAAACCCTCCAATAGGTTTGCACACGAGTTGGGACAAGTTCATTCTTATCATTCTCCACCGTCGTCACTCAGATTTCTTTGGTACTACTTGTCTAGGGCTCACCACTTGCTATCGGATATGGGGTAGATAACACCCACTTCCAAAAGCTTGAGTATCTCCTTTTCACAACTTCCATCATGGGAGGATTCAAGCGACGTTGCGCGTCCCTTTTAGGCTTTGCATCATCCTCCAAGCAATTTTGTGCATACAAACGGCAGGGCTAATACCCTTGATATCGGCAATTGTCCATCCTATGGCCGTCTTGTACTTCCTTAGCACCCTTAGAAGTTTTTGCTCACTGTAAATCACTAAGCTTGTTAGAAACAATCACAGGTAACTCTTCATTATCACCCAAGTACAAGTACTTAAGGTGGTGGGAAGAGGTTTCAATTCTAAAATCGGAGATTTAATAATTGAAGGTACAAGCTTTTCATCCTTTGCATGGTAAAGAAATAAAAGAGATATTATGAGTTTTCGGGCATTCTTGTAGTGAATTAAGATCACCAAGAGCTTCCTTGACTTCATTACCACACTCTACACCATTATCCATGGATGTAGTTAACACGGTTTCCAAAGCATCATCACCGTTTAATTCAAACATTTGTTGTGCCAATGTATCCATCACATCAATGGAGAAACAAGAGTGGACATCGCTAGGATATCTCATCGTCTCGAAAATGTTGAAACGTATTATTTCTCCATCAAACTCCATAGTTAGCGTTCCTTATCCACATCAATTATGGTTTTCGTAGTTTTCATGAAAGGACGCCAGAAGCAATGGAAGAGACGAGTCCGGTGCACCTTCATCCATCTCTAACACACAAAAGTCCATTGGAAATACAAGTTGATTAACACCTGCAAGAACATCCTCAACAATACCCATTGGGTAGACATTAGAGCGATCGGCTAATTGCAATACAATTTCGACCTTTTTAAGAGGACCAAGATCAAGTGAATTATACATTGGCGAGGCATAACATTAGCAGAGCTCTAAGTCCAACATAGCTTTGTTAAAAGTTGTGTTACCAATTGTAGTGGGAATGTCAAAACTACTAGGATCCTTGCACTTAAGTGGGAGTTTGTGTTGTAAGATTGCGAAGCATTCTCCCCACTTAAGCACTTCATTACCTTTGAGCCTTTGTTTGTTGGTACTGCAAGTCCTTGACACCTTTGCATACTTTGGAACTTGCTTGATAGCATCAATGAGTGGTATGTTCACATGGATCTTTTAAGAACGTCTAAAATCTCCTTTTCTAGTTCGCCTTCTTAGAACTTGCAAATCTGCGAGGAAAAGGTAGAGGAGGAACATAAGTAGAAGCAGGAGTTTTAGAGTTAGAAATAGGTACCTCGAAGTTTGGGGAGAATCCTCGACTTTCTCCTCCAAAGCAGGTTCCTTTGGTGTCTCCACCTTGCCAGAATCAGTGACTCGGGTTGCACAGAGTTGTGTACTCAGCTTCTCAGCGTAATAGCATTGACACCCTCTTTTGGGTTAATAGGTTGAGAAGGAAGTCTCCCACTATTTTGTGCCTTCAAATTGTTGATATCAACAGCCATGGAGCCCATTTGTGTTTGCAACTCCTTAATAGCACTCTTAGTCTCTTGTTGACTTTCCTTGAACATGGTGGAAATACCTTGCATAAAAGTTTGAAGCTTTGCATCAATATCGACACCTTGAGTTTGCATTGATTGTTGTGCTTGAGGTTCTTTGAAATTGTTGTTGTTGTGGTTGAAATCCACTAGGACGGTTGAAAGTAGGTTGTTGAACGGCTCCTTGCTTGTTAGCATAGCTAAAATTGGGGTGATCTCTCCATCCCGGATTGTAAGTGTTGGAGTAGGGATCATACGAGTCTTGGTTGATTCGGAAAGATCGCATTAGCTTGCTCGTCTTCATAAGATTGAGGAGAAGTTGGTATAACAGCGGATGCAACTTGTTGCAACATTGCTTGTCATGTTACCCATTTGTTGGCGAAGTTCCTCCACCTCGCTCACTTCACTCACCCTTCTTAGAATCACATCAGACCACGACTTAAGAATTGTTGTGAGTTAGCTGCCATATTTTCAATCAACTCTCTAGCTTGTGCCACAGTCTTGCTAACTAGTGCACCACCACCATGGCGTCGATAAGATTCCTATCACTTGATTGGAGTCCTTCATAGAAGTATTGGATGATCATAGCGTCACTAAATTGGTGGTGAGGGCAGCTTGCAACCAATCTCTTGTACCGTTCCCAACATTCATATAAGGATTCTCCCACGTTTTGCTTCATCCCACAAATTTCTTTGCGAATTTGAGTAGCCTTGGATGCGGGAAAATATCTCTCCAAAAAGAGTTTCTTGACCCATTCCATGTTGTGACACTTAGGGAGGTAAATAGTACAACCAATCCTTAGCACTATCCATTAAAGAAAGCGGAAAACCTTCGACATTGCACCATCAGCCTCAACATTTCTTTGGAAGCATAGCTAGTGACAATGGTGTGGAAGTCCAAAAGATGTTTGTTAGGATCTTCATTCACCATGCCATGGAATTTTGGTAATTCTCTAAGCAACCCAGGCTTTATCTCAAAAGTAGAGTTCGTTTGAATACACCCTGTTGTGTATCAAGCCTATGAGAAGCTAAGTCCTTGAGTGAGCGATTTGCATCACCCATTGTCTTCTTCTTCTTCGTTGTCGGAAAATCTCTTCTCCTACTTCCTCCTCGTGCTCGTCCGTTGTGTCTTTACTTGGTTGGAGTATTGTGCTGCGTCTAGTAGCTATCCGCACCTTGGATAATTCCAATCCTTAGAAGCGGAGATTATGCACTGCAAACAATTCTATAAACAAGTGAGAAACAAGACAAAAGCGAAAAGCAAAGATAAAAGCGAAATTGTAAAAGAAACTAAAAACTTAATAACAAGCAGTATGCCTCCCGGCAGTGGCGTAAAATTGATCGGTGTGTCAATCAGTCAAAATAATTTCACTTTCTTACGCACTAAATTTAAATGAAGCACAAGGTAAGGAAGAGTTCGTATCCACGAGAGAGGCGTTTGTTGTTATGTAAATTTAGGTTTCTAAAGTAACCCAAGGTATGTTTGTTGTTTAAGAAATAAAAGTAGTTGAAAGCAAAGTAAATAATTTGAGAAATCAATAAGGAGAAGATATTGGTCAAGGGATAGTATCATTCACAAACATGTATTTTCATCAATGATTAGAATTGGTATTTTAATCTCGTATTTATTAAAAGTCCTAGGATATCTTGATCGCAAGTATAACTAGTTAATTCACTGTTTTCATCACAACCACATTAAAAGATGCATATGTGAATTCTTAGTCGAAAGCAACCTAAAGTGTAAAAGCACAATTAAGTTTAACTCCTAAGAGCATTAAGTTTTATGGAATAAGACTCATCAATGCAAGCGAATGTGTAAAAGCACTAGAGCGTTTTAACAAAAGTTATGATTCACTTGTGACTAATAGGATGTATCACTACAAGCACTAACCACAATTATCTTTACTTAGAATCGAGGATAAACAACTTTTTAGTATTGAAAACCCTAATATAGCTCTAGAGATGAACACAAATCGGATTGATTCAGGACTCAACCTAACAAGTTTTCAAATCTTATAACACTATTAATTGTGAATCACAAACAATAATTACTGAGACAAAACTAATTCATTGAATCAAAAGCATGTTGAGAAATCAACTTTTATCCCATAACCAATAAGATGTTTAGCTACTCATAGCTATGGAGTTCATCATCATCAATATTCAATAATAAACAAGGAAGAAGAAGAACAAAACCAAACCCTAGAAGCGTAAACAAAAGTGGCTCTCCAAAAGAATTCCCAAGAAAAAAGATATATCTATGTGTTGTAGAAAACCTCCCTTTTATAGTCTTTCTCTCCTTCCAAAATTAGGTTTAGTCTTCAAAGTCCATTAGGTGAGAGTCCACCAAGCCCACAAGGATGAGAAACCCAGTGTAGAAAATACGCCCCAAAACGGTGTCGCGGAGTCCGGGATTGTGGCGGGAAATGCATGTGGAAAGTCGGCAGATGGCTCGTGTGGCAAGTCCGCCGAGTCCCAGGTCAAGCCAGTCGAGAACGGGTCGAGTCAGCAGGTGAATCGGATCGGGCAAAACGGGTTGGATGGTCCGAGACGCGGTGAGCAGGAGTCGAATTATTGCTTCAATTTGTGGTTTTTAGCCCATTGCCCAGTCAGTTGTTGCTGTGCACTTTACGTACCGGCCCGGATGAGCTGTAACTCTGTTCTATGACTTCCTTCATCTTTTGACATCTCCTGCCAGCGTTCTTTCGCTCTGCCATTTCTACTCAAAGCCATCCACCATCAATTCTGCCAAAAAAGCTTCAGTACCACAAATACGCACCCAGACCATCTATAGGCACCACAGGCCATCATAGAACTCCTTGAGACAATCATAGACACCCGACTGGCTCCAGCCACTCTTACACCATTGAGGCACCTTCGTCCATTTCACCATTACGCTTCTATACACTATGTTGTTTGCAAATGTAGGCGCTCCCAGGCCTTCAAACCCGACCCACGCAGTCCTGAATTCTTTCTTCCTTGTTGCAGTCTCTACTCAATCCGACCATAACCCCTAGCCTGACTTGCATACTTCTATTTTTAGCCTCGTCACTCATAGCTTCTAGCTCCCCAGTTCCACTCTTGGTCATTGTCTCCATAACCCACAGAAGCCTGCTCTCAGCTTCACTCAAATGCCTAACACTCGGACCAACTTTGTCTCGGTCCTGCATACCCGGCACAAACTCACAGTGTCCTCGAGAACCACGCCATTCCTTGTGGCTAGGTCACCAGCCTTTGAAATTTCTACCTTCTTCTCTTCAACATAGGAGCACCACCACAATCTCGAGTCAATCTCGTTGAACACCAAATCTTTAGGCTGCATCACATCCGTTCACTACCGTTATAAACCAAATCAACTTTGCACATCCTTGAGCCCCCATAACACCTTGTTCCTTAATCTACTTTGAGCCGCACGTACGACCACTTATTTACATCTACGGGTTATTGAACACCATGGAGCCAAACCCTTTCTCGGCTTCTATTCCTCCATTTGTCCATTGATGAACATGACACATTTCTCAAAATTTGTTTCGATTCCTGATTTTCCCAGTGACAGTTAATACCGATCCCTTTAATCGGATTCAAACAGCAGAGACCTACAGCAATCAATCTCTCTTGAATTAGTTGTTAGATCCCCTCTCCCCATTTGCTCAATGTTTGCTTCAATCTCGTTCAATATCTATGAAATTCAAACCTACTTGATATATTTATCTCTGTGTATTTCTCGATCTGACTTTCTTATATCGAACTCTGTGCCATTTTCCCTTTCCTTCTCCTCGATAACTGGATATCTGCCCTCACAGAACGAAACTCGAAGAAGAAGAAATAGAATTTCTTCTACGAATTAGGTATGTAGGGGAACACGGATTTATCCACCCCGGCGATAGGATAAGGGATAACCTCGATGATTTTGGGCACCATTCATCAGGATAAGGGCCATCTTAATTTGCACCCTTCACCATGGCTGCGGCTCGGATAGCAAATTATCTTATGACTTCGTTGTCCTCTGTGATAGTTTTGCCTCGGCCTCCATAAGTTCCTTGAGGATGATGACCTCCATAAGTTTCTTGCGGCTGATCAATTCTTTGGATTTTGTTATTTCCACCACGGCTATAGAAGTTTCTCTCTCTCTCGAATTCTTCTTGATCACGACTCCCCATAGCTACTAGCTTTTGCTGACTATCTCCCATTATCCTCTCTTGTTTCCCTTGCTAGGTGCTCGCCACTGTATTTATTAACTTGGGTAACAAGCTTGCATTTGCTGCTCTTGAACTTGTGTTCGCAATGGGGTATGATTCCATCTCATTTTGCTTTTCCTTAAGAGCAATATATTCCTCCCGAAGTTCCGCAACTCAGTCATTGTGATTGTATTCTTGATTCTGAAAAATTTGAATGTATAGCAGGTTGGTTGCGAACATGGCATTGATGAATGATGAATGAGATATCTTTCATCCACACGACCAGCCATATCACTACACATTGTCTTCCACCTCACAGGTTAGATGCTTCAAACTTTCGCCAACTCTTTGCTTCAACCCAAATACATCTTCGATGCCAGGTCGCGAGGAATTGTTACTTATATATGCCCCTAAAAATATAGCTTGTAAGTGGTTGAAAGATGTTATAGTATTCTTTGGAAAACCTTCAAACCATTTTAACGCCTCTCCTGTTAAACTTGATGCGAAATACTTGCATAATATTGCATCATGGTTCTCCCATTGTAGCATACATCTCACATAAGCTTTGATGTGTTGGTTGCACAAGTTGTTCCATCAAAAATCTTTGGTTAACGCAGTAAATTGCATTTTGGGTTATTCCTCCTAATTGTACTTCTTGTGTGAATGGAGTTTTCGCAGCTTCCTCTATGGCTTCATCCAATTGTCTCTTACCTCCTTCTCTTTTATTATTTATCATTCCTCTCATTTCCGCTAACTCTCTCAAAATTTGTTCATTTATACCAGAATTTGGATCCATTGGTCTTTTCAACTCCGCCTCTCTTCTCCTGCGTTCATCTCTGTTTTGACTTTCTTGTTCATCACTTTCCTCTCGTCTTTATCTGCGATCTTCTCTTTCACTTCTTTCATTAATTCGCACACCGTTATATCTCTCATTTTCTCCTCTTTGCCGCCTTTCAGTTCTCCTTTGTACTCTGTCATATTCTTCATTGATATTAACATTATTGCGATTTCGCTCACGCCTCCTTTCTCGATTATCATGGTTATTCTGTCGAATTGCCTCTTGTAGCTCTTGTTCTTCCACTTCTGCTCTTAGTCTTTCTCTCTCGCGAGCTAAATGTGTTTGTTCAGTATAGTGTCTTTCAATTTCATCTTCAATTACTCGTTCATTTCTTTGTATTTCTCTCCCATGTAATATTCTCCTTCCTTCTTCCTGATTTTCTTCGCCATCTTGATTATTTCGCCCCTGACGGTGTCTATTTCCCTGAATTCTATCATTCTGCTCGTTTTGAAGAATTTCAGCATGTTGAATATAACGATCTTCTAATATTTCTCTTCCTTCGCGACGTTCTTCGCCTGGATTTTGTATTCCCTCTCGAGTTTCTTCATTAGCATTTGCTATAGGCAAATTTTGTCTTATTTCTTCTCTAACTGATCTTGAACTTGATCTTGTAGTGCTTCTTGACCTTCTATTTTGTAATATCATATTTTCCATCCTCAATTCATGATTTTGCCTTGTCAAATTCGCACGTTCTTCTGCTTCTAACCGCCTTTCTTCATGTATTGTTTGCCTCAATGCCTCTAATGTTGCAATCTCTTCATTTTCGTGAATTATTCCTCCAATTACTTCTTGGTCTCTCTCCTCCCGTACATTGCCTCCTAATTGCTGCTCTTCTCCCATTTCATCTACAGAATCTGACCGCCAAGTATGTACACTCACTCTGTCATAATCCACGGCTCTATTTTGTATTGGTGGTGTACTTTGAATTGGCGGTTGAATTTGATTTTCTCTGTTGTTCCTTGTATTCATTCTTGAAGATTCCCCCATCTCGTCTCTCCTTTCTCCAGCAAGTCTCCTACTCCTTCTAACAGTTGTTGGTTGTTTTGATGCATGTCTTCTTCTAGCCATTTTTCAATCTTAATGAATTGTTGAAAATTATATGAAATTCCTTCCCGATTACTCCATCTTTCAAATCACAATATCAATCTTCAATCGGCTCCCCCCTCGTTTCTAGCGCCATATGTAGTAGCGGGTTATCCCATACTACACCCCTCATAAGAATTCACACAATCAAGTCATTTTAAGATGAACAATTATAGTCTTTATTGATTGAAACCCACAAATGTTACAAGATGGAAATGAAATAAGCTAAAGAATTTACAACCGCTCTAAACTTTCTCTCTCTTAATAACTTGCCCAACACTCGAAAAAGATCTCTACTCTCCTAAGACTGTTTGGTTCTTTATATAGGACATTACATAGTGGATGACAGCTAAGCTGTCCTTTATTTTCGGATCTGACTTGCGACATTCTCGCGAGTGTACAAATGTTAAATCTCGCAACACTTCTAAATCTCGCTAGGTCTTCACATCTTTCTCGTGTTCAGGCTGTCGTCATCCATTGCGTAATTTATATTACTTATCCGCGTTATCTTTGCAGTGTGTCGTTTATGGATTTCGCAAGGGTCTTGGTGTTGCGATATTCTGATCCTATAGTTACCTTGGTATCAAAGCATTCAATATTCACCGTTAGATAAAAACTTGATTAGATTCAAGATAATATCTTTCAACCGTTAGATCGAACTTAGCTTGTTATACACAAATGAAATGTAACTTCATTTAGGTTTGAGTAATCGTACCTAAATGTATACAAGTCGTTGGTTCAACGGTAGTTAACCATCGGTTAGCCATATGAGCACTTTCATATCAACCTTATTCTTTTTTACCATAACTAGTTCAAATGACTCAAATGAACTAGTTAGAGAGTTGTTCAATTGCTTAGATCTCATAGAAGTATACAAGACACAATCGAAACAAAAACAGTTTTGATTCACTCGAATCGATTCATGAACATTATAGCCACGGTTTGCAAAGATTGCAAACCTTATATATAAATGTCTTAGTTCACGAATTAAACTGTTTTTAGAAAATAACTTACTTAAATACGTATACTGGTACGCGACTTAAGTACCCGGATTAAGTTTGTTTTTCAGTTCACAAACTCCAACAGAAATTCACGGGATGTGAACTTCCGGCAGTGCGTGTACTTGGTACGTAGATTTTAGTTCCGGTTATCCTGAGCAAAAAATTACGCATACTTTGGTTCAAGGATATTGGACTTACACAAGTATGAGTTGCCTCACACTGTTTATATCCAACCAAGATTATATATTCTAAACTCTCATTTCAATCATTAAAACATTCTTAGAGGATGTTATATAGTTGTTGTTCACAAACTATTTTTTGTCAAAGCGATTTTCAAGTAATTGAAACAAATATGACTTTCGTCACTAGTAAAGATGAACTTGGCCAAAGCAAAAGCTTACCAACACATATTTCGAGAAATAGATAAGCGAGATAAACTCAGCTCGAAATAGTACATGTGTATAATCATAGTCTATATATCAATACGACATTTGTCTCAAGATAGGAGATAAAGTAGACTTTTGAGTGATAGATAAGTTCAAGTCTCCACATACCTTTTTGTCGATGAAGTTCCACCAGTTCCTTAAGTAGTTCTTCGTCTTTGCATGATGAACACCGTGGAGTCTAGAGATCAACTACACTTTTTATCCTAGTCCGAGACTTAGCTATTAGTAGACTAGAAATCAAGACTTATAGTTTTGGCAACTAAACTTGACAAACAAGCTTGAGATAGCAACGCTTGCGAGTTCGACCGAGCAGTGCTCTAACAGAACTGATGATGACCTTACTGTTGGTCGTCCAGGCATCGTGACATGGGATGTCATGAAAGAAGAATTGAAGGGTCAATTCTTACCAAGCAATGCGGCTTGGCTAGCCTGAGAGAACTTGCGTAAGATGCGGCATACCGATACACCACTAGAATACGTGAAAGAGTTTTCGTCTCTGATGCTAGATATTCTCAACATGTTTGAGGAAGACAACTTGTTTAATTTTACATCTGGTTTGAAAGCATGGGCTCAGGCCGAATTGAGAAGGCAGGGTGCCAAAGACCTACCTTCGGCCATTGCAATCGTGGACATCCTTGCTGATTTTAGGTCAGTTAAGACGTCAACTGATGCTAATAGAAAGGGCAAGGATAAGAAGAACCAGAAGTGTAAGGACAAGGAGAATAAGAAAAGTTGTGAGGCCAAGGAGAAAAGCTATCAAAGGGATGATAGTTTGGCTGCGAAGAACAGAGCTGGTGGATGAATCTTATGCAAGGGTCCTCACCTTGCGCGTGATTGTCCAAAGAAAGAAAAATTTTACGCAATAGTCACTGAGGTAAGTGGCGACAAAGAAGAAGTTGATCAAGTGGAACATGTTAATCCTATTCAATTATGAAACATAGTAGCACGAAAGGCAACAACACAGCATGGGCTGAGTGGCGCTGGCCTGGTTTATGTGAAAGTTGGCATTAACAATCATCGACTTTGGGGCATGGCAGATACAGGTGCTTCGCACACTGTTATAAGTTTGTCGATGGCAGAGTACTTGGGTTTGGAAGTATATCGGGCTGATCACTGCATGAAGATAGTGAATAATATAGCTAAGCCAATTAAGAGGATGGATGTGGCAAATGTTGAAGTGGGAGAATGGCGTGGCCAAGTCAGTGTTATGGTGATGCATCTCAGTGACTTTGAGATGATCCTTGGTAACAAATTTTTAAAGCAAGCAGAGGCAACAGTGATGCCTCACCTTGGCGGGATTTTCATACAATGTCCAAGTGCACCTTATTTCGTGAAAGTTGCAAGGAAAGTTAGTCCGGTTGACATGAAGTGTGACAAAGAAAAGACAAGTGAGTTTGCTCCTATATGCTTGTTCGAAGAAAGTTTAGCTGAGATTCATGCAGAATTTGGATATCCTATGGATCTTAGTATCCCTTGTTCGCCGTGATTAGCATGTGTATGAAAAAGGGGCCTTGCATTGCTGTTTGCAAGTGCCTGAACCTGCAAGGTTGCTGAAATATGAAGACTTTGGCATATTTCTGTTAGTTGTTTTCTGTTTAAGTTGGGTGTTGCTGATCTTGTGGTCTTAGAAGATAGCACACTAGTTGTTGGTGTATTTGCTTTGGTTATGTATTTGCTTTCAGTAAGGCCGAGTGTTGGCCAGTGGTGTAAATGGGAAGGAGTCCCTATGTTTCTTATGTAAGGCTAGTGTAATGAATGAAGGTGGTGTTTAAGCAAAAACCTTGTCTCTATTTGCTTAATGTAAAGCTAGTTCATTTGGGAAGCACTACAAGTATACTTAACTAAAGTATACAATAAGAAACGCTGAAAGCAAGGCCAAGCAAGAGTTGAAGTTGGTGGCATAGGCGAGTCTGTTTTTGGGAAAGTTACGTAGAAGTGCGACAGTATTTGGCAGCGATAGCACGGAGTAACGCAACAAGAATGAATATGTAAGAGTAACTCATAGTTAGGAAGAGCATGATGCTGTTTTTCCGCTACATTAAAGCGTAGCAGTTTGAAAGAACAAGTGAGGCCTTGTTAGTTTCAAAGGCGCGTGAAGAGGAACCCGGTCTAAAGAGATGGTGGGATGTCCCGGGTATCCTAAGTCAAGGCTAATATCATGCATTTCAGTCGAACTTGCACAAGAGTGTTGAGAAGTGATTGAAGAACACTTAGTCTACAGTAAGGCATGTTGAATTGCAAGAGTGCAATGTCAGTCGGGATTGAAGGCAATAAGCTAAGTAATGCATATCATGGTGATATGTTGGCTGTTTGACGTGTACACTTAGGCACGGAATGGCTGGAGAAAAGATTTGTGGTGTTGATGCAATCGGATGTGGAAAGTTGGCTTAGGATAGCTAGCAAATACTGCTGAATTTCACAGAAGTTCTGAAAGTGCATTTGGGTGTTAAGATGTTAATGAAGTGGAATTGAAGCATAGTCGACGATGCGACCGTGAAGATGGAATTCATACGCTTAATGGCAAGGTGAACAAACTAAGCGGCGGCATAAAGTTCTAGGCATAAAAGTTTTGGCAAGTTTGAGGGTCAAACAAAGTTGTTGATTTCTGAGAGTGGCTCAGATGCGTACAAGGCCAAGAAAGTTCAGTAGAATCTGAACTGATGTTGCATTTAACGAGGACATTGAATGGATTGGGTGGAGGAGGTCTATGATATGGCCCAACAGTTAAGCGCAACAATTGCGCATTACTGAAGTTGTAGCCTAGCAGATAGAGCTGCACAGTCCTAAGATGTAGCGCCAACATGGATGAGACAAGAAAGGCTACTTAGAAAATGCAATACGACGCGATAGTGTTGCATATACTTATTCAGAGTTAGCCCAACTCAAGGAAGAGTAAAGGATGAAATGCAAAGTCATGAGATGACTTTGGCATCGTTCCAAGCATTGGCCAAGGCTTGGACAATGCATATGCAACAATGGCCAAATGCGTCATTGGTGATTATTGATCGCCAAAAGAGATGCAAGTGATGCATATGAAACATGAAGTTGAATTAAGCAAGAAAAAGACTCAGTTGGAATGATATTTGGATGTTGGCATCTAAATGAGCTAAGTGCGTAGCGGGTTAAATGAAGCGCAACCATTGCTGAATACTTGGCAGAAGTGCAAGTTGAATGAAGCGCAACCATTGCCGGATACTTGGCATAGGCCAGTAGTGAGTGAAGCACAATCATTGTCGAACATTGGCATGGGCCAAAAGTTAGTGCAGCGCAATGATTGTCGGATTTGAGTTCAAGATGTTTACGAGTGTGTGTGCATCACACGCATGCCAAAGTGAAAGAGCAAGTCAGAGACGGTTATAAAGTGGCTTTGCAACCAAGTTTGGCATAGCCTAACCGTCTGAGACAAGTGTGGTGCCATTAAACACGCCAGCACCAAAGTTAGCAGTTAAAAAGTGAACTGTGGCGCGCGGTTAGGGAACTGCCCATGGACAAATGGTTGTTCATGGGGCATATAAGAGAGTTGCATACGGATTGGCCCTGGTTCTTGGCATTATAAATAGCCATAGAACCCTTGCATATGAGAGTTGTTCAATAGTTCAAGTGTTGAGGAACCACATTGCAATAGAGAGTGAATTTTGTGTTAGGCTTAGAGAATAAGCTTGTAAGTCCATCGGTTGGACGAGTTTTGTATCTTCCCTTTAAGCTAATAAAAGAGAGTTTGTTGGATTACATGGTTGTCTTAGTATTCTTTTGATTCGAAACTACTCCCTAAATTCTGTGAAGCATAATCATGGCACTAACCCCTTTGTAGTATGGGCTACATTGTTGGTGAAGAGAAAATCTAAGTAAGTCTTCTGTTGCATACTCAAGGTAGAGTTGGATGTTTGCATAGGTGCAAACTTATAAGGCTAAAATACGAGTGGGTGATATGAGATCACTGAACCACTGTATTGCAGGGTTATACCTTCGCAAAAAATTGCTTGGAGCATTTGAAGGTGTGACAACTAGTATCATACTATAACTAGTAATAACAAGCTTGATATAACTTCCAAAGATTGATGCTCTCTCTGTCCAATTAATAGATGACCTAGTCTAAGTTTGCACAATTTTTAAGGCAAGCAGGGGGGAGGAGTATTTTTAAGTATTTTTTACGAATTATGCTTTTATGGATAATAATTAGTAAAATTTAAAAATATTTTGTCTCTCAAACTATACCATGATATTCGTAGACTTTATATATTATTGAAAAACATTTTAAAACACCTATGTAACAAATATAAACATGGGTATCAAATTATACATAATAATCAATTAAGAGGGTAATTTTAGAAATATCTCCTTGTTTGTTGATATGGATCACCTATTAGTGGAACAAAATTAAAAATGAATTGGTCAACTACTAATGAGACGGAGAGAGTTGTTAGAGCGTTGCTCGGTCGAACTCATAAGTGTTTCTATCACAAGCTTGTTGTCAAATTTAGTTGTCAAAACTATATCAAAATTTCTAGTCTATATTTAGTCAGGTCTCATATAAAGACAGAAGTGTGTGGTTGAGATTCAGATATCACTGTGTTCAATCGTTTGAAGGCGAAGAGCTTTGGAGAACTTCAACATCAAAAGGTGACTTAACTACATATTTCTCAAGTTTTCACTTTTCTATCTTCGAGAAATTGTCGCATGACTAAATTAGACAATACATGCATAATAGAAATATCGAGTCAAGTTTATTTTGAATATCGTTTTCGAAATATGACTAAGCTTAAGAACATTTGTTCATACTTGATGAATTTGGTTTAGAACAATTTATTTTTTATAACCTAATTGATTCAAGATTTAATCATTTGAAAATAGCCTAGAATAGTGATATATGTCATTGATGTTATTCGGGAATATTTCATATTGATTATTAGAGAGATATAAAACAACTATTAATCTAGATACAGGACAATATGCATGCCAGTTCACATAATGAGAGAACTGTTATAAGTCCAGAGCCGCAGCATATGTACCCAGTACACGTACCGGCGTAGCTATAGTTCGGCAACGACTTTTTTTGTACGCATACCCAGTATCCATACCATATAAAGTCTGTTGATCGTGAACCAGGAAATGTACGCATATCTAGTATGCAAACGGGATATGTACGCATACCATAAAAGATCTGTAAGTTCCTGAACTTGTTTTTGTCTTACGGGTAGACATACCCGGTACACGTACTATGACAAGAATATTCACGAACAGGTACAGTACACATACCAGGTACACGTACTTACCCTGACGAATATTTTAAGATGCGTCAGAATTATTTCTATGAGATAATCGGCATTTGAACAACTCTCTAAAAGCATTATCTAGACATTTTTGATCATATGTGTGATTCAAGAAAATTCTTAAAATTTTATATGAAAATGGTTAAGCTTATCATTCAATTGGCTAATTTCGGCTAACCTTCATGAACATGTCATTGTACACGGTTCGATTACGGTTCATCCTAACCAAAGTGTATATTCTACTATATTAATCTCAAGTCAAGTTTTTCATCTAACGGTGACTATTGATTGCTTGGTTCCAAAGCTATCTTAGCTTAAACCTAAAGCAACCTTGATCTTGAAAGTCTATATAAGGAGAACCTCAAACAACTGGAATTTTTGAATCCCTGACACTATTCTTGTGTGTCCTAGTTGTAAACAAGATTCGTCATCTCCTTAAAACCATTATAGGTTTAGCAATTAAAAAGACTTCAACTAGGGATTCATGAAGCCAGGTCTAACTATCGTTATCTTGATAGTTTGTGTATCTTGATCTTGTTTTGATTGTTGATCTTTGCTCCAACAAACAAGATAGATAGAAATTACAAAGTTTCTTCGTCTCAAATTTTGTGATTCCACGAGTTTGTATTTGTAAGGTGAATAATAATCTAGGTTGTTCTTCGGGAGTCATAACACTGGATTTTAAGGTTTGCTAGAATTTTTGTGTTGCAATCGATTTCCTACCTCACCTTGATCTTTGATCAGAACGGAAATCACATATAGGATTATCTGTGGGAGGCTGATTGGTTTAAAGTCTTCAATTGAGTTGAAGCAACTCTTAGGCTGTAAAGGACGTCAACTAAGAGAATCAATTGCACGGAGTCCTGCTGGGATTCAAGAGACGCAAGGAGCGCGACTGTAACTGAATTTTTGTGACGGTTTAATTTGGTCTCAACTACATTCCAGTCCGAAGTTTTGATAGTAGGCTAGTATCTGTAGCGGCTTAATACAGTTTGGTGTTCAAGTCTGGACTAGTTCCTGCGGTTTTTCTGCATTTGCGGTTTCCTCTTTAACAAAATTTCTGGTGTCTGTGTTATCTCTTCTTCCGCATTATATTGTTTATCTTTATAATTGAAATATCACAGGTTGTGCGTAAATAAATCAAAGTAGATATATCCATCCTTGTTTATTGGATGCGGCTGCTTGATTGATTCTTGGATATTGATCTTTGGAATCGTCAAAGTACTCTCACGATATAATCAGGTTCACGGACTAGTTTCTGTAACATTCTGATTGTGAGAGAAAGAGATATAAACTCTTCATATCTTTCCTGATTGTGGGATTCATTAAGTTGAACTCTCAGAATTATATTTTAGTTTAGTCCATATAGGTTTCCTAAGAAAAAGTTGGTGGTGCATTTTGGTACCCCCACATTTTTAGGAGTAAAATATTATTTTTCATGAATCCCTAGTTTATAAAACTAGAAAATCATACAACGCGGAAATATTTAATATTGCTAATACATGTTCCCTTCATTTCAAAATAATAGGCTGGTTAAACATGAAACCAGCCTATTATTTTGCAACGATTACAATAAAACCAACCTATTATTTTGAAATGGAGGGCGTAGATTATACAAGCATGAAAATTCTATATTCATCATTCAAAATCAATAATAACCTACATACAACAACTAAAATGAATAGTTACACACTATAAATTATCAAAATTTGTCTTCATGTATGTTTTACCATTGGGATAATTCATGGATTAAAATGGGTCTGGACTTTTTCTCACGCGGGATTTCTTTCCCGAGAAACCCTCTGTCATGCTAGGATTTTTGTTTCGAAAATCGTTAACCTAAACAACTTTGGGAAGAAAAAAAATTATATTAAAAGCACAGATATATACAACCAGTCGAAGAATTCAAACACTTAAATTACTAGTGAGGAACTATCTTCCGATCAAACAAAATGGACCTAAAATCAATGTCCTTAAAGGTATTAATGTCATTTAGCCAAAGATGGCTTGATAAGCGAAATAGGCTCGGACACACTCATACATCTTGCACCAAAATCTCTACCATTCCTCTCCTTCAAAATATGCCAAACCAATGCAAGAATCTTCTGTAACACAATCTTACATCTCTTTTTGAACTTATACTACGGAAATGCTTCAATAATATTCAAAAGAGAAGCGGGCGCTACCCACATAAATTTGAACAACTTGATGAAGTGTTACCAGATTTCAGACATATAAGTGAAGTGCACAAATAAAAGATCAGCCATTTCCACCTCATGTCAACATAAGTGATAGTTTTTTCAGAAATGATGTTGATCAAACCAGGTCTTAACATAGTTAAAGCTAGAAGAGAAATATGTAAATTGTTAGAATTTAATGTGCTAGTTCTAAGGGGGAAAGGGATTGAATCAAAATAGTGAACCAACTATGCTATTTTTACCTGTATAATTTTAACTCAGACAAAAGAACAAACGCTCTAACTAAGAAGATAAAACTGAAGACATGATATGTATCTACTGAACTTGTAGACTTTATGAATTCAATTAAATAAGATGACAATCAGATCACCATTATGTATGTGAAGATCTGTACATGTTTTACATCCACTACAATATGATTAATCATATAAACACGATTAAAAACAAACTAAGTTATGACCCATTACACATACCCACTGACAACTTTAGTGGTTGACTGTAACACTACTAACAAAACTTCCTAGACTTAAGAAAATAATGAAACGTGCGAGAATAATTGAACAAAAAATTCTTGTTAATCAGGAATTTAGGTAATTTAGATCTGAGTATGAACTTCTTCATCCTCCATAAAATCCAAACTATCAACTCCTATCATCATATTTGTCAATATATTATCAACTTGTTCTTCTGACTTGAAAACCGTCAACTTAATTTCTCTATATTTCACCAAATCACGAATAAAATGAATTCGATGTGTTTGCTTCTCCCATGAAATATAGGATTCTTTGTTAAAGACATGATAGACTTGTTGTCACATAAAATAATTTTTGGGGGACTTTTCTATCTTATCCAACTGTTTAACCAATTTTTTTTTACAAGCGGCTAGAATATACTTTGTGTCGGCAGTATAAAGAGCAACAACTTGTTGTTTCTTTGACGACTAGAAAACACACCTGAACCTATATGAAAAACGAATCCAAAAGTACTCTTCTTATCATTGAGTTACAATTTGTATAGCCGACTAAACCACAATTACTAGCAGATAAATATAAAACTCCATGATTTTGTGCCTTTGACTTACCGTAAAGTCATTTTCGTTGTATCAAAAGAACTTGCCTAGGAGTTTCCATGAACCTACTTATAATTCCAACTCCATAAACAATATCAAGTGTTATATGATCCAAATAATAAATACTACCTACTAATCTTCGATAATAAGAAATATTAACGATTTCACTATTACAGACATTAGACAAACAAAACCTTGTTTTAACCGGATTATTGACTGGGTTGCATGATTCCATCTTGAACTATTTCAAGATATGCATACTTCTTCTGAGAGACAAAAACTTTATCACCTGTTTGTAAGACTTCATGTCCAATAAAATATGACATTTGTTAGAGCATAGCTAGGTTGAACCCACCAAGAGTTGGTATGTCAAGTTTGGTTGTCATATTTAGTATCAAAACTCATATAGAGTTGCTTGATTAAATACTAGAGTCAACTTCGTTTAGGTTAGACTAGAAAATCTAGGAATGTTGAGACGTACAAGTATTACTCTGAAGACCTGAAGAATGAGAAGAAGTAACGACTGCAACGAGGGAATCATCCTTTCACTTGAGGTTAGTAATACTGACTTGACTTGTTTCCTTTCCTAAAGTATCTTTAAAGTGGTATTATATTGAAAACATAGCATGCGAAGCTGTATATATATAATACTCTAGTGATTATACTTGGTCATATCATTATGATCAAAGTGTCAAGGAATCTATTATTACGAATTATAAACACTTATCTTTTGGAACTTCGTAAATACGACATCAACATAATTTTTGTATGTAGTTACTTGATTATGTGTAAACTATAGGTGTTGATTTTATCCTAGGAAACAATGTTTTATAACATTTGTTTAAAGGAAGTACATATATGAACTTATTTCGTAATCGAAAGGAAATCATGATTGGTCACGTTCTTTATTGAATATATGTTGAATTACCAATACAAGGTGACAAGGTAAAACCTATCTTAACTTATGCTGAGAATTGAGGTATAACCGGTCATGGATTATAGGATATAGCAAGTTGTAATCAGTCACAAGCTACTTTGTGGAGCAAGGTGTAACCGGTCACAAGCGACATTGGGAAGTTAGTTGTAATCGATCACAACCTACCTTTAGATACAAGGTGTAACCGATCACAAGCTGTCTTTGGAAATAAGGTGTAACCGATCACAAGCTACTTTGGGAAGCATGGTGTAACCGGTCACAACCTAGTTTGGGAAGCATGGTATAACCGGTTACAACTTACATTGTGAGTTTGGTACAACCGATCACAAGGAGCAAAACCGAGTTTCCAATATCCACATTTCTCTTTATGTTTTGTGTGAACTTGGAATTAGGGTTTGTTGAAAGGAACTTCTAGATATCGACATCATTTAAACATGTACATAATTCAAACATAATACTTGATGCTCAAGGAGATCCCATACCGAAAAATTGAAAAACATTTAATTATGTTTTAATTACCAGCAATTAAAGCATATCCTCTGGAAAATATTACTCCCTCAGTCCCAAATTAATTGAGCTAATTGGTTTTGAATTTTGTCCCACAAATAATTGAGCTATCTCACTAATCAAGGGGTATTTCTAAAACTACCCTTTTAATTGATTATTGTTACTATAAGAAATATGTATAATTTGATAGCCATGTTTATATTCTTTATGTAGGTGTTTTAAAATGCTTTTCAACGGTATAAAGTTTACAAAAAACCGTGATATAGTTTAAGAGATAAATCATTTCTAAGTTTACTAGTTATTATTCATAAGGGTATTATTGTAAAAAATACTTAAACATGCCTTCCTTTTCTCCTTGCCTTAATAACTGTGCAAACTACAAATAGCTCAAATAATTTGGGACGGAGGGAGTATTAGTTTATGTGCTACACTAATAATATAAGTTTTTTATGAGAGTTTTCGGAAAATATGGTTTGGCATTTAAGTGGAAATAGGAAAACCGAAATTAGGTACTTTAATGTTAATATCTTGAGAATATTTTCGGTTTTGGAATTTCCTTGTTGTCCAAACAACCCTGGTTTATAAATACTTGAGTTTTCATTTCTTGCAAACTATCCTAAGAGCCAGACAAAATTCATTCTTGTTGTTTCTGGTGAACGTCTATCCGGAGAAGAAAATACCCTAATTAGGCGAAATCTCTTACGACCGTTCGTTTAAAGACTTCTGTGGGATCAAGAAGCTCTAAGAGTACTGTTGGTGGGAAACTAGACAATTGCATTATTATTTTAGTTTTGGATTATGGATTTTTTGACTAACGATTGTTGAAACTTTGATTGCACCTAGTTTGTTTATTCTTGAGAACCTTCTCTTATGATATAAGGCTCACTCAAACTAGATCAAATTATCGACGGGATATTTAGAACCATTTTCGGATCTAAAGACATCTTGTGATAATCCATTGTTAACAGACTTCGTTCTGTGTGTGATTGATCACAATAGGATTCAAGTTGTGTTGTGCAGGTTATTGAAGACAATAGAAGATTTGAAGACGAAGAAGATTTTTTATTAGTTTTCGTATCTTGTGGATTTAGTGCACAAACCTTGATCGGCTGGGATCCAACTAGAATCGTGTTTATCTTTGATAGACTTGATTGGCTAGTTGCGTGAGATCGGCACCGCTTTATTGTTTCTCTTTGAGATTTATATTGATTAATCTAAACATTGGTTATTTTTATAATCAAAATTTAGGTTGATATAACCATAAAAAGGAGTTTATTAGTTTAAACGGAAAAGCCTTTGTCAACAACTCACATATCTTTATAGCAAAGATTGATTAGAGTGGTTACCAAACAAAGTCTTCTTTTGTTATTTGGAATACGATCCAAAGGACTTGCTATTTACGTGCGCAACTCTAGAAAGCGAAGGCGCATGGATACTGAGGAAACTAAGTAGCTAGGGGTAGTCTACTTGGTGTCAACTATACGAAGTTGGTATTACAGTTTGTATAGCGGCTTAATTCTGAGAGTATTCAAAACTGGACTAGGTTCCGGGGTTTTTATGCATTTGCGGTTTCCTCGTTAACAAAATCTTGTTGTGTCATTTACTTTGTTTTCCGCATTATAATTGTTATTATAATTAAGTAAATTACAGCAGACGTACGTTAATCCGAATTACTTGACATTGATCCTAATAGACAATCGGTTATTACCATAAATATTGTCAAGTAAATATCTTGTTGTAGTATTGTTTCGACCTCGTCCATAAACAATCACACAAGGTATAGGACTTAAGTTGTATTGTCTCGACTCTGTCCATAGAAAATCACTTAAGATACCGGACTTATAGGTTGATAAATAAAAGATTGTGTTGTATTTTCAACATTAAATCCACATATGTCATTTCAATTTTGTTAGTCATAGCCTCCCTAAAACCAGTAAACATGGAAGGATCATTCCCTGTGAATATCAAATAGTCCACATATAAACATACAATAAGTATATATCTTTGAGAATAATGCGTGACATATAACATATGTTCATATAGACACTTTCGAAAGTCATTCTCAAGAAAATATGAACTAATATGGGTGTACTATGCCTTTGGTACTTGTTTCAACCTATACGATGCCTTTTTGAGCCTAAGAACTCTGTCTTAATCTCCTTTCTTTGTCTAACGAGGAGGTTGTTGTACATAAACTCCATCTTCAAGAACTCCATTAAGAAAATAATACTTTATATAAATTTGATGTAATTTCTACTTGTTTTGTGCATCTAAAACCATAACATACTAATATTATCAAGCTTAGAGATACCGATAATTATTTTTTATAATAATTAATACCTGGTTTTTGTTTATATCCCTTCACGACCAGACGAGCCTTCAATTCTTGTCCATTTGTCTTGCATTTGGTTTTGAAACCCACTGAATCCAGTAGATTTCTTCCCTTCAAGTAATGATGTTATCTCCCAAGTTTCATTCTTATCTACGGAATTAATCTCGTCATCCATAACCAAAATAACACAGATCATCTTTAGAAGCATCTTTAAAAGCAAGAGGATCACAATCCGCAAATAAAGCAAAATTTACAAGTTATATTGTGAGAAACACCATTGTCATTGGAAATAGCGGTAGTCCATGCTGAGGGGCGTTGTGGTGCTGGTTGTACTGTAGAAGGAGTTTTCGGTTCCGTGACTAACATCAAATCTCAGTAACTAAGTATTCAAAGCATATATATTTATTCTCTTGAACTAACCAACCCCCAGATTCATCCACGAAAAACTCAACATGTAAATTCAATGGAAACATAAGATTTTTAGCCATGTTAACATAAGCAACCAATTCCTTTTTCGTGTTCTCAATCTTGCATACACCATCCTCGATAATAATTTTGAATCCCTTCTCACAAATTTGACCCAAACTTAATAGATTCAATGTAAACTAGAAACATATTAAACATCGCCTATGAGAACCATTCTTTAAGTGAATACGTAACGAATTTTACCTTTTCTCATGATTGAAACCTTGGTTTTATTTCCAAAATTCGCATCACCGAAAACTGATTCGTCTAGCTGGTAAATTTGTTCTCTTTTTTGTTTCCGCACACATGGTTTTTTTTTTGACCTGTATCGAAATTCCACTTGTCCATTTGTGCCTATTCATAAACACTACAAGTTAACAACAGAGTTTCCGTTTCTTTTACTTCATCTTGAACAATTAGCATGCTTAGAATTGAATTTAACATAACGAAGTTTACACTCTGATTTATAATGACCACGTTTCTTGCAATGATAAAATCTTACTTTAGATCTATCGTACATTGCCTTAGGCTTAGAAGCTTTGTCTTCAATCTCTCCGCTAGAACTTTCATTCTCCATCATAAAAAACCTTGGTTTAAAAAGCCTGTTCCATAGACCCGCAACAGATCTTAAGTCCATTTTATATTCATGAGCACACAACGAACACATCAAACCATCATAGTTGTTAGGTTTTTTCCTTCCTCAATTGAAGCGGCAACGTAATCGAACATAGCTGATAGAGACCAGATAATATTTAAAAAAAAATACGCAAATCATCTAACACCTCAATGTTAACTCGCAATTTATTAAAAATATATTAAAATCTAGAAAAATAATCAGAAATCTTTTCAGAATTATTCATATGGAGAGTCTTGAATTCACCTCATGCGGTCTGCAACCTCACATTATTCTCCTTGTCATCACCTTTGCAAGAAGTCTGCAACTTATCCCAAGCTTGCTTTGCTATAGTTGCATTATGAATCTTCTCCATTATCACTTCGACTGTAGCGTATAGGTAATACGATGTCTTCTTGTCCTTTTGTAATACAAGTGTCGTTCTGCACTTGAGAGAGCTCTGCTCCTGCTGCTGTTTCGACATAACCTTTCTTCGTTATCTCTTTCAACTCCAACAACCCAAACGAAGCTATCATTTGGATGACCCATTGATCAAAATTCTTACCACATAACTTTGGAAGTGGAAAAGTTGAAGCATTTTGATAACTACTTTAAAACACTTAAAACAAACACAAATAACTTAGCTCTGATACCAATAGTTAGAATCAGAGTACTAATTTCTAAGGAACAAAAACTTGAATCAGAACAGTGAACCAACAATACTATAACTCGTATAATTTTCACTCAGAAAAATGAACAAACACTCTAACTACACAGGTAAAGTTGAAGACATGATATGTATCTACTGAACTTGTGTATTTTATGAATTCGATTAAATAAGATGACAATCAGACCACCATTATATGGATGAAGATCTGTACATATTTTACACCCACTACCGACATGATCAGTTACATAAATGCGATTAAAAACAAACTAAGTTATGGCTAGCAACAATGAAGTGTGCAAGAAAAATTAAACAGATAGTTACTACTAACCAGGAATTTGGATAATTTAGATTTGAGTTTAAGCTTCTTCAAAAAACAAATCCCGCAACATAAAACCCAACCTTAAGACGAATATGATTCTTCTATAAAAACCTATGAACTGGCAAGGATTTCACTCTTCCGATTGCATCTTACACTTCACATCACATTAAAATCCTGAAAGCTCAACTTTACTTATGAAAAACAAAGGTATCCAGTGCACCACCAAATTTTAATCCGGAAACATGTATGGACAAACCTGTCACAATCAGTAGTACAAATCAACACTAAGGATCTTATATCTGATATGACAACAAGTTTAACTTGGAGGATCCCAGATATCAGTATCCAACCAATAACCTATGTATGTACTGAACTGTTACAGAACCGAATCCCAAGAAGAACAAGTCTTGTAATCTTTCTTTCAAGATGCGAATTCTCAAGGATAAATCTTGTAGGTTTTATACATTATTTTATGATTAAAAATGTATAGGTTATTTTAACGTACTACTTGTAATATTTTTAATTATAAAGATAAATAATATAATGCAGAAAAAAGATAACAAAAGACACCAAAATTTTTGTTAACGAGGAAAATTGCAATGCAGAAAAACCGCAGGACCTAATCTAGAACTTGAGCACCATACTGTATTAAGCCGCTAAAAACACTAGCGTATTATCAGGCTTCGACTGGAATGTGAATGAGACCAAATCGACTCTACAAGATATTCATCTTCAGTCCGCTCCTTTACGTGTCTTGGATATCGCAAGATCTTACGTAACACGATTTCTGTAGTTGATGTCCTTTACAGGCCTAGGAGTTGCTTCAGCCTAAGTGAGGACTTTTATGATTATTCTACCTCTAACAGAAAGCCTATTTGATTTCCTTCAGAAAGATACTCAATCAAGGTATGAAAATCTATATGCTTATGAGGGATCTTCAAAAAAAGGAGATATCAAGCAAAGCCAAGATTAGATTGAACTTATTCTCTTCAAAAGTAATAGAGATGCCTAATCAATTCTACCTCACAAGAATAATCTAAATAAATAAATAAAAGAAGTGAGATATCTATCTTGTGGAATCACAAAGTATGAGACAAGGATTACTTTGTGATTTCTATCAATCAAGTTTCTGATTTAAAGTTTCGAGAACCTAGAAGATCAATAATAACAAAATCTGGATAAAAAGAACTATCAGGTAAAAGATCATCAGACCGGGCTTCACGAACCCCTTAATGAAGTTTTTCAAAGTCGTAACCTAATTATGTTTCTCAGAGGAAACCTAGGTTTTAGAGGACAACTCTAGTATGCAACTAGGACGCGGAAGTGTCGGGATTAACCTTATAGAGTGAAGGGAGTCCCTAACAATGAACCTCAATAAAAATAATAAACCTCAACAAAAAATTTCACTGTCACCAACTGATTGTTTTGAATCGCTTTAATCACAGTTGTTGATGAACGAGTGGATTTATGATCAATGAAAAAGAAATCCATTTATATAGCTTTTCAAGAACCTGGTGAAGAAACTTCAAATCTTGAAACCGAATACTGAGATGTGTTTTCTCGTTTGCATTACCAAATGGTGTCTCCATATCTATTTTGCACAAACCACCAATAATCAGTTTACTTCCCATATTTTGTTCTGCCAATAATACAATTTACCCTTTAATTAACCTGCCGAGATTGGGGTATACCCATATTAATTGGGGTATATCCATTTTATTCCCATCCAAACTAGTGTGCTAAGGGGTGTCTAAAAGGTGTTAAAAGACCAAATTGCCCATACTAAAAAACCATGTCGACTAAAACATATTCAAAAAAATTTCAAAATCTTTCTTCAAAACTCTAACCATACATGATGAGATAAAAAAAAAAAAAAAAAACGAAGAATGAAAACAGATCGAAAGTCGGCAAGGTTTTTTTTGTCGACCTTGCCGACTAAAATATAGTCGGCAGGGTATAAGTTTGAATACCATGCCGACTTTTCATCTCTGAAATCAGTAGTTATAGGGTCGGCACGGTATTCAACCTTATACCCTGCCGACTATATTTTAGTCGGCACGATATTCATCCTTATACCTTGCCGAATATAGTTTAGTCGGCAGGTTATGAAATTAATACCTTGCCGACTAATCATGCATTTGTAACACCTCTCTGTATGTCAAAAATCCTATAGTCGACATGGTATTTTTTTATCGACCTTGCCGACTATACGGTAGCCGGCAAGGTAAGAAATCAATAAGATGCCGACTAGTGAAGCATTTACAACAGTCTCCTGTGTGTCAAAAATAATAAAGTCGGCATCTTCTTCATTCAACGACCTTGCCGGCCATAAGTTGTCGGCATGTTCTTCATCCGCTGACCTTGCCGCCGGATATAATCGGCATGTTCTTCATCCGTCGACCCGCCGACTTTTCATACTTTCAGAACTGAATGTGTTGATTTCTGATCTAATTTTGAGTATGATTTCATACAACAACTTTGCTATCCCCTTTTTAGAAGTGTTTGGGTAGTGTGCTTTCATTTCCGTTGCAAAAGATTTTCTCAAAAGATTTTTTTTTCCTCAAAAATATTCCCAAATAAGTTCAATCAAAAACAAAATTTTATTTCATAAGTTTTAATCTACTCAATTAATCAATCTAAACTCAATTAATTAAGCTAATCAGATTTTTAGTGTTAATTAAACAAGGATATATTAGCCATTTAGAAAATATATGGTTAAAGGGTGGCCTCTTTTACTTCAAAATGACCATATTTTGTCTTATTTGGGTATACCCCAATCTCGTCAGGTTATTTAAACAATTTATATTTCCTAAAATTGTCTCCAAAAAATATTTGGAATATATGATTATCCACGTGTGAGAAGAGAAGGGGGTTTATGATCCTTTGACATGGCATATACTTTTGTATGAATACCATATTCTCTCTAAAACAACATCTTTGAAGAAGAATATCCAATCACAATTCTTCCTTTACAGATCCTTTTCAATATTATAATTACTTCCTCTACTAACCTTACTAGAATAAACCACAATCATGAATACTATTTCTTCTCTCTCTATAAATCATTCTTTTTCTCCTTTCCTCCCTGCTACCAGCTCTTCTTCTCCTTCAACTTCAACTTCTCTTTCTGTTGTCCATTTTCCATCTTCTTCTTCTCTTTGTAATTCTACAATTAAACTAAAACCCATTCCTTATTTGATTAGTAGAGAGCTAAGGAGTAGTAAAGGAAAGAAATTTATATTGAAAATGTCAATTACTGAATCATTGCTTGAAGAGGGACGTGCTGGTGCTGGTCCTAATGATAATGATAATGATGATGAAGTGATTCCTCCTGTTGTTGATTGTACTGAAGGGAATAAACCTAGACGTATTGCTCTCTTTGTTGAACCTTCTCCCTTTGCGTGAGTAGCTCCCTTCTTGTATATTCTTGATGTGATTGTGGTTGTAATTGACTGTGTTTGAAGTCTTAATCATTGTGATTTCTGTGGTTTCTTGTTTTGATCAGTTTTTTTTTTAAAACTTTTCTTTATGTATAGTATCTTGTTGCGATGTTGATTTGAATTGGGTTTTATAGGATCAATATAGTTTTTGAGTGTTGATTCCAGATTTAGTTTTATGGTTGACCCAAGTTTGTCTTTGCTATTAGCTGTACTTAAATCTACTTCTATGCTTCTGTTGACTTTAGATTGAGTTTTGTGTTTCAATTGAGATTTTGATAAATGTAAGTTTTAAGATAGTAGTGTGATATAGTATCTCAATTACATTGTTTGTGAATCATACAGGTTAACTGTTTAAGGTTTTGTCTGTGAGACTGACAATTGCTTGGTTTTGTTTTGCAGTTATGTCTCTGGGTATAAAAATAGGTTCCAAAATTTCATCAAATACTTGCGTGAAATGGGAGACGAGGTATGAATCATTTGTTGGTGGTCATGTTTCCATTTGTGTTTATACATTACAGGCTAATCACATTATGAGCTGAGAAATCTCAACGTGGTTTAATAACAATCAACTTTTGTATGCTTGGTTTAGGTTTTGGTTGTAACAACCAAAGATGGAGTTCCTGAGGAATTTCACGGAGCAAAACTAATTGGATCAAAAAGGTTAGTTTCCGCTACTATCAAATGATTACGGTCAATACTCCACTTCATATGAATTCTATTTCTTTTACGCTTTATCTCAAGTATAAGCTCATTTTTTCTACTGTTATGTTTCAGCTTCCCCTGCCCATGGTATAATAAGGTTCCCCTTTCACTAGCTCTTAGCCCTAGAATTATATCAGAGGTTGCCAATTTCAAGCCTGACATTATACATGCATCATCACCTGGAATTATGGTAAACATCTTCTTTTAATGATGTTTTCTTTCCACAGTCTGCTCCCAACTGTAGAATTAAGTGGTTACTCTTTGGAGGGTAATTCCTCTTAGTAACTGCTGATGCATGGCTGACGATAATGTTGATGATGTAGGTATTTGGCGCTCTTATCATTGCAAAGCTCTTGTCCGTTCCAATAGTGATGTCATATCACACTCATGTTCCAATGTATGTCTGCGTTTTCTATATCTTTCTCTTTTGGTTCTTCAATATGACTTTATATACTTCTGCTTTATAATATTGTGAACAGTAGACACAGGCCAAATGAGATGCCTGACTTGGCTCATCTGGAAGTTTGACCAGGGTCACGCTCATAAATATTAATTAACATAGCAAACCCACATTTTTATACTTAAATGAAAATAGTTCAATTGTTTTCTAATATATATGTTTGTTCCGTACTTCAAATATTCGGGGTGCGTAAAGTATTTTCCGGATTAAAACTAATCCAACAATTGCATAACAGATACATTCCAAGATACACTTTCAGTTGGCTGGTGACACCAATGTGGATGGTCATAAGTAAGTTATCTGTTGTTTTTAGTTTGCTATTTTTTAGATATGATATTGATTAAGACGAGTAAGCTGCTACATTTTCTTAAAATTCTTTTCCTTGTTTTACAGAGTTCCTTCACAGGTCTGCTGACCTTACGCTAGTGCCATCAGCTCAAATTAGCAGGGATCTCCAAGCAGCTCACGTGACAACAGGTGAATACTGAACTCCCGTTCACTCGATGGTTTCTTACTTAAAATAAGTGTTTGTTTCACATGCTAGATAGCCACAATTACATTGGAGGATCACTATTTATATATATGCAGTTTTGTTCATTACATTTTTTTTCTTCATTACGTGCTTAAACTACACTCTTCTTCCTCTAGTGGATGCTCACTAAGTTCGCATTAATATTTTGTTGTGTAATACTTACTGTAATCTTAAGTGGAACATCTCTGTCTTTCATTCTTTCTCTATACGCACTCCAACATGTATGCCTTTTTGATTTTGTTACTTCTTGTTTGTTCTGTTCCTTTACCCTCTCTTGGCACTTTTCAGTTCTTTTCTTCATAGTTTCGTTTACTTATTTTTCATGTTTCACTTGTCAGCCAATAGAATCCGTCTCTGGAATAAGGGTGTAGATTCAGACAGTTTCCACCCACGTTTCCGGAACCACGAAACACGATGTTTACTAAGGTATGGCTATTATGTCATCATCTCCCTCCCTGGTAAATATTCTTTGTTGGCTGTTTGTCTAACCTTCAAATTTCTGTCTACTCAGCAATGGAGAACCGGAGAAACCTTTGATAATTCATGTTGGGCGACTTGGAGTTGAGAAGAGTCTGGATTTCTGTAAACAGTAAGTTCCTGTCTTTTGGTTTTGAGTTTTTTTTTTGCCTTTTCTCCTTCGCTTGTTTTATCCATATTTAGGGCACCCCCATTCATCACTTCATAATTATTTCTATTATTTTGATATATGTAGTCAGGTGTCTGAAATCACTCACATGTATAGAACTTACTTTGCTTAAGTTTCACAATAACTGGATGAGTCTATTCAACCTTTGACGAATATGTTGTGCTGCAGGGTGATGGATAGGATTCCAGAAGCACGAATTGCTTTTATTGGTGATGGGCCCTACAGGTAAGCATAGAGACTCTGCTCTGCTATTCTGTTGCTCGCTTAAAATAAGCTACATGTTGCTTATGTTCACATGAGCATTCTCATGACCATGCAGGGCAGAACTGGAGAGCATATTCACCGGCATGCCTGCAGTATTTACAGGAATGTTATCGGGTGAAGAACTCTCAAAAGCTTACGCAAGTGGAGATGTTTTTCTTATGCCATCAGAATCCGAAACTCTAGGTCTCGTTGTCCTGGAATCCATGTCTTCAGGGGTCCCAGTGGTGGGTGTTCGTGCTGGTGGAATCCCTGACATAATTACAGCAGATCAAGAGGGAAAAACAGGATACCTTTATACTCCTGGAGATCTTGAAGACTGTTTAAACAAATTAATTCCTCTCTTACGTGATTCCGAATTGAGAGAAAGAATTGGGAAAGCTGCTCGTGAAGATATGGAGCAGTACGATTGGAGAGCTGCCACAAAAAAGATCAGAAACGAGCAATACAATGCTGCAATCTGGTTCTGGAGAAGGAAGAAAGCTGAACTGTTGAGACCCTTCCAATGGTGCTTCAAAAAGATCTTCGGACCAAAAGATGAAGTCACTTACGTAAAGTAATGGTAAGAAAATATGATTTGAACACGAAAAAAATGCTTGTTATTATAATTATTTTTAGATTGTCTTGGTACTAGTCATCCATAAAAAGTAGATTCAGGCTTAAAAGGAAAGCCATTTTAGGGGTTTTAGGGTGTAGAGTTGAAAGTTAGTTGTGTGAATGTAATGCTACTGTGGTGGGGTTCAGAATGTAGACTTTTGGGAGGGTGGATGAATGTGTGGGGTTTTTGATTTGTATGTATGAATATGATGGATCTTCCAATTGGTTCTTGTACATCTCAAATTTGTTGAAATTGCTATCTGTACACCTCTTATGTCATTTTTAGATTCTTATTTGCTGATTTTAAATGTGCTCTCGCTGCTGCATCTACACTCTCTTTAGCTTTCTCACCTACAATAGATGCACTCTCAGTTGCTTTCTTTGTTCCTTCCACTACATAATCTTTCAAGGAACCTGCTATATCTTTCGCTTTGGCTTGTAATTTCCTTGATTTCACACTGGCTGTTTCAATATCTTTTGTCGCTTAAGCTTTTGCGTTATCTGACAATCTGTTGCTTTTGCAACACCCTCGTCTATTTTTTCTGCGCAAAATTGGGGACTATTCCCAAATATGGTCTGTGATTCAACCATAGTGGGAAGCAGTGGCGGAACTGGAAATGTTAGCTACCTCGGGCTTGACCACCTTTCTATCCTGGGCTTAAGCCTAAAATTAGTATATTAAATTTTGGCCCAACGGAATTAGGTAGTAAAAAAAAAAAGAACCGTTTTTGTGGGGACTACTCAAAAAATGGGGGGACTACTCTCAAGTTTTTGGGGTGGTTATTGGTAGTAATTTCCAATCACCCCTTATCTGATTTTTTTTTTAAATACCTACTTTACCCTTAATGATAAACTTAGTTAGTGTGATGATTAATTAGTGTTAGTGTTATGATTAGTAACTGATTAGTTAGTGATTAGTGAGTTATATTAGTGGGATTGTTTTGTTATAACATTATTATTGAGAGATAAGAAGAAGAAGATGGGTGATATGAAGAAGTAGATGGGTGTACCCAAAAAATCTTTTTTTGAGTTTAGTAATTATGATTTGAGTGATTCATGTGATGGTACCCCCTTCACCTCATAGTGTATTTGTCAATACTTCTAATGATCCGGAAATGAGTTATTTGTTAGTTGATGAAAGCTTTTTGCCCCAAACTCAAGCTAACCAAACAAATGATGGATTTTATCAGCCACAACCTGAAGATGAAGCTATGGGTACTCAGGTATGCCTCATATTTAGTTAATGTAGCTTGAATTGTGCAAAAATTTGGCCAAACTCAAAATTTCTGGAAAAAAATTCGGTTAGGTCAACCTAGTTCGGTTACCAAATTTAGCTTGCGAGGTAACCGAACCGTTCTTAATGTGTTGTTCGGTTACTAAATTTAGCAGATGCAGGTAACCGAACTACATGTTAATGGTGGTTTTTTAGAGTTCGGTTATGTTTTTCCAGAACATGTAACCGAACTATTTTTATAGAGTTTACAGTGCATTGTTCGGTTGAGTCGATATCAGCACTTTTGTTACCGAACTTTATGTTCGGTGAAAATATAAATACATCGTTTCTAACCGAACCTTCGAGTTCGGTTTAGTCGATTTTTTCAGTTTCATTGCCGAACTTATACATAGAAAATCTAAAGATCGAGTTCGGTAAGGCCCCAATTTATTTCTGGAAACTACATGACCGAACTGTGTGTTCGGTAGGGTCGATAAAAAATTTACATTACCGAACTTGTAAGATTTTTTTTTATGGTATTGACGTTGTGCTATTACTTGTAGGTTCCATGTGATCCGATAGAACCAATGGAAAACCAACCTTCCCCAGTTGGTATTTTGTACGATGACACATCCCTTCACTACATGAATGACTTGGTATTCAAAAATCCGGAAGATGCAAAGAGTTGGGCTAGACAACATGCACAAAAAGACATGTGCGTATTAGTATTGAATGGGAGAGAAAGCAAAACTCGCTTTGAAATGGTTTGTGAGAGAAGCGGTGATCCCCATAAAAGCCACAAGAGGAAGGGTTATGTTTATAAAGGAAAGACAAATAGGAAGACAAAACTTTCTCAAAGAAGATTCATTGCCCATTCAAGCTTGCATTTAATTTGAACGAAGATTTGGGTGGATGGGTTTCTCTATAGGGTTATGCAAGGTTGTCATAATCATCCTCGTCCGGAGCATCTTGAAGGACATTTCATGGCGGCAAAGCTAACTCCTAAAGAGATGGACAAGGTAGCTAAAATGAGGACAATGGGTATTTCACCGGTTCAAATGCTCCAAATAATAAAGGAGGGTAACAAGGATAACCACTCATCTTTTTCCACAATTTACAATGCAATTGAGACAATTAGAAGGAAGGAATGGAGAGATAGACAAGTAATGCAACAATTGTTTTTTTTGGCCCAAGAGAAAAACTACGCGGTTGAAAAGGATGTGGATTTAGAAGGAGAGATAACACAACTTTTTATTGCGCATCCGGCGAGTGTTCAACTGGCTCAATGCTTTCATGAAGTTCTAATAATGGATTGCACTTATAAGACGAACAAGTACGAGATTCCATTGTTGAATATTGTTGGGCGTACTTCGACGAAGTCACCATTTACCGTGGCGTTTTGTTTCTTAAGGGATGAGCAAGAACCTAGTTACATTTGGGCACTGAACCAAGTTAAGGCAATCTTCCGAGGTGATGATATTCCCGGGGTTATAGTGACGGATAATGATGTCGCATTGATGAATGCAATAGAGGAAGTGTTCCCACAAGCACATAATATGCTTTGTATGTTCCATATATGGTGTAATTTGATAAATAGGTGCAAGCCAATAATTTGTCCACCCAAGAAAAAGGGATATGAAGAGATTAAGATGCTACCGGAACATGAACGAGCGGATGCAAAATAGGAAGTTGAAAAACAATACGAAGCAAATTACGCTAAATGGGTTGCTTTCAACGGTGAATGGGAATCATTGTGTTGGTCTCTTACCGAGGAAGAGTATCATCTAAATCTTGCGGAGTTCATCGCTCATTGGGATACTCCCGATTACCTCGGTGTTGTGTCGTATGTTCTTCACCAATGGTTGGAACCATACAAAGAGAGGTTTGTTAATGCTTATACTAACCAATATAAACACTTGGGAAATCAAGCGACAAGTTTAGTAGAGTCAGCTCACCATCGGTTGAAGAAGAATCTCTTTGGATGTGTTGATAATTTCGTAACCGTGTGGAATGTTATGGAAAATTACTTGAAGCGCAACATTGATAGAATTAAAGAGAAGTTCCAAAAAATCCGTATATTCAAAATGAACGGAAAATATGCCGACCACCCATTGTTCAAGGGAATCCATTACAACGTATCTCGACAATGTATGAAGTTGTTGATTATAGAAGTCGAGTTGATTGAGAAGTGGGAAACCAAGGCGGATGAGGTGTGTGTATGTAACATGAAGAAGTCTATGGGACTACCTTGTCGCCATATGATAATCAACTACGAGCATGGCGTAATCCCTTTAAGCGAAATTGATCCATTTTGGAAGCATCTAAGTTTCATCCCTCCTCCAAAGGGAGAAGAATCCGGGGAAGAGTTTGGTGACAACGAAATGGGTAGAACCGTTTTAGAGATGTATCGTGGCATGAACAAGCTCCAAAAACAAATCTTTTGGGATGACATGAGGAAAATCATATATCCACAAACTTCGGAGAATGTTTATGAACCGTCAAAAGGCAAACGCAAAGGTACACCAAGCAAAAAAGAAACAAAAAAGCAACTAAGAGAATATGCAAAGGTGTTACGTAAGAAGAAAAGTGAGCAAACCGCAAATACTAGAGATCCTTGTGGCCATGAGTATACCCAGGAAATGTACTTGGAGAAGACCAAGAAACGGGGTAGGAATATTGAGGAGAAAGGCGAAACAAGTGAGTGAGATTTGAAGAAAAAAGGTCCGATGTATCCATCACAACCAAGCCAAACATCTTCCGTCGACGTGAAGCTTAAGTCTCCAATGTGCCCCATCAAACCATCTTCCCTAGACGTGAAGGTTGAGGCTCCAAATAAAGACTATTTGAATGAGCTACCTCTATACATTAGAGAATACGTTATTTCCACCGACGACGTTCCTCCGGATGGTAATTGTGGTTTTCATGTTGTGAATCAACAACTTGGGCCTTTCATCGAAGGTGCGAAGCGAAATAATGGGTGTGCAATCACTCATATAAGGCAAAGGTTGTTGTCCAAACTAAAGGAGAATCCGGCCTTTTACAAGACAATGTTGTGCGATGGGGAAGGTAGTCTCAATGAGAAACTTGTTAGGTATCAATGTCATCTTCATGGGGGTCATCCGATGACATCGGATTATTGGATAAGCATGCCTATATGTGGACACTTAATCGCCGAGGCATTCAATTGTGTGGTTCATTATTTCACAAAATATGTTAGTTTCACCTTCACCCCGAAAATAATCGTATGTGTCGAGCAACTCAAACGAAGGAGATGTGTGATGGAATTGATTAACAACAACCACTTTATAGGCCTCCGGTTAAAACCCGATTGTCCATTTCCTCCAATATGTGGAACCGCTTATTGGCCTGCATTTAACCCAGAGAGAATGTTAGGTTGGTGTATCATGTATGAGCCTAACATGGAGATGTGGAATGCTTTGAAGAACTTGGAAGAAATTGTACATGAAGGTCAAATTTCACTTGAGGTTGATTAAATGACACATGTAATGTAACTAAGTATGCTTATCAATGGAATACTATGTTTTTTGAAGAGTGGTATTAATTATTGAGTAAATGTTAGTATTTTATGGATTTTCCAGATATTAGTTCGGTTAGGAAATATTTTTATCGAGATTGCCGAAACACTGTTCGGTTAGCTGCCCAAATATCCCAGGTAACCGAACAACGTGTTCGGTTAGGTTGATGAATAATACCAGGTTACCGAACTGTAGTTCAAAAGTCTAAAATATTAACTGCTGAATTTGACATTGAAGTTCGGTAAGGAAAAGAAATTACAGGACAATGCCGAACTGTACGAGACAGAAGTTCGGTTAGGGAATAACATTACAGGACCATACCGAACTAAGACAGGACTTTCGAAAATAAAATTACATAACATCTAATATCCGAAACGCGTTATGAAAAAGTATTTAAGGAGGCGGAAATGATATTCATATTTGAAATCCTTTCTCTTCCATCTTCGCCATTTGTTTTTTGATGCTAAAATGATTTCGTCGAATCCTTCACCCCTAAGTCGATACCGCCTTACAATACGAAATAAAGCCATAAATTCCACAACCATATCTCTAATCTTTTCAAATCAAATGAATAAAGATATATGATCACGGTTATATGGGTTTGTTGTGTCGGAGCAGAATTTCTCATGAATTTTCCCCCAATAACTTCAACTTTACCAACTTGAATTTCTTAACCTTCTTCTTCAATGATCCATCTGCCTCTCTTGGATTATACTCATCTCCACGTTTAGGGGACCTCACAACACGTCTAAACTCACATTGAGACTTTCTTGCATCCCATCCTAGACATTTTAGAGCCAAATCTTCAAGAGCTTCATAACTCATTGAGGGGTTGTAGCCTTCTCGAAGACATTTACCTTCCACTGGTAAGCCGGTGATATTATGGCAATCATCTGGAGTAATTCCCATCTCGCCGAATGGAATATGCATAGTATATTTCTCGGGATAATGCTTCTCGAGAAATGCGGATACGGCAACAGTGTCAAATTCCACATGTGCTAACTCAATAGCTCTCCATAACACACATTCTTTAACCTTGGCTACAAACTCGTCACACTCCAAAGAAAGATCCCATATGGACGCCCTTGACGTTTAATAAGACGAACAACATCGTTATGATCCTACGAAAAGAACATAACACTATTAATACTTGACGAAACATTATTAATACGAAAAGAACGTAACACTATGAACTTAAAGAATACCTTTGTCGCATAGATCTTCGCAGACCATGAGTGTTTGTAGCCAAACAATATTTCCCCTCCATCATTTGGAGTACCTTAAGTTGGGTCCACTGGTGGAAAACACAAATCAGCATGGGGAATGTGTGAGTATCTTTTGCTAGGCGGCTTCGACTTCTTTTTCTCTTTAGCAGGAACAATTTCTTGCTCTTCTTCATCATCATGCTCTCCCTCTTCTCCATCCTCTCCCTCTTCTCCATCCTCTTCATCGTCTCCCTCCTTCTCCCTCCTCTTGTCATTCTCCTTCTTTTCCGGGTTCTAGTTCTTCTTCTTCTACATTTTCAACATGTTGTTGTTCAACCTCTTCATTTCCTTGGTCTTCTTCATCATCATTCTCTTCTTCAATAACATTATCAATTGTATTCCCCATCACCTCTTCATTGACATCTTGGATTACATCACGAACATTCTCTTGGTTGACTTCCGGTAACGAGCCCCCTCCATGTTTAGCATTTGTGGCACCACATTTTCGGAAATCTAAATGTTTTGCTCCACGAGGGGTGGGTGTTTTCAAATACTCATCTAGTTGTAGTCTCAATCTTTTTCCTTTGTTCCTAATGAACAAAAACCAAAGTATTAGCTAAACATAAGAGAATATTGTGTTATCAAATCAAATAGAACTAAAGAATAAAGTAAACACAACACTTGAAGTTAACCGACTATAGTTCGGTTACCAAAAAAAAATTGCGAGGTAACCGAACTACATATTTAAAAAGTTCGGTTAGCCATAAAAATTATCGACAAAACCGAACTCATTATTAACTATTGAAAAATTTAGTTCGGTTATGAGAGATTTTATTGCGAGCACACCGAACTAAATATTTCAAAAGTTCGGTTAGCAAGAGAAATTATCGACAAAACCGAACTCATTCTTTCAAAGGAAAAATTGAGTTCGGTTACGAGGGATTTTTTTTCGAGCAGACCGAACTATGTAGTTCGGTCACCAGATATTAGTCTATTTTTTGCGAGCACACCGAACTGTTCTTATTTTTGGAAGTTCGGTTAGCAATTCTAGGGTTACACAAAAAATTCTCCTAGCCGAAATATCTACTGTAACTACCATTTTCAATGGGTTTTGATGATTTCTAATCGATTTCTTCAACAAATAACGAATTTAAAAGAATGGGTATAAAGGAAATTACCCACGGATTTGCATTTCACTCGAATCAGACTTATTTTTCCCTGTTGGATACTTGATTTGGACTCTCAACTTTGCTTGAAGTTGTTTATCAATTTGAAATTGACTTGGGAGATTCGCTATGCTTGCAAGTCCAGGACTCAATCCTGGATTTCTTGGTGTCTGCTTAGAACTCATTTTTTATAAAGATTGATTAATCGTCGATGAAATTTTTTCGAATCGACGATTAACGTCGATGTAGACGAAGAAGAAGAAGAGGAAAAGAAGAGAAGAAGAAGAAGATGAAGAAGAAGAAGAAGATGAAGAAGAAGATGAAGAAGAAGAAAAGAAAATAATCAGTTTCAAAACTGATTTTAAGTTTTTATTTAGGTTTTAATTAGTGGGTTATATTAGTGGGTAGTGGGTTAGATTAGTGGGTTATTAGGATTAGTTATAACCTTAATTAGAATAAGGACAGATTAGTCTTCCCTAATCTTTTAGGACACCCCTTATAATGTAGGGTGGACATTTGTATCACAAAGTAGTCCCCCACCTTTTTTTTGAGTAGTCCCCAAAAAATCGTTCAAAAAAAATGTATTTTGTGGGCTTTGGGGGTGGCTTCAGCATGTGGTAGCCTGCATGTAGCTCCGCTTCTGGTGGGAAGGGGTAAATCAAATATGGTCGGTTTTTTTAGGGTTTGGAGACAAAAAATATTCGCCGACCCAGATCAGGTATGGTGAGTGTGTGAGGCTCGGCGTGAGTACAGTGAGCGTCTAGGTGTATACTAAAGTACCGTTTGAATGTTGAGGTATAATGTGCGCCTAACCATCAAGCATAAGTATAATATATTCGTAACCAACTACACTAACCATCAAGCATAAGTAAAATGTGTGCCGTGTCCAAGAGCATAGCTCAGTGGTATCCCATCAACTCCAATAAGGAGGGTTCAATCCCCGCCGCCGTAGTAAAGGTTTGTAATAGATTAGTTGTATAGCGGGTTGAGCGGTGTTGAATCTGGCAGTGGGGCCAGTCCAACTGGATGGGTTCGGGTAGGGGCCTGGGTCCAGCTTTCGCGTATCAAAAAAATAAAATAATGTGCGCCTGACCACCAAACGTAAGTATAATGTGTGCCCAACACCGAACGCTATATAATGTGCACCTGACTAAATTTAGTATGTCTCCGGTTGCGCTTCACATCTAAAAATACCAAATTGTTTTATGATTTAATTTGTTATTTGGCCCGTCTCATGATTGTGGGTAACGACTATATTTCTATCCTACAATGAAAATTTATCAAAACCGTTTAGCTGAATTTGGCTCTGATCCCTGGAAACTATAATTGTACGGATCCTATACGAAGGTAGTTTCTTATTGTTATAATTACCCACCTCTCTTATTTTTTTCCCTCTTTTATTCATTTTTTAGCCGGACATTTTACTATGTAGAAACTACCATATAGTCCAAGAAATAATATAGTAGAGCGAGTTTGGTCATGTTGACCCGCGCAACTGTTTCTTTCGTCTTATTTTACTCTTTTTATTACTGTTTGGTCCTCGGTGTACATTACCTTCCGAATTTGGTACCTAAAATACCTTTCCATTTCCATATATGAAAAGACGAGGGTACCCAAATATACCTCAAACTAAAACTTTTCCACCTATAAGTCCTTTCTCCGAAAGTGATTGTCTATGGACTGAGTCGATACCATACAACAAATCGGTTCACACTTCGTGTGATCGTCTATGGATACGAGATCGAGACAATACAACGACGAAGTATGTTTACTTGATAAAAGGTTCGGATTTAACCAAACACAATAGGATTACTTATCAAGTAAATAGGAATTAACGTTTGTGTATTTACTTGTAATTATAATAAAAACAATTATAATTTCGGAAATAGAAAAGTAAAAGACACATCAAGATTTTGTTAACGAGGAAACCGCAAATGCAGAAAAACCCCGGAACCTTGTCCAGAATTGAATACTCTTAGGATTAAGCCGCTATACAAAATCAAACCAACTTCATATAGTTGAGACCAAGCAACTAAACCTAAAGTTCACCAAGTTCCGTCTGTATTCCCACGCCTCCAACTTATGAATAAGTCACGTACTTGGAACAATTCCTTTGGTTCGTATTCCAAATAGTAAAGGAACACAAATCTGTTTGGTAGCAACTCTTTCAACCAAGTGATGTGAGTTCGACAAAGGCTCTTCTGTTTATCTCAATAAACTCATTCGTCAGGTTCTTAGATCTATCTTATTATCAACTACCGAAGTAATTGTTAAGATTTTGCAATCAATACTTTTATTCACAAAGAATTGTATTGATGTCGATCTACACAACTAATCAATCTAATCTGCCACAAGGATAAACCGATTATAGTTAGATCCTCTATGCCGAAACAAGTATTGTGCACACCAAAGATTATGAACCCCAAATCAGAAATCTTCAAAATCTTCTTTGTCTTCAAATCTTCTTAGATCTTCAATAAACACCTGCACACAATCAACTTGAATCTCTTGTGATCAATCATGCACAGAACGGAGTCTATTAACAATGGATTATCACAAGACGTCTTTAGATCTACAAACAGTCTAAAGATCCCCATCGAAACTTCGATCTAGCTTGAGTGAATCTTATATCAGAAGAGAAGATTCTCAAGCATAAACAAACTAGGTGCAATCAAAGTTCAACCATCGTTAGTCAATCAAATCAATCGAAAACAGAAGATAAACCGCAATTATCTAGTTTCCCACCAACGGTACTAATAGAGCTTCTCAATCTCAAAGAAGACTTTAAACTGAGCGACCGTAAGAGATTTTGCCTAATTAGGTTACTCTCCTCTCCGAATAGGCGGCTTCACCAATAACATCACAACTGAGATAGTTCTTGCTGTACGAAGTATTAGTTTGCTTGAAATGCAAACTTTCATATTTATAGACCAAGTAATAAGTTTGGACACCAAGGAATTTCCAAAACCGAAAATATTCTCAAGATATGCAATATATTCCAAATTCGGTTTCCATAATTCCTGAAATGCTTTGTCCAAATAATGATCGAAAATCTCTTTGAAAATATCCAACTAGTAAATGCACATTACTAATTTTCATTTTCCTAAAATAAAATTAAAAACCTTAAATAAAAGATTCTCAATTTATTTTATTCAATCCGGGATTTTCTTCCTTTAGCTATTAAAAAATAACTTTGAACAATTAAAGATTAGCGTTACTGCACATGTTCAAAGTATGTCGACATCCTTACTTTGTAAGTCCTCTTTCATACTTACAACCTTGAAACCGATTTGCCACACTTCCAAATAAGTTTAGAATTGGTTCATCTGACTTTCAAGAACTATGTGATTGATAAAGAACACTCAATCACAAATCATGGGTTTCACGGTTCTACCAAAACAAGTTTCGGTTCTACCTCCATGTGAGTACTGTGCATAGTCACACTAGCTTTCCAAAAATTTGGTTGACTAGGTACTAGGATCGGTTCCCCACATATATATGGTATCTAACTTGTACTTGCTCCACATGTCCATAGGATCGGTTCCCCTTTACCTAAAAACGTGTTGCACATGTCCATAGGATAGGTTCCCCTTTCTGCTTAAACTTGATGAACCTCATATAAGGATCGATTCCCCTTTGTGATGTGCTGCACCTCTTACTAGGATCAGTTCCCCTTTACCCAGATTCGGTCATACACAAAATCACAAAATCGATCATACCATCTCAGGTGATTACTTAAGATCGGTTTCACTAATAAAAGTCATACCAATACAAAAGTCAGGCCTTTGTGAATAGTTTTACCAAGAACATAACAAGTCATGAGCGGTTATACTAATCACACATATTGGTTGTTCACAAGATATGCAATGAATAACAATACCAATAATGCCTGGCGATTTCCTTTTCGATTCACAAAACAAGTTTATGAATTTACTTCCTTAAAACAAATGTAAAACATTGTTCCCTAGGATGAAATGTTCACTTTATACCCATACATAATCACAATAGCATTCAAACGATTATGTCGATGTCTTATCTACAAAGTTTAATGGTTAAGCAATAAACCTCGTATTGTATTCCTTAATACTATGTCTAACTAGGGTGTCATTCATGCTTCGCAATTTTGTTTTCAATATGCATGATGCGTGTCGTAACCACAACAAATTAATCAATATATTTCCCACTAATTAAATAAATAATATAGCGGTAGTAAGGATCGTTCCCACAGAGAGCTGTGTAATTGATAGGTTATTTAGTTCAGCAAATAAAATAAAACACAAAGGGGGATTGTTTTAAAGTGAAATAAAAAGAATAACGAATAAAAGAAAGATATGATCAAGGAATCCTTCGCCGTTACCAAGCGATAACTGGATTAGTATACTTATCTATCTTCGTTAGAACCATTCATCACCAACCGTAGGAAAGCAGCTAGCTCAGTGCTATCCTCAAAACTCCTTTTACCACGGATATGGAAGCTCTCCAATATCAGATTCTATCTAACCGAACCACCAAGTAGTAGCTCACTCAAGGTGTAATCCGATCGAACGCTTAGGCTTTGTGAATTAGGTTGATCCCAGTAGTTAAACTCTTAGCTCAAGGTCCACTTGTTGGTGTTATCTTCACTTGCAATTGCTCCACAGAATCCCTCTGCAAGGTCTCGCGATTTCTACTTGTGTATGAATTATTCGACGATTACTTATCTCCTAACCCAATACTAGCAATAGAACAATTAATATACTAATCTAGTATGCATCCCAAATCAATCTAAGAATCACTCATAAAATTAGATGTAGTGAAAACAAACGATAAGATGATTAAAACTCACAACAAACTTGTATAATAATAAAGCTTCACGCTAGAACATTGAATTCATCCTTAATCAATAAAGTTTAGCCTCTCATGTTTACACCGTTTCCCGGTTTCCCCCTAAAGGGGTAAACCCTAAAATATTTTATGAAGAACAAAAGTGTATTATGAGATGTAGATATATGATATTAGGTTAAGAAGTCTCTTAAATAGTCTCCAAGTTGTAGCTGCGCCCGTGCTCGAATCCGTGCGAAGTAGGTTGCCAAATTTGGCCGAATTTCCAAAAGCAATTCATGACCAAAATCTGCTCAAAGAGTGTCAGGAAAGTCTGTCCGTGAATGGAATGGCTTCACAGCCGCATGGTCCCACGTTCAAAGATGGATAGTCCAACCCATTGAACTCATTTGCCTGTCAGTCCCTTGGAACTGACAAGGTATTTTTCTTATGCTTCCCAAATTTCTCTCGGACAGAAGAGTGTCCGTGAATATATTTTCTCCCTGGATTTTTAGTTTACTCCCGTCAGAAACACGGATACTCAAGTCACCGTGAGTTTTCTTTTTCCCTGGATTTCAACTCCGACAATACCTCCTCCTAGGATATCTCTCCCTGTTCAGTTCATCTCAGCTTACTATTTCTATTCATCGCTGTCAAGAAACATAGCTCCTGTATTTTCTCAGCTTCTCAAACTCACGAAACCAAGCTTCGCATTTCCTTTCCAATAACAGTCCATCATCACTGCCAATTCCATCTTCTCATTCACCGATGGCAACAACACCATTCATACAGCAGCGACCCCATTCTCTGTTTTCTTCTCGAGCTCAGCTGATCATCGTCACTACTGCCAAGTTCACAGCAGCACAGCGTCACCTCCATGTGATTATCAGCTTCTCCAGTTAACTTCCTAACTATAGCATCTTCCCTGTATTCTTACCACCGAACTCGAACGTTCAGTCCATATATATTCCTTCTTCGTCCAACATCACTGCCATGTATGAACTACAACTATCATCACGAATAACTACCACAACTCCATTACTTCCCTGCCATCACCATTAACTTCACTTATAACCACCGAGCAACACCATCATCACAGAATGACCATCGCCAGCTCGAGCTCTTCATACATCACTTCCATCACGTCACCGGCAGAAATCGTGATCATCATCATCTCCCTGATCACATCCAACCAACGTCGAGAGGTACATCCACTCATATGCCCAGCTCGGTCTTCATTCGGTCAACCAAACTCGCAGTACATATCATGTATTTGTTTTCGAGATCACGTCAATCTCCATGCAATATCAGCATTCAGCAGCGTCCGTCAAGATTGATATAACAACGACATCAGATTCGTAACCATCTGCTCAATTTGAAACATCACAAAGATCACCGAGAATCATTCTCATCTATTCTCCGTTGCCATCATCACCATTACCTCCATCGACAGCAAATTGTTCTCTCCAGCCATCTATGTCAACTTCTAACGGCAGTAAGCTCAGTTCCATGAACCGGTCACCTGAATGATAAGGAAGAAGACGATTGTGGTAGCCCCTAATAAATTTGCTGCCAGTCTTTAATACTCACGCCTTTAACTGTCAGCCTTGGGGAACTGACGGTACATTGTTGTCCCTTGGCTGCCTTTAGTAATTCGGGAGGGTGCTCTTAACAATTTACGTGATGTCAACTTTGACTTGCGTCGAACGCCCATAATTTCCTCGTATGATGTCGGAATAACTCCATTCTTCCGCCGTTGGCTTCATCTTTTCGTCCTATTCGACATGATATCAAGGACTCCTAGATTTGAACGATTTCCACTTGGTCTTAGGCCCTTCTCCGCTTGTGGGTAACTTCTTTTATTGCACAAATATGTGCCAATTCACTTCTTTTGGATGATTCACCTAGCAAAACATAAACAAAGAAAACAAGAGTAATATACAATAATTCGCAAGAATATATAGCAATTACTAGCATGGATTCAACACTAAATATATGCAAAATATGCACTTAACAAATTCCCCCACACTTGGCTTTTGCTAGTCCTCGAGCAAACTATCTAAAATACAACAACTCCATGTCGTCGAGGATACGGTTGTACTTAGCATGTGCAACAGGCCTTTAAACCCCTAGGTGTCCCTAGTGGACGAGTTATAGTCTCGTGAGGGTTTACCAGAGATATACCCACAAAACCTGCTCCAACTTCAAAGCGTTCCAGCTTCCCAAGCATCCAAAGAGCTATGAGGACATAGAGTTTCTGCATGCTAGTAATAAGAAGTTAGAAATACCAAAGAACATATTCTCGTTCTTAAATGTTGAGTGAGAAATAACCACACCATAATGAGAGAACGCGTGTTTGAGAGCGATCAATAAGCATTTCGCCTCGACTTCTGCCTCACTTAAAAGGATTTTATGATAATTGCACTCAATAAGACGGCTTTTTTATGGGTCTCACATGTGTGCATGTAGGAATGAAGAGAGAAATCCTACACACGTTGAATGGTGGGAAGGAAACCTTCCGAAATAATTTCTGGAGACTCCACAAAATTGTGGAAAATAAAGATATTTTTCTGATGATCTCTACGAAAGGAAATCAACCATTATAGCAAGGATGAGAGTACTTACCACCTTCACATCCAATTGCAATGATGATAACACCACTCTCACAGCATCCAATAGAAACGTCTTCCTTTGGCTCGTCTTCTTCATCTTCTTGGTCTTCGTCTTCGGTCTTCAACTGTTGATGATAAACTCTTGAACTTGTAGAACTTCGACAATTTGTACTCTTTCTCTTCAATTTCCTTGTTTCTTAGAACTTCCTTATAGATATTTCTTCCCCATGGCCTTATTGAACAAATAACAACCTAAATGCAAATCTTTTTGTTTTGTTTTTTTGTTTTGTTTTTTTTTTCTTTTTTTGTATTTTTTTTTCTTTTTAACAAAAAGATTGCAACTACAAAAATAATAACGAAATCAAAATAACATGGCCATGAAAGAAGTACTTTACCACTTTGATCTTCACAACTTGTATTGTCTTTGTATCATAAACTTCAATAACTCTCATCTTTTGATTTTCTTCGCTCTTGTAAATAAGTCTTCATACTTAGATATAGAATTCCGCTCCTTATGTGTAAGTCTCCAACATGTATATAAAAATCGGCTCATTGTATGTTGCTTTACTTGGATATGAAATTTGCTCTTCCTTGTATTGTTGCTTGTAAACCTCAAACGTCTTCAACTTTCCTTGTAAATTTTGATGTCGCTCCACTTGTTGATGATGATGTTGTTTCTATGGATCTGTTGTTGGCGAGAGAGAGAATGGTGCTAACTGCAAATCAAACTACAAGAAGGTGGTTTTAATCTATAGACGTCACCCTCATGATTGACAAAATTAGCACTCAAGAGATCAAAAATAGTGCTGAAAATAGTTTGAAGTTGGGTAGCTCACCATTCTACCCGAAATTGACGTACGGTGACACACACTCAAAAGAAAGCTCTTTAGTCAGCTACAAAGAAATTTGGTATGGTGCCTCTGTTGATTTGAAATTAGGTAGTCTCCACTAATGATTGATCAGCAACTCTAATAATGCATTTCTCCCTGCTCCTAATTTGCATCACCGGCATGATTAAACTCCAATAATGCATTTTTTTTCTTTTTTTGTATTTTTTTTTTTGTATTTTTTTTTCTTTTTAACAAAAAGATTGCAACTACAAAAATAATAACAAAATCAAAATAACATGGCCATGAAAGAAGTACTTTACCACTTTGATCTTCACAACTTGTATTGTCTTTGTATCATAAACTTCAATAACTCTCATCTTTTGATTTTCTTCGCTCTTGTAAATAAGTCTTCATACTTAGATATAGAATTCCGCTCCTTATGTGTAAGTCTCCAACATGTATATAAAAATCGGCTCATTGTATGTTGCTTTACTTGGATATGAAATTTGCTCTTCCTTGTATTGTTGCTTGTAAACCTCAAACGTCTTCAACTTTCCTTGTAAATTTTGATGTCGCTCCACTTGTTGATGATGATGTTGTTTCTATGGATCTGTTGTTGGCGAGAGAGAGAATGGTGCTAACTGCAAATTAAACTACAAGAAGGTGGTTTTCATCTATAGACGTCACCCTCATGATTGACAAAATTAGCACTCAAGAGATCAAAAATGGTGCTGAAAACAGTGTGAAGTTGGGTAGCTCACCATTCTACCCGAAATTGACGTACGGTGACACACACTCAAAAGAAAGCTCTTTAGTCAGCTACAAAGAAATTTGGTATGGTGCCTCTGTTGATTTGAAATTAGGTAGTCTCCACTAATGATTGATCAGCAACTCTAATAATGCATTTCTCTCTGAAATTAGGTAGTTCATCTCAGCTTACTATTTCTATTCATCGCTGTCAAGAAACATAGCTCCTGTATTTTCTCAGCTTCTCAAACTCACGAAACCAAGCTTCGCACTTCCTTTCCAATAACAGTCCATCATCACTGCCAATTCCATCTTCTCATTCACCGATGGCAACAACACCATTCACACAGCAACGACCCCATTCTCTGTTTTCTTCTCGAGCTCAGCTGATCATCGTCACTACTGCCAAGTTCACAGCATCACAGCGTCACCTCCATGTGATTATCAGCTTCTCCAGTTAACTTCCTAACTCTAGCATCTTCCATGTATTCTTACCACCGAACTCGAACGTTCAGTCCATATATATTCCTTCTTCGTCCAACATCACTGCCATGTATGAACTACAACTATCATCACGAATAACTACCACAGCTCCATTACTTCCCTGCCATCACCATTAACTTCACTTATAACCACCGAGCAACACCATCATCACAGAATGACCATCGCCACTCGAGCTCTTCATACATCACTTCCATCACGTCACCGCAGTAAATCGTGATCATCATCATCTCCCCGATCACCTCCAACCAACGTCGAGAGGTACAGACCACTCATATGCCCAGCTCGGTCTTCATTCAGTCAACCAAACTCGCAGTACATATCATGTATTTGTTTTCGAGATCACGTCAATCTCCATGCAATATCAGCATTCAGCAGCGTCCGTCAAGATTGATATAACAACGGCATCAGATTCGTAACCATCTGCTCAGCTGAAACATCACAAAGATCACCGAGAATCATTCTCATCTATTCTCCGTTGCCATCATCACCATTACCTCCATCGAAATGACAACTTGTTCTCTCCGACCATCTATGTCAACTTCTAACGGCAGTAAGCTCAGTTCCATGAACCGGTCGCCTGAATGATAAGGAAGAAGACGATTGTGGTAGCCCCTAATAAATTTGCTGTCAGTCTTTAATACTCACGCCTTTAACTGTCAGCCTTGGGGAACTGACGGTACATTGTTGTCCCTTGGCTGCCTTTAGTAATTCGGGAGGGTGCTCTTAACAATTCTGTGATGTCAACTTTGACTTGCGTCGAACGCCCATAATTTCCTCGTATGATGTCGGAATAACTCCATTCTTCCGCCGTTGGCTTCGTCTTTTCGTCCTCTTCGACATGATATCAAGGACTCCTAGATTTGAACGATTTCCACTTGGTCTTAGGCCCTTCTCCGCTTGCGGGTAACTTCTTTTATTGCACAAATATGTGCTAATTCACTTCTTTTGGATGATTCACCTAGCAAAACATAAACAAATAAAACAAGAGTAATATACAATAATTCGCAAGAATATATAGCAATTACTAGCATGGATTCAACACTAAATATATGCAAAATATGCACTTAACAATGCACGACTTGAAAGATACGTTAGGGAATGAAACAGTTCAAGTCAAATATCACTAACCTCAAGTGGAAGGATGATGTTGTTGTTGTAGGCGCTCCTTACTTCTTCACTTCTTCAAGTCTTCGCAATACTTGTAATGTCTCATATCCTAATACTTTCAAGCTAACCTATACGAAGTTGACTCTAGTACATAATAAAGCGACTCTTAAATTGAGTTCACTAAAATATGACAACCAAACTTGACATACCAACGCTTGGTGGGTTCAAACGAGCTATGCTCTAACAAATCTCCCCCTTTGTCAATTTTAGTGACAAAACTCTTACATCATATGGATAAACAAATTATAAGAATTCATTACACATACGCTTGATTCCCGAATTCAACAGCATAATAACCTGTATACATTCAATCCATAAATGCCGCTGTTGACATTATAATAACAAAGCTAATACTCCCCCTAAAGGTAAGATAAGTAGATTTTATCAATTTACACGTCTTTGTTATTCCCTTGTAGTCCATATTCTATAAGTATCATATGATATGTTACTCCCCCTTAGTCTATGCTTTTACTCTTTCGTTAGATAAACGTTTAAGCACAATTGTCCTTTCCCTTAGTGATACCAATCAATATAAATAAATGCCAGTATCACTCGTTTACTCCATATATTTCTCCCCCTTTTTGTCACAAAATGACAAAGAAACGAAAAAATAAAGGACAAGCCGAAAGGATCTTACAAATCTCAAAATAGACTTGCAACCTATAGAGTTAAGCACGAGGGTTCCACACACCAGTTTTGATAACCAATATCAAAACCGAAACTACAAAGTAATTATGTTTTGATATGTTATCAAGGAAACAATTGCCCGAAGCAATTTTCCCTAATAGTTTAGCAAACCAAAAATCAACTAAGCACCTTAGTTCCTTTGCTAAACCGATCGTACAAATACAATCGCTTGTTCGATAAGACCAAAATAAAGATAACTCTATTTTTCTCATCAGGTTCTAGTTATCCATATAACTTAGACCTTTAATTTTTAAACAAGACAAGTACTAGGTTAGTTAACTAGAATTTCTTGTTAAGGCATTCAATTAGACTTGAATAACCGAAACCTCCACTTTGATAAGTCTAACTAAGATCAGAATTAACTTAATTTCTCTTATCCGAAATCGAATTGGACTAAAAAATTCATCCCGTAAACCTTTTCTTTCGTTAAGCCATAAAAAATTCATACAAACCAAAATAAATCAACTTGCATAATTATTCACCTCAACCGGAAGCAATTGAAACAACATAGACATTAAAGCACCGCAATTGCACCAAAATTTTGTAAGCCTAAACAATTGATACCACACAATAAAGCAAGATAACAATAGTTTTTCTTAACCGGAACCAATTGAATCACACACACATCCATACACACATAATGGAATAAAACATCAATTGTACCGAAATTTTGTTAAGCAAAAGCAATAAATATATGAAATAAAATCAGGCTTTTCTTAAACAGGATCACGATTAACTAAAAAACTCGTTACCTCAAATTTCGCATCCTCTTCTCCAATATGTTTGCATCTTCTTCCAGGGAGAATTGATATCGAAATATCATTATGTTGTCATCCTTATGCAAAACAAAAGAATAACAACAACCAACCTTTACCTGAGAAAGGTTGAAAACCGGTTTTTAACTATTGCAAGCAAAAGTTGAAAACCCTCGAAACACATATGCTTTTATGCTAAACCAAAACCAATTCAACATATTGTAACTTTTTCACATATTGTTTCTATCAGAACCCCTCATGATTCTCTGATAAAGCCTACCAAAATGGGATAGAACTTAATCCTGTTGAATCAAAAAGTCACCCAAACCATAAGGGTTCACAACATTATGAGATCGAATATCAAGGTAATAAAACCTAAATCAAACATCTCATAAACATACATAGCAATAATAAAGCATTCAAGCACAGGCTATGTAAATCAAAAACTATCACAAGAAAAATTATAAATCAAATAATTTTATTCATAATACGATAGTTTTATTCATAATAGACTTTATGGAAATAAATCAAAAACTACCGTCTATTTTTATTTTCTTGTAACTCAATCCTTGGGAAGAACATTCCTTGAGACTAAGTAATTTTTGTCGCTCTTCTTCAATTTCAGATTCTTGGTTCCGAAACTCTGATTCAAATTTTTGAATTCCTTTAAGAGTTTCTGGATCTTTACGAGCAGCAAAGCTTGACTATTTCGAAAACTTGATCAAGTTGTTTACCAAGATTTTCAAGATGAACTAGAAGAGACTTGTTGTTGGAATTTGGTGTAATTCTTTTAACAACTTCATTGCGGGTTTTCCCCCCAATCATTTGACTAATAGTCTTATCAATCACAGCATTAATGCTTATCATATTATCAAAGTCATCTCCTGCGATCAATTCACAAATTTTGGTGATTATACACGGAAAACCGAGATTTCTCTTGATACTAGAAGATAAGATAGAATCTGATATCTTGATCATTTGGCTGACAATGATTCCACAGAGATCTATTTGAGAATCTTCTTTCAACAGAAAATAGACGAATTCAGCAAATGTCTTATCCCAAACTGACTTATCTCTTGTACTTGCAAATATGGTTGCTAAGGAGAGTTTAACGAAAACCCTAAGATGAAAGGGTATTTCCTGTTGTTGGTAGTCTATCATTTTCCCAGGTAGCCTTCTTTCCAATGAGACATGTTGAAATGGTATCGTGTTTAATTTCAACTCCAGTAATCAAGTGATTACATTCCACATTGTACTTAATAGCATTAGAAATTGTCTTACGATCAATATAATAGATTCCTTGACCAACAAGAGTCACAAAGCTGAGTTTTTTGTGATCAAAATTGTGTATATTGGCATAGAACACTCTTACCATATAAGGTGAATATTCTTCAAGATCAAAAAGATTTCCCCAGTTTCGATCTTGAACAAACTTTACATATTCCTTATTTTGGACATCTGGATCAAACTTCCTTTCAGTTGTAAATTCCATTCCCTTGAGTGTTTCGTAATTCCTAAAGCAAGAGTTGTCAACGAAACGTGCAAATTCATGCTTGTTATCAATACTGTTAGGAAATCTGATCCTATCAATATCATCATATCTGACCCGATCATCAACAGATTTGGTTCTTGATTTTTTTTTTCTCATACTTGCAAAAATATGAAAAACCCTAGTTACGGTTTTGACCAATCTTCCCCAATATGTTTGAACACATAGCAAGAGGTTATCTTTTATAGGAAGACATGATATCAAAAACCGGAAATAACTAGTTTTAGGAAATACTCTCAAAATCGGAAACCAAAGCTTATGGGGAAACAATTCTGATTTTGTATCTAAATCTTTCTTTTGGAAAGCCGGTTTTTCATGGACTGGATCTTTAATTCGGATTGATTCCATGTTTTTGTCCAAAAGTCTGTTTACTCTTTTATTACCAGGATTTGATAATATTACTTGAAGTTTATTCAAGAATTTACTAGAGTATACAGAGATAAATTTAAACAAAATATGATATTTGTTAAAAATACCATCAGAATCATACACCTTGTAGAATTTCAAAAGATCACTTGCTTCATTAAAACAGTTGTGAGGTGTATGAAGCAATCCATTGTTAATAGAATTATTAACTGAAAACTCATTCCTTTTAGGATTACACATTTTCCAAAATCGCATCCTAGATAGCGATACATTGACAGTATTGAATCTGAAAATGTACATATATATACTTTGAAAGGTTTTCTAAATATATTTAAGATTCCATGTTTCACAGGAACACAATAGCCATGGTTCATATGATGAATAACAAGAGAAATCTTATGCATTTTTGAGATACATCCTGTCTCATAGATTATTGTATCATTCCTACTAAACATGTTAGTATTCAAGACAATGATATACAATTCTATGATATCCCACTGATTATGTAAGTCTTTCAAGACATGCATGGACATAATTCCAATTCCTAAAACATTTAGGAACAAGAGTATTACATATTTCATCCAGGTCTTCCACCACGAATTTGAAATAGTCAAATCCTGCCATTACGTTAACTGAATCGACCATTAGATTCAATTTCTTATAGGTTGGATCGCACCAAACACAGATTGTTAGATATTTTCGTGTTTCCCGGCTCTGATACCAATTGAAAAGACGAGGGTACCCAAATATACCTCAAACTAAAACTTTTCCACATATAAGTCCTTTCTCCGAAAGTGATTGTCTATGGACTGAGTCGAGACAATACAACAAATCGGTTCACACTTCGTGTGATCGTCTATGGATACGAAATCGAGACAATACAACGAAGAAGTATGTTTACTTGATAAAAGGTCCGGACTTAACCAAACACAATAGGATCACTTATCAAGTAAATAGGAATTAACGTTTGTGTATTTTACTTCTAATTATAATAAAAACAATTATAATTGTTGAAATAGAAAAGTAAAAGACACAACAAGATTTTGTTAACGAGGAAACCGCAAATGCATAAAAACCCCGGGACCTTGTCCGGAATTGAATACTCTCAGCATTAAGCCGCTATACAAAATCAAACCAACTTCGTATAGTTGAGACCAAGCAACTAAACCTATAGTTCACCTAGTTCTGTCTGTATTCCCACGCCTCCAACTTATGAATAAGTCACATACTTGGAACAATTCCTTTGGTTCGTATTCCAAACAGTAAAGGAACAACAAATATGTTTGGTAGAAACTCTTTTCAACCAAGTGATGTGAGTTCTACAAAGGCTCTTCTGTTTATCTCAAGAAACTCCTTCGTCAAGTTCTTAGATCTATCTTATTATCAACTACCGAAGTAATTGTTATGATTTTGCAATCAATACTTTTAATCACAAAGAATTATATTGATTCCGATCTACACAATCAATCTAATCTACCACAAGGATAAACCGATTATAGTTAGATCCTCTATACCGAAACAAGTATTGTGCACACCAAAGATTATCAACCCCAAATCAGAAATCTTCAAAATCTTCTTTGTCTTCAAATCTTCTTAGATCTTCAATAAACACCTGCACATAATCAACTTGAATCTCTTGTGATCAATCACGCACAGAACGGAGTCTGTTAACAATGGATTATCACAAGACGTCTTTAGATCTACAAACAGTCTAAAGATCCCCGTCGAAACTTCGATCTAGTTTGAGTGAATCTTATATCAGAAGAGAAGATTCTCAAGCATAAACAAACTAGGTGCAATCAAAGTTCAACCACCGTTAGTCAATCGAAAACAAAAGATAAACCGCAATTATCTAGTTTCCCACCAACGGTACTTATAGAGCTTCTCAATCCCGAAGAAGACTTTAAACTGAGCGGCCGTAAGAGATTTCGCCTAATTAGGTTACTCTCCTCTCCGAATAGGCGGCTTCACCAATAACAGCACAAATGAGATAATTCTTGTTGTACGAAGGATTAGTTTGCTTGAAATGCAAACTTTCATATTTATAGACCAAGGAAGTTTGGACACCAAGGAATTTCCAAAACCGAAAATATTCTCAAGATATGCAATATATTCCAAATTCGGTTTCCATAATTCCTGGAAATGCTTTGTCCAAATAATGATCGAAAATCTCTTGGAAAATCTCCAACTAGTAAATGCACATCACTAATTTTCATTTTCCTAAAATAAAATTAAAAACCTTAAATAAAAGATTCTCAATTTATTTTATTCGATCCGGGATTTTCTTCCTTTAGCTATTAAGGAATAACTTTGAACAATTAAAGATTAGCGTTACTGCACATGTTCAAAGTATGTCGACATACTTACTTTGTAAGTCCTCTTTCATACTTACAACCTTGAAACCGATTTGCCACACTTCCAAACAAGTTAAGAATTGGTTCATCGGACTTTCAAGAACTATGTGATTGATCAAGAACACTCAATCACAAATCATGGGTTTCACGGTTCTACCAAAACAAGTTTCGGTTCTACCTCCATGTGAGTATTTTGCATAGTCACACTAGCTTTTTCGAGAATTCGGTTGACTAGGTACTAGGATCGGTTCCCCACATATATATGGTATCTAACTTGTACTTGCTGCACATGTCCATAGGATCGGTTCCCCTTTGCCTAAAAACGTGTTGCACATGTCCATAGGATCGGTTCCCCTTTCTGCTTAAACTTGCTGCACCTCATACAAGGATCGATTCCTCTTTGTGATGTGTTGCACCTCTTACTAGGATCGGTTCCCCTTTACCCAGAGTCGGTCATACACAAAATCACAAAATCGATCATACCATCTCAGGTGATTACTTAAGATCGGTTTCACTAATAAAAGTCATACCAATACAAAAGTCAGGCCTTTGTGAATAGTTTTACCAAGAACATAAACAAGTCATGAGCGGTTATACTAATCACACATATTGGTTGTTCACAAGATATTCAATGAATAACAATACAAATAATGCCTGACGATTTCCTTTTTGATTCACAAAACAAGTTTATGAATTTACTTCCTTAAAAAAAATGTAAAACATTGTTTCCTAGGATGAAATATTCACCTTATACCTATACATAATCACAATTGCATTCAAACGATTATGTCGATGTCTTATCTACAAAGTTTAATGGTTAAGCAATAAACCTCGTATTATATTCCTTAATAATATGTCTAACTAGAGTGTCATTCATGCTTCGCAGTTTTGTTTTCAATATGCACGACTTGAAAGATACGTTAGGGAATGAAACAGTTCAAGTCTAATATCACTAGCCTCAAGTGGAAGGATGATGTTGTTGTTGTAGCTCCTTACTTCTTCACTTCTTCAAGTCTTCGCAATACGTGTAATGTCTCATATCCTAATACTTTCAAGCTAACCTATACGAAGTTGACTCTAGTACATAATCAAGCGACTCTTAAAATGAGTTTTGGCTCACTAAAATATGACAACCAAACTTGACATACCAACGCTTGGTGGGTTCAACCGAGCTATGCACTAACAATATATATAGAAAAAAATCAGTGGAGAATAAATAATTTTCAGATTTACTTTCTCTCTCCTCTTTGTTTTCAGATCTAGACTCTCCAACCATTTTATCGATTTCTTTCTTGAAATAGATTTTGAAGATTGAGGATGAAAATTTATTTTACAAAGGTCGGTTTGATTTGATTACAGAGATCCATTTGATTTTGATTACAGAGATTTTGATTTTGATTGTGCATATTTTGATTTGATTACAAAGATCGAAGATGAACTCATGTTGAAGATGAACTCATGTTGAAGATGAAGATGAAGATGATTACAATTTATTCTACAGATATTGAGCTGATTTGATTATAGAGATCAATTTGATTTTGATTACATAGATTTTGATTATGTAGATTTTGATTTGATTATAAAGATCAAAGATGAACTCATGTTGAAGATGAAGACGATGACGAAGATGATGAAGATAAACTCATGTTTTCCTTCTCTGATGCTGATGTTGAAGATGACAAAGACGATGAAGATGATGAAGACGAACTCATGTTGTTGTTGAAGATTTAATTAGGTTTTTTTTATTTTTCTCTACCGTTGTTGAAGATTTGAGTTTGAATTAGGTTTTGTTGTATGTTCATTTTTAAGAATGAAATGCATTTTCAATTACAGGTGTTCATTTGAAATAATGAACTCTGTTTTAAATATTGATTTAGTTTGGTTTTATTAGATGTTCATTTTAAAGAATGAACTATGTTTTATATTTGATTTAGTTTGGTTTTATTAGGTTTTCATTTTTTTTTCAAGAAAAATAATTTATTTAATATCATTCAAATAACTGGTAGGAATCCTTGTCACCAGCTGGGCTCCAACACCCTTTTGTATGAAAGAATGAATCATGTTTTCATATTTGATTTAGTTTGGTTTTATTAGGTGTTTATTTGAAAGAATGAACTCTGCTTTTTGTTCATAATAATGAACATTGATTGGTTGTTCATTTGAAAGAGTGAACTCTGATTTTGTTGATAATAATGAACTTTGATTGGGTGTTCATTTGAAAGAATAAACTACGTTTTTATATTTGATTTAGTTTTGGTTTTGATTAGGTGTTCATTCGAAAGAGAACTCTGTTTTTTGTTCATAATAATGAATTTTTTATTGTGTGTTCATTTTTAAGAATGAACTCAAATCTACAAAAAAACATTACCAAACACCCGACAGTTCATGAAACAGAATGAACTCCTGCAAGAAAATAAGTAGAAAGTTCAAAGTTCATCAGAGAGGATGAACTCAAACAGGTACGAAAATTAACACAGAAGGGTATTTTGGTCCATTTGATATTTTCAAATAATTATGGACCAAATGGAAAACGTTTTTTGCCGATGGACCAAAGTTGGACCACCTAAAAAAGGACCAGGCGATAATTTCCCTTTTACTATATTGATTTGAATAAACAGGCAAAATAACTGTTCCCGTTATAACGACTATAAGAGGAATAAAGAAGAAGAAAAACAATTGATAGATCAATATCACATTACTTGTTACTAAATCGAATATAACGGTCATTTATTACAACATTGGTTTGAAATTTGAGCCATGTGCCCTTTTTCCTAATTTTTTTTTCTTCTAAGGGTTATGTGCGGGTGGATTAGTAATTTGATTGTTTTGTTTAGTTTCTTTTTTAATTTCACGATACAATTTGGTGGATCATTAGACCTATATACCTTCGGTTTTTGCAAGTCTTACATATTAAGCAACTTGCACAACCTGATAATTTGAATAGTATTATTGTAAGATTCTATTGAGTCTGCCTGCATACATAACTCTCTTATGATGCAAAGATTGGTTGCTAAGTACTTCAATTATCACCTTTGACAATCACTTGAGTAAGGCTGTGGAGGTCTAAACTCCATCTGATAACATGACGCAAGTATGTCAGCATACATAACTCTCTTATGATGCAGAGTTTGGTTGCAAAGTACTTTAATTATCACCTTTGACAATCACTTGATTGAGGCTATGGAGGTCTAAACTCCATCTGATAGCATGGCGCAAGGAAGGGCCCCTGCTTGCCCAATGTCTCTACCTCGAAAAAATAGTTTGGTTTTTTCTGCCAAAAAAGTTCATGCTTTCATTAAGTTCAATCTCAAACCCATAGACTGCCTTCATCTTGATTTGAAGCATCATAATTAATTTTAAGCCGTAGACTATAATCATAATATGTAACATGTCTCTCTTTGCAATACATATTGATCAACGAATGATCATATTGTATGATACTCTAGTGATGTGTATGGTAGACTGTAAATCAAGGTAATACATGAGATTTCATATAATTAGATTACTCTCATCTAGCGACAAGTTGGCTTCCTACACAAACAATTATCTAGTGTGTCAAGGGATGAGTTTGTGTAAATACAAGCTCCACTAACGGTGTTATGACCAAGGCTTATTTGAAAAATAAGGTATAATCAATTTCAAAATTTTCGCAAAGATATGCACCGAATGTTATTTTCGATTTTAACAATACCAACTGTACTCCAACCAATAAAATTAAATTACTCTTAGTTGACAACTAATATTAGCTAGCACATACTCAAATATTTTACTAATATGGTAATTAGAGATACGCAAACATGTATGATATGGTAAGCATATTAAATTCGATATCCAGAAGATATAAGATATTTATTTTCAGGATCTTTCCTTGAGTGTCACATGAAAGTACTTGACATTAATATATAAGAGTTCAACAAATATTGAAATCACTATATCTACATGATGTGAGTGTTCCAAGTTCAATCGGTGTACATCTCGATATTTGCAGAAATACGAAGATAACAAGCATATCAAAAATGTATAAACAGATTGAACTATGTCAGGATATGTCCTGACTTCGGATCTGTTCTGGGATCGGTCCTTACTGCTAGGGATCGGTCCTAAAATTATGATCGTTCCTGGGGTCGATGATGAACCCGCTTTCAACTACGAAACAAAATTTTGCAAATATACTTCCTTAGATTATGTTCATGATATTACTTTCAAATAATTTTCCAAGGGTTGAATTCATTCGGAAGTTCAGTACACTAAATAATAAAAAATTACCAATCAGTGTAATATCGTTTTTTGTAACTTGAAAGAACAAAGATAGAAAGGTGTAGGATCATGAGATAAATTATACTTCGTAATCCCATACACTCAAGTTTTATGGAACAATTAGTAAATAATTACTTGATACTTTGATCAGTAGGGAAGAAAGAAGGAGAGTTTTAGTATCAAGAAGAAAACCAACAAGAAACACAAAATCCAAACGAGCATGGCAAGTCACCAACAATAGAGACAAGTAAACAAACTTCACTTTAGCTCGCGAGAGAGAAAGGATGTGGAAAATGTGCAATTTTAACCATGACAACCGATAAAGAAGGAGGGAACAAAATACCAATAGAAATATTAATGAAGAATATGAGACTTGAAAGAACAAAGAGCGTCGCGGGAAAGGAGAGAAGAAAAAGGGGACAAGTCAAGAATCAAATTCGAGGCAAATGAACAAATGTTGTTACTGAACAATAGAAGGGAAGGAGGAAGTCTCGTTAAGCCGAAGAATCCCTTCACGCTAGAAGCATGATGTGTTATTTGATTCAAGGCTTATATGAGATGTATGTTGCGGTGGGAGAATCATGATCTTCGGGTTCTTCATGAGAACACAATCACATCATTTAACCATTTAACAAGATCAAGTCTCAAAATTTCTATATTCCTAGTCTAAACTAACAAAGTTAACTTTAGAAATAATCAAATGAGGAAGCTTGTTGAGGTTTGGAACTAAAATATGATAATCAAACTTGACATACCAAATCTTGTCATAAGGCTATGTTTTCGCAAGTGGGTTCAACGGTTTTACCCTTACTTCTAATCTTCGCGGCTGACTTCTTCAACTCCAACCTTCGCATACGGTTAAAGATAAGAAACAGAGGCAACAACATTGTTTCAAATAACAAAGGAAATGTTTCTTACTTCACCCGTAAGCGATCGAAGTATCGCCAGAGTACTCTCCAACGGGTTATTCTTGTAGCTTCTTCTCAATTTGGTGATCTGAAAATTCTCACAAGCTCAGCAAATACAAAAAGAAAGTTGCGAAAGCAAGATTTGAAGTGGGAAACATACCTCTTTCGCCTTGTCAGGCCATTTGAATTCCCAAGGATGATATCCAGCGAGATTCGCAGGAAGAATATGCGAGCCCGCGATGTAAGGGCCATTTAAAATCAAGGGTACAACCCACCACTTCTCATCTTTGGAATGACGAGGAGTAGTATTGTTGCCCGGGTGCCAGTCAATATCTTGCATGAGTAGTTTATCCTCAGGGACATTATCCTTCTTTTTCAGGCGAATGCCCCAGCGAGATTTCGCATTCCTCATCTTTATCACTGAATAATTCTCAAAAAAGTTCTCTACAGTGTACTTCTCAGCAGCTATTTCCAAATCTGCGAAATTGGGGTTTCTAACAGTATTAGGGTATAAAGATCCTTTGCCAGCACCACGGTTCGCAAACTCAAGCATTAGGCGAATGCAATCGCCACTTAATTGATAAACAGCCCGAGAGAATTTTTCATGAGCCAAGATTTCATAAAATAAAGGCATCTCAGATTGTATAAGGGAATGGGAAGTCCTGCGAGAAGCCGACCTAGCGAGACTATAATTTTTTGATCATCACATTGATGATCGAAAACAACTTGCGAAAGAATAGATGAAGATTCTTGATCGGGAATGGTTGATAGAGTAAAACCCTTCTCGAGCAACTTCTGTTGAACTTCATCAAAAGAAGATTTGTATGCACGACTAATGAAAGCCATTATCAGTATGGGAATGGATGGGAGGTTGGAGATTAGGATCAGCGTTAGAAGGGATGAAGAAAAGAATTACAGTAGCAGGAGCGCAAATTGCGGAAGGAGAGAGTCAAGAAAAGTTGCGAGAGAAGAAACTAAAGGAAGAAAAGAGGAGGAAAAGAAAGCTATATATAGAAAAATCAAAAGATTCTTGAGGAAAAAGGGCATTTAATGCGAGAAGAGACAGAACGGATGAGAATAAACGGGTAGAAGAGACGTGTCAAGAAAAGACTTTAATAGTCAAAATCGGTAATAGTAGTGAGCTGAAAAAGATAAGTAGTTCGCAAATCAAAATATTGATTCTTATGATATTCTATCCCTCGCAGAGAGGAGATGTAAGGAGATGACGGAACTTCATATATATACTACAAAGAAGTTAATTTACGTACTTTTCAAGAAAAATATTCTTTTCCTTCACCGATTGAAACCAAGATTATTACAACAACGAATTTTTCCTTCAAATCGCTCTTCAAGCAATATTCAAGGAAAAAGAGGCAAGATGTAGGATCATAATATCGCAACGGACAAGGTTCGCGGGATTAATAAACTGTCGCGAGGGAGTCGCGAGGAGCTAAAATAAAGACGCAATGAATAACGATGAGACAAAAATTGGAAGACATCAGCGAGGGTTAAAGTCGAGAATGAATATTCGTGCAAAACTTCGCGAGACATTCCAGAAAATAAAGGATATATCATCCCTATGTATTACCCTATATAAAGGGCTAAATGAGTCTGTTGAAGGGAGAGATCTTTTTGAATTGTGAAGCAAGTCATTAGGAGAGAGAAAGTTTAGAGCGCTTTAATTTCCAAGTGTAATTCTATTGTACTGTGTAAACATTTCATGGAATCAATTAATAAATACTCTTGATCACACATCTTTCAATGGATTAGTTCAAAAAGTAAGGGGTGAGGAGCAAAAGGGGACAAGTCAAGTATGTCGTTACTAGTCTCGAACTGAAGCATGATGTGTTATTTGATTCCAGTATGTCTTCAGGTTCTTCATGAGTAACAAGATCAAGTCTCAAAATTTCTATATTCCTAGTCTAACCTAACAAAGTTAACTTTAGTAATCAAATGAGGAGCTTCGAGGTTTGGAACTAAAATATGATAATCAAACTTGACATACCAAATCTTGGTGGGTTCAACCGAGCAATGCTCTAACATAGAGTAAATACACTCGTACGTTAATCTACTTGGAACAATCCCGTAATTAGTTCGGTTTTGGATTTTAACTATATATCAAGTTATACCTTGCTAAAATAATATTTTAACAGTTGTTGTTTATGTATATAATATTATACAAGGTGTCTCTGTATAATAAAAAGATTTTGGTGTACTCCCTACCCTCGTCATTCCAGATAACCTCATAAAGTTCGTAATCATCTTTCACTTGGGTAGTATGAACATACCATAGATAGGCGAAAACTACCTATTGTAAGCGATATGTACTGCCTTAAGAAGAAGGCTATTATTGGGGCGTCACACTCCATTAGAGGGGCTTCACTTGGATATTTGGTGACCAAAAATCTGGTTAAGGGATATTTTGATTCCATAGCAATTTGTCAAAATTACCCTTCAATTAAAACTACTAAAAATAGATGAGGAAGAAGCAAACAGATCCTAGTGATGGTACTCAACAACTCAATCAACCTCAACTTCATCCTCAACTCATTCCACCGATTCAATCAATTGAAGAATCATGTTTTCAAACTCCTCAACAACAACCCATGGTGTATGTAAGGTAATAATCAAACAAACCCATCTTTTTGTGCTTAAATCGAATGAAATCGAAGTAAAATTAGGATTTTATTTACTTTCTTCTAGTGTTACGCCTGGGTACGGTACTATATTTTTCAATCGTAATTTAGTTTTTGAAGAACTTACGCCTAGGTTTAGTTCAATTCAAGCGTAAACTTTGATTTGCATGTCGTTTACGTCTAGGTTTAGTTGATTTCCAGGTGTAATTCCAATTTACGCCTAGGTTTAGTTGATTTCCAGGCGTAATTCCAATTTTACGCCTAGGTTTAGTTGATTTCCGGCGTAATTCCAATTTTACGCCTAGGTTTATTTGTTTTCCAGGCGTAATTCCAATTTTACGCCTAGGTTCAGTTGATTTCCAGGCGTAATTCCAATTTTACGCCTAGGTTTAGTTGATTTTCCAGGCATAATTTAGGACGTAGCTAGGTTTAATTAATTAAACTAAAGCCAAACAAGGGTTGTTTAGTCATTACACAATTATTTGAGATAAGGGATTTTTGAAATTACTTACGGGTGACCCGTTTTTGTCCTATTAGGTGACGCCCCTCTAATGGAATGTGACGCCCCAATAATAGCCTTCTTAAGAATGTTGCAATCATCTCGAATATATGGTGTTTGATGGGTCGGTAGACCGACTTTGTTTTACCGCAAGTGCACGGTGTCCGAATTATAGACAACGGCAAATGTGGTTCGTTCCCACGAGGAGTGTAAACTACTTCTAACTAATACAACTAACTTTCTAATCAAAATCGATTCAAGAGAGAGTTTTCTGAATTCTAAGAAATAAGCAAATATATAGGATGTAAATGAAAGTGACATGCAATATGAAAAGAATGTCAAGGCTCCGGGAATCCGTTGTAAGTTATGATTACTTGTGTTTTATCACGAGAGTCTCGATATTACTCATGTAAAGTTGCAACATGGCTACTTAAACATGGAAGATATGTCATTAAGAACTATTGAAAATAATCGACGAAGATTGTTTGATCTCGACCTAAAAGTAGAAATCCTAGACACTATGTATACTTGGCATAAAAGTTCAAGAAAGTTCATTAATCTATAATAAATCAGGTCTCAATGGGATTGTCTATAACTTACCTATGTAGTATACTTGGCATAAAACATGAAAAGATCTATAAGAACAATCCACAGATATGAGATACTCAAACAGAAAATTAAGCTTTTGATTTAAAGAAACTCTTGTTCATAAACACAAATGATCTAGCCTACAAGTTCATCCTTTCACCCTAACAGTAGTTTAGCAAATCATAGCAAAAAGAAAACAATAACACCAAACCCTTATTTTCTCCTCTGTCGACGGCTTGCCTCTCTTCTCCTAATCGCTGGCTTATATAGTAGTCAGTTCCTCCTCTTGCAACAGACTCCGGCAAACAACAAAGCCCAGTCCAGGCCCTGACTTCCAACTTCAGGCCTTTCCAAATTCCGACCAAGTCTAGCCACAACACCCCCTGTACATGGCATTCGAGCCAATACCAACATACTTAAGTCTTCATCTGTATCGGATCACCTTGTTCATCATGTTGCTGGCATATCTTTCAGTCAAAATCCTCCAATTTCAATCCACCTAAACACGGCTACAGCCACCAACATGCACCACTCGTTCTCTGGCCATCCACTGATCAACAATACCTGCTCCACTATAGTCTGTACTCGAGAACCAGTTCATGCCCATTCAAGCCAGCAGCAATACTTAACCTCAGCTCACAACAAACCCCCTGGTTCTATACCAATAACCACCAGTTACATACAAAACTCGTCTTCAAACATTTCCCATGTAGTGAACACATTGAAACCCGCAATCTGTTGCCGTTTTCTGTCCATACAACCAGCGTTTGCCCACTGACTTAAAAATTCATCTTATCTTCCTTCTTCAAAGCCATAGCCATGGCAGCAACAACAACTTCTTTACTTGCATCGACTGCAATCGATACCCCATCTCCATTACCAGACTTCATATAAATCCACCAATTGGTTCTAAGCTTCACTCCACTTACACCAGCTGCACCCTGAGCTTCTAAGCACCAGTACCAGATAGACTTAAGGCTTTCCTCCATACCCATTTATGTCTCAGGATTGCAGTGATACTCAATCTCAGGCCACAACAAAACCCCAATTGACAGTAGAAGTGGCATCTATTTCATCTGGTTTTCCGGCATACACACATAACCAAAACCCCACCAAACTCTGTCTATATCCAGCGAACAATCGACCAAAAACAACACCAATTTGACCAACCAACAACACTACTACCAGCTTCATAATTCATGTCCCAATCTAATACCCAAAGAACAAATCCACTCCGGCCAACAAACTCGTCAATCGGGTCTTTTCCATCTCAAACACAACTCTCATTAAACCCAATTCAGTTCACAGCCCAAATCCCCAATTTCCATTGTTATTCTTCGTAGCATTAACAATCAGATTTCTCGTAAGCTTGATTTTCATCTTCTTTCCAATTCAACTACATGCATCTCTAATCTCATTGTTGCTGCTGAATAATAAGCTTGCAGTCTCCATTTATCACGCATCTTGAACTGTAAACACCATCGATTCAACTTCGATGTACCAAAACCCCATGCAAATCCAACAGCTAATTCGATCCATCTTCTGATTTTGGGATAGTAGATCTCCATGCGGTGACGGCAGCGACAACTGCTTGAAATTCCAAAGAGGATGCTTGGAGAAGGTTGAAGCTCAGATCCCCTTTCTCTTCATAAGAAACTCCACCAGTTTGTTTAAGAAATGAAAATCTCTTTTGCTTCCGGAATGAAAAGAAGGTGTTGATTATGTGATAGTGGAGAAGGCCACGTCCCCCATTTCCTCTTAGCCCGCACGAGTGAGATCACGTGCCTACCAGCCCACAACTCTCCGTCTCCATTTGGTGCCGTGAATGACTTGAGTGGGTGCTGATATATAGAGATACCAGGCCATCCACTTTGGTCATTTATGTCGCAAATGCCAATTAGCTCATTTAGCCGTTTATTCTCCGGGTGAACGGATTTTACTTGTAATTCCTGTAAAAGCACTAAAATATATTTATTAGCGAAATATAGAGACCTAGCTAGTATAAATGTGGGTATAAAAGTGTCGCACGTAGGTGCTTATCAGTGTTAGCTTCTAAGAAGTAACCAATCCTTCTCTTACAATATGAGCACCCTTGTGATATGTAAGGATAAACATTTCTCCTAACCGGAATTGTTGAACCACTAAGTTGCCACCTACGTACACAAAAAAGGATCCAACACGACCGTAGTTCATCTTTATTTTATTTTATTTTATTTAGATTAGATAGTATGTAATAGCATATGTAGTTGAGCTCAGGTTTGTAGTATGAGCAGAGCGCTCAAGTCAAACTGTAAGCATGTGCAAGTCATGAAAAACCTGTGAGCTATGTATGTGTCGTGTACACGTGTGAGGGAATCCAGTCTTTGAAAAGTCGAGTATATAAACTCACCTCTGTCTTGTAATCAAATTAATCTTTCTAATCAATTCATTTGAATACCAAAACCGTAAGCAATGTATACATCAGTTTTTTTTTAATGTTACAATGGTATCATCGAGGGGTAAGCCTCACGGTGTCGGTCCTTGGGGATTTCCTGAAATTTCATCATCACCACCACCACCACCACCACCACCAGTAATCTCATCTTCTGCTGCTACTGATATAGTTTTTTTGAAGATTCATGAAGCTTTTGGTAAAAATTAGGGTTTTCGTTTAGATATCTACTACGTCAACAATCTGAATCAAGCGTGATCTCAGATCTGAAATTTGGTTTTTCTAGTCTGCGCCCTTGGTGATTCTAGAGTAAAATATGGAATTCAATTGGTTTTTTACTTTAATTTATATTTCAATTGGTTATGCTTCCCCAACCTCAATTGGTAAATCGAATATATGCTAGTAATCTCTATTTTTATCTCTTGACTACTTCAAATCTGATTTTGATGTGTTTAATTTCTACATCATATACACAACAATATTCAATTTCCTCTTCATAATTTGTTTCTTCACCATAATATAATTTCTTAATCAAGATTTACTGTTCTTGATTCATGGTGCTATTTGAGTTCGTTGATAATTTAGAGTTGTTCAACTTAGTAAATTCAGTAGAAGGTTGTGATCGCGTGGGTGAATTTTTGATGCACAATGGTAAAATTTGTGCATATACTGCCTGACTCAATTCTTGCTTCAAGAAGGTCCTCACTTACTTCTTGTTGAAAATCTTGTGTGGTTTTCAATAATGGAGCTGAGAGTGCAGAGTGGTATTTGGATTTGGTTTGGTACTGATTTAGAGGTTGGAGTTATTTTGTTGAGTCTTCATTCAATTGTGAATGTGGCATGTGATCCTTTATCTTTTACTTTCTTGTTTGTTCTTTTTTGTTAATGAATAATACAAGGTCCAACTGAGATCATGTTGTGACTACATCAATAGAATGAGTGGAAAGAATGAATAAGTGACTCTTAGTTATTAATGTAGGTTATATGTATTGAGTATTGCAATTGTTTCTTAGGTCTCTTATGTGAATGAATAATACAAAGTATAGTATGAACTATCCCATTTACCACAATACCCGAAGAAAATCAAATCCAACATTTAAATGATAATATACCCATTCCTTTTTTTACCAAGAACATGAGCATCATCAAAGGGTTAAACAATTCAAACTCTAACATCATTTTCATGAGATGGATTGCATTGTTAAAGAAAGAACTAAATAATTAGGTATGTCGAGAACACGGTTTAGGCTGCGAAAATGATTATATTTCTGTCGTCCCGTACCAATAAAATATTTAGTATCATACAAATATTTCATATCAATATCCAATTTATCCAATCTTTATGGCCCCAAAGGTGCATGAGGATATATAACAAAAAATGCATGAGACTACATTATATTTTTACTTTACAGTATCACTCCCAGTTTATCCAATCTTAAATTGTGGTACCAACTATCATCTAATTATCTTGGAATTTTACAGTATCCTTGTAACTTATGCACTACAACATACTAAACAATTAAAATATTTTAACGGTTAATTATTGAGATATACACATTTCAACGCTTTCTATATCAACCTACAAAATTCAGTCACAATTCTCCCACACTAAGGGGTACCTACAATGATCGGATTTTCTACATTTTTTTACAGCAGGTTATCTATATTGTACTTGACAACATACTAAATTTAAGCTTAATCTAATTAAAGAGTAATGAGAAACGCAATATGGAGTGAATTGTTCATAATTTTAAACCCGCTGAATGCAGTCATTATACTTTTAGGTTTTTGGTTCTTAACGGTGACCGATAATATTCAAATCTTACCGTATCTTTATGACATAATGAATCATAACATACTAGAATTTCATCACAATCTAATCAGTGGATCCAACAATACCAGCAATACAAAAACAGAAATTATATGGCTTATTCCAAGGTTTTATACAAGATGTTTGTTGATGAGAAATTCCAATAATTACTACAATAAAATCGATATTAGAGCAATCTATTATGGATAGTACATATCCATTTCATCAATTTCTACAAGGACATGAACTACAACAAAGTCCACATTTTCCAATCATGAATCATGGTAACAAAATTCTCAAATCAAGGTATTAACACATTAAATTGATGTCATTCACTAAATGCCCAATATCAACAATCATAAGAAATACAAGATTCAAGACTCAATTAAATCAAAAGTATCAATAACCACATGTGTAATATATATTTTGTATATGTGATTAATATATATAATAGTAAAGTCAATGAATCTCAAACTAAGAGAAAGTTCACAAACATACGCACACATATACTAGTAATCATGTTAAAAAAAAATTAAAGGTAAAGTTAAAATAGTAATCTGCCCTCTGTCAGTTTGCTAGGTTATCAATGAGTTTTATGTCCATTTGTATACCTTTTTTATTTGTTCTAATGATAATTTTGAATTTTTGCATTCTTAGGTGGCGGCACCTGCTATGGCTCATGAGGTGTTCTCTCCTACCTTCACCCGCAACTTGCCAAATATGTCTACACACGCCAACTGGTACCTGGTTGATGGACCGATAGGCGACGGGGTCTTACTTTTGGTTGTTTGTGTAGTGGGCGTCTGTTACTTGACGAGAGAGCCTCGACCAGTTACAGGTGGAGACAGAGCCATACCTACTACTTTAGAAACTGTAGAGGCATGGGGAGGAGACGGCGACGCAGTCGGTGAGCTTGTAGTTCTTGACCAGGCTGGACAGCCTCAACACTCCTCAGATCCAAAGCCTAAAACTCACTTTCGCAAAGAGATAATTATAATTTGAAACACTCGGATTCACAACAAATACCAAATCGGAAGAATAGGAAGAGAAATACGGAAGATTGGTGCCAATTGATGCGTGTCGTAGGTGCAATCAAATTAATCAATATTTCCACTCAATTAAAAGTAATATAATGGAAGTCAAGTTCGTTCCCACGAGGAGCAAGAGATTCTAGTTGTAAAAATTGTCACAAAAGGGGGATGTAAAAAGCAAAAGAAAATAAACAAAGCAATTAAAAGATAAAGTTGAAAGCAATAAGAGAGACAAGACCAAGGAATCCTTCTTCGTTACGAAACAATGAATCAAGTTATGTTCTTTTCTACTTGTTATTAGTCACAGATTATCACCAACCGTAGGTAAAGCGACTAGATCGGTGCTAAACCCCTAAATCCCTTGTATCACCGGATACGGAAGTTCTCGACTACCGGATTCTATTTACCAAACCACCTAGTAGTAGATCACTCTAGATGTAATTTAAATAAACGCATTAAGATTTATGAACTTATTAGGTCAATATTAGTAGTTAGACTCTTAGATCAAGGTATACTTGCTAACGTTGTTTTCACACACAATTGCTCCACGGAATCCCTCCGCAAGGTCTCGTGTTTGCTACTTGCGAAATATTTATAAAAACCCACATCTTTTAATATTTTGAAAAACCATTTTTCTAACGATCTCTACGAAAGGAAATCAACCATTTATTATTGAGGATGATATTACTTACTCACCTTCACATCCGATCGCCAATTATGATAACACCACTCTCACGGCATCCAATAGAAACGTCTTCCGCTCCTCGTCTTGATCTTCATCGTCTTCGTCTTCGGTTTCAACTATTAATGATAAACTCTTGATCTTCGTAATTCCTTGACAATTTGTAACTCTTTTTACCTTAAAACCTTGTCGCTTGAAACTTCCTTATAAATTTTCCTTCCCCACGGCTTATTAACAACAAAAATTTCTCTTTTTTTTCTCTTTTTTTTTTTTTTATTTGTTTTTTTTTTTTTTTTTTTTTTTTAATGAAATTTTTAATTTTTTTTTTTTTTTTTTTTTTTAAGAACTAAGAGAAATAAAATACAAAAAATAAACCATGGCCGTGGGAGAAGTATTTTACCGCTTGATTCTTCACAACTTGTATCGTCTTGAAATCATAAACTTCAAAAATTCTCACCTTTTAATTTTCTTCGCTTTCATGAATAAGTCTTCATACTTGAATATAAAATTACCTCATTGTATTGTAAGTCTTCAACATATATGTAAAAATCTGCACTTTGTATGTTGCTTTACTTGTATTTGAAATTTGCTCTTTTTCTCGTTGCTTGTAAACCTTAAACTTTTCCAACTTTCCTTGTAGATTTTGATGTCGCTCCTTGTTGATGATGAGAGTGTTTCTATGGATCCGTTGTTGTCGAGAGAGAGAATGGTGCTAACTGCAAATCGAACTACAAGAAGGAGGCTTTCATCCATAGACGTCACCCTCATGATTGACAAAAATTAGCACTCAAGAGATCAAAGAGTAGTGCTTCTATTGGTGGGAGGTTGGGTAGCTCACCATTCTACCCGGAATTAACGTACGGTGACACACACTCAAAAGAAGCTCTTTAGTATATGGAAAATTTCTGGTCGGTGCCACACATGATATGAATACGGGTAGTCTCCACTAATGATTGATCAGCAACTCTAATAATGCATTTCTCCCTGCACCAAATTCGCATCACCGGCATGATTAAATCCATTATTTAACACTCAAACAAGCAAGAAATCCGAATGTAGTTCTCTAACATTTCCAAGTTCAATTATGTCGGTCAAAATCTCTATGTAAACATACCTAGAAATATGCTAGTGACTCTAAAATCTTTAAAAGTTGGAGTTTTAAGTAAAATTTTTTTTTTTTTTTTTTTTTTTTTAAATTTTTTTAATTTTTTTTTTTTTTTTTTTTTTTAAATACATGTTTAACCACTCCCCCACACTTAAACCTTACATTGTCCTCAATATAATTGAATCCTCCTAGTAAAGTCAAGGTGGGAAATTTTAACATGATAAGGAACAAGAAAAACAAATAACAAAAATAAAAAGCAAAAGGATAAGAAATACAAAACCTATGGGTTGCCTCCTATTAAGCGCTTTTAAAGTCGACGACCCGACTTAGCTCTTGCAAGATTCATTCCCCATATACTAACAATCTGAAAATTTGAGGATCCACCCATAATACCTGTTTTGAAAACAATAACTCCATACAAATATTAGCACAAGAAAATAATAGTGAAATTATCGCTCGATAGAAATTTCCCCCACACTTATTCTCGTCCACACTCGGAAGTGTATAAAGAACATAGAATTTGGGAATTTCCATGTGTTCCTCTTGGCAAACCTGCATAGTGTTAGCATCAAGTGTTTCCAATGGTGGATATTTAGAAACAAAATCATCCAAAAATACTTTCGAAGCACATACATTCAAACCAATAAGAGGTAAAGGAGAAGAATCAATATGCAAAGGGTTAGACAAACCTTGCACAATCTCTTGTATTATAGAATCCTCTCCATCCTTAAAAATTCAAGTGAATTACTTACCTCTTGTATATCGTGGTCCTCTATTAAACCTTGCAACCATTCTTCGTCGTTTTCTACCTTAACCAAAGTCTTGGCATCATTAAAATCATTGGCAAGTTCAATTGGGTCTTCCACAAAATCAATGAATGTGGTTTCATCCTCTAGCATCATCTCTTCAACATTCTCATCATCGGAATCGGGCCATTCACTAAAATGATTTTCATCGGTATAGATTGTAAGATCTTCATGTGCGGGTGTTACACCGTTTATAACAATAGGTAAGTCACACCCAATCTCCTCCTTTTGAATAGGTGAAGGATCGTTATTATGATCCGGAGTTGGAATAACTTCCTCATTGTTGCAACGTTCATACACTTCCGCGGACTCATATCTTTCCCTAAGAAATTTTTTCCAAGCAATAAATGCATCTTCCTCAATCTCTTCCTTTTGAATAGGTGATTGATCATTATTAAGATCAAGGCTCAAGTAATCTACACTAGCGTCATCAAAAGTCTCCAAAGGTTGGTTAATTTGTTCGTATAGTTTCTCCGAATTCCTTTGAATTTCTCGATGTGATTCTTGCAACTTTTGTTGAAGATCCCCAATCATGGCGGACATCTTATCTCGCAAAACTAGAGAATTTCTGATCATAAACAAAACTATCCTCCCATCCTTGTGATTGTCCACTTACATACCCGTCATAAGGTTGTTGATATGTATGAGAATATCCATAATATTCTGTAGGAATTTGATCATAGCCAAAAGATTGGTTTTGATTGTATCCTAAGGATGGTTGGAAGTTGTCATAATGTTGAGGTTGAAAACCGTATTGATTGTTGTAATATGCTTGCTCTTGTCCACCATACATGGAAAACCGGCACCTGAAATAAGATTCAAAAACCAAGTTAGATACGGAGTAGAATCCAACAAAGCAAGAATAAAGCAAAAAGAAAAATAAAAACAACTAAAATCATCCGTTGCTCCCCGGCAACGGCGCCAAAATTTGATGCGTGTCGTAGGTGCAATCAAATTAATCAATATTTCCACTCAATTAAAAATAATATAATGGAAGTCAAGTTCGTTCCCACGAGGAGCAAGAGATTCTAGTTGTAAAAATTGTCACAAAAGGGGGATGTAAAAAGCAAAAGAAAATAAACAAAGCAATTAAAAGATAAAGTTGAAAGCAATAAGAGAGACAAGACCAAGGAATCCTTCTTCGTTACGGAAACAATGAATCAAGTTATGTTCTTTTCTACTTGTTATTAGTCACAGATTATCACCAACCGTAGGTAAAGCGACTAGATCAGTGCTAAACCCCTAAATCCCTTGTATCACCGGATACGGAAGTTCTCGACTACCGGATTCTATTTACCAAACCACCTAGTAGTAGATCACTCTAGATGTAATTTAAATAAACGCATTAAGATTTATGAACTTATTAGGTCAATATTAGTAGTTAGACTCTTAGATCAAGGTCTACTTGCTAACGTTGTTTTCACACACAATTGCTCCACGGAATCCCTCCGCAAGGTCTCGTGTTTGCTACTTATGTAAAGAGTCAAGAAACGATTACTTATCTCCTAACTTTCACTAGCTTTAGATCAAATTAACAAATCAATTTAGTTGGCCACCCAAACAATCTATCAATCAATCATGAATGTCTTTAAGATCATTCCTATTAGTAAAAACAAACGATAATTATGTGAAAAAACTTCAAGATAGAATTGAAAACAAAAACTCAAATCATATTAAGAACTAGGAATTCATCCTCAATCAATAATAAAATTAGCTACTCATGTTAAGGAGTTCACACAAAGAATAAGAAAAGAAAAGTGTTGTGTGTGTAGAGATGTGTGTCAAAAGATGTAGAAAACTTCTCTATTTATAGGCTTCAATATTCTCCAAATCTTCCAAGGAATAAAATCCTTTTCCTTTAGCAATTCAATTTCCAAATCCAAGTCTTTCTCTTCTTCCATCTTCTCTTTCCAAATTTGAGCCCAATTCTCCATCCAATTCCTAGTCCAAGTCTTCACACCCATGAGAGAAGTCCATAGAAAATTCTGGAATTTTGGCTCGCCGGAAAACTGGTATTGTGGCCGGAATTTGACCAGGAATAGTCGCCGCCGGCCACCTAAAAATTCTGCCCGTCGAGGGAATATGCGACGGAATATTCCGTCAGTCCACCGTTAGGACTAACGGTCAAACGGGTCAACCGTCAGTCAACCGGGTCAAGGGAATGAGGAGTCAGACATTGAGTCAGCAACGGGTCAGCTGATTAGGTGGCTGACTTGTCTTACTCATTTGTCTTTGGATCTACTGGATCGGAATCGCCTGGATCGATCATCGCCGCACCGAGTTAACTCATGGGAGGGATAATTCGACACAGAGTTTCCTCTGTTTTCTGGGCATTTCTCAGGCCAATTTCAGGCCGATTTTTAGCTCCATTTCCCTGCTAAGAAACCTATCATACATCTAGTTCATTCACAGCTATTGCAGCACTGAACCTGCTTTGTCACAATTCCTTCAGCTGCAGTACTGGCATTCAAACAACAGCAGCAACACTTTCATAGCAGAACCCATCTTCAATCTTGCTGCCATCTCTTCCATTTTCAACCCAAAATCTCATTTAGTTCATGGCAGCTCTCAAACTCTTATCATCACCTTGTTCTTGGCAGCAGACTTCCATCTGAGTTCATCATTTTGTAATTCTTCAAATCCACTCTCAAACCCATCTAATTCAACAACAGCTGCTCCTCTCACCGAGCTTCATCAGAGACCATCATCGACCTCAATGTCCAATCCACAAACCCATTCTGCAATTTCTTCTGCAATTCCAACAGCATCAACATCTCACAATTTTGACAGCAACAGCGACAACAGTTCCCATCTCAACCTGCATCACCAATCATCAATTCTTCCAGGAGCTCAATCTTGATTCTTGCCTTTACTGTCACAGACCCCATCCGATTCCATACAAGCCATCACAGTAGCAATTCAGGACAACAAATCAACTCCATTAATTCAAATCAAACCTTACTGTCGATTTCAACCTCGTTCTGTTACCTGAGTCAAATTGGAATCAAACCCTAGCTCAGTTTCTCTTCTATCTCCCAGCAAACCCATTTCAACCCATACGAACTCCAATTTCTACTCATTTTCTTCCGATCTGCCTCAAATGAGTTTCACAATAGCAGCTCTATCTCCTTCTTCCCTGTTCTTCAATCACAGACTCGATTCGAACCCAGCTGCTTTCTGAGGTTTCTAATCGAACCCCTTTTCTTCTCTGCTTCTCGATCTCAATTGATTCAGCAAACCCTAAGTTCTTTTATCCAGCATCTTAATCTCGACATCAACAACCACGAATCCCTTAATTCATCAGTTACAGTGACATTTCCTTTGAATCAGCTGCAGCCAACCCTTGATTTCATCTCTCAATCGAATCTATCCATTAACTCACCACCTGCAACTCTCGATCTCTTGGTTTGTACTCCCTTTCTCTCGATCAATCGAACCACAGCGGCAGCCATTGGTCGTTTTTAGTTTTTAGGTGAATGAGAGAAATGAGAGACATACCTCTCAATTTTAGGGTTAGGGTAATTATTTGGGGTAGGACAGGATATCGGTACCCTACTGCATAGGCTAGGGGACACACCAGGGATAATTGCACCCTCTGATAAATGATAAGGGGTACCCTGATGACAACCCCCCTTAGCCTTGACTGGACCTGGCTTTAATACTCCTCCAAATTGGGTCGCCCCTTAACCTTGGCTGGGCTCCATATATCAATTGCATGTAAAATGACCTTTTTGCCCTTTTTGCTCAAATTGGGTGCTTTCTTCTTCTTTTCCTCCGTGCGACTCCAAAGTAGCTACAAAACTCAAAACAAGCGTAAAATACATAATTTACAAGAAAAATAGCAAAGAAAGCATAAACTACTAGATAGTAAATACGGTGTATTCTACACCTATCACCAATGTTCCTGCTTCTTCTGCTAATGACGAATCTCGCAGAGGCTCATCCATTGAGTAAAATTTATAACATCCAATTCTTCTTTCCTTTGTTTCTTTTTCTAAGATTTCTAAGATACAATGTGTTCATTTCTTTTGCAGAAGAACAAAAACAAATTTTTTCTACAGATCTACGGGATCATGTGTTACTTGTGAGTGTAAAATATATTTATGTTCCTTTATTTAGTTTTACCGTTAGTTAGAAATTTATTAAAATTATTTTCTATTTAAAAAAAATGGATTTAAATAGTTAAAAATAAAAAAATGGTAATGGATTTTAAGATTTTCTACATATATTTTCTTAAAAGTTTTGAAAAATTATAAGAAGAATCTTCACAAGAATTAGAATTCTGATATGTATATCAGAAATCTTATTCATTTTTCAAAAAAAAATATATATATATATCAGAAATCTAATTAATTTTTTCTTGTGTTTCTTCAACATTACTCGAAATCTTCGTCACTTCCAAGTACTCCAGTGATTCTGAACGTGTTCAACTCAGCATCATAGTTGTTGAAGATCCGTAGCCATAACAATGAGAAAAAAATAGCTCTCAATCATTGTTATACAATGTCATAGTATTATTACATAGCATCAAAGTCCAATTGCATCACAACTTTGACAACAATACTATGGTGATATGTATCACTCCCCCTTAGTCAATACTTCATCTCATAATGAAAACCACTCCCCCTTACATAATGATCCGTAAACCATATGTATTTGTAGTGTGAACTACACAATAATTCTCCCCCTTTTTGTCAATATAAAATTGGCAAAGGTACAAAAACTAGCGGGATCATAATGAAATTCTAATAGAGATACTTCACGACTAAAAGAGAACATATCAACTTTGTTTCGTTGATTTCACATAGTCGAAACTTATTGTATTTATCAAGGAGTTTATAAAGATACAAGATAACTATTACAATATTCCACAGCCGCACTCCCCACAAAGACTTGGCAATTAAGCACAAGTTCAATTAGGAACTCTCCCCCATAAAATGTCATTCCCAAAAGAACAAAAAGAGCGACCTTACTTTTACAAGAAAAGAAGGATTTCTTTGGAAATTAACAAATTGTATGAACCATGAATTTGTATCCAGAAAACTTAATTAAATTAACCACAAGAGAACCCATGATTAATTTAATCGGAAATGCTCAACATAAGATAACTTACGGAGCCGCACAATACTTACACATATAAGTGGATCAGGGAAAGATCAATACTGCGGAATATTCAAAGATTCATTCTATTTTTATCGATATTTGCATAATGATACCATAGACTTAATCTTTGTTATCAAAAGTTCATTCTATTTTCCATCAATATTTGCATAATGACATATAATAGACTTAACTTTTGACATATATGGGACAATCATAGTTCACATACATAAACACACATATCCCATAAAATTATTTTTGCAATATATAAAACCAATAAAGATTAATACTGCAAAATCATCTTCCAAATAAACTTTAGAATTTAAAAATCTAAAAACATTACAAGATGAAAATCGTTGGCAATAGCTATGTGTACTCACAATAGTTGCTATTCCAAACCCTATTTATCCTTCTTAAAACACAAGAATAAATTCTCATAAGAAGTTTCCTAGACAAAATAAAACAACTCTAAAAATAAAAACCGATCACATGCTAAATCAAAGTTCACGTTCGGAAGCTTCACGGGTTTCAAGGCCTTTGAGCTTGTGATTAACAGCATCAACCGCTTCTTCAGAGAAGATATACTCATTGAGAAGATCTTTCATATGTGTCTTCATGAGAACAAGGTCAGAGTTAACCTTTTTCAACTCAGTTTGCAACACATCAAGACCTTTTATAGTATCAACGAGCTGCAGTTTTGCCTTTTTAAAATATTTGATAAAATCATGAACTACCTCGGCAGAGACCATCTCAACCTTTTCACCATCTTGATGAGTATATGCATAATAGCATGATACATCATAATTGAGTTCGTCAACATCTACAATGTTTCTTTTCTTCTTCCCATCGAAACCGAAGTATATTGCATTATCAACAAAGTCTTTTGGCAAATCCCAATAACAATGAGGAGAAGACATTCTTGACAAGAGAAAACCTAAAGTGAGATAACTCGACTCAATAGGAAAATTATATAAAAGGTTTTTATTGAAATTTTAGGGTTGCTATAGTTGGTTCGTGAAAAGTAAAATGGGTACCCGCACGTACACAGCCTTGACCTATAAACGAAAACGAAAAAACAACTGAAAAAACAACTGTTTTCAAAGCAAAAATTGCTAAGTGACTGTATTCACAAACCTTAGATCAATAAATTTTATATTCTCATAAGAGAAAAATTTAGAGCACAAGAATAACATTTTAACCCAATTACAATTTCATGGGAAGAAAAATAAAACTAATAATAAAAAAACAAAAAAAATCAACAACAAAATACTTACGAAAAAAATGTCTACAAGAGATAATCCAGCTAAGAACGACAAGAAAATAGCTTGACTAATCAGAGACCATTTTGACAGAAAGTATTTCTGATCATATCTCACTCAACCAGGATTATTATTATTTTTTAAGTGAGAATTCAACCTTGTGATTAATTAGCACAAGTATGAGCTTTGCGCACATCAAGTGAATGTCGTTCTCAATTAAACCTCTTTTTCCTTATTTTTGGAGGAAAAACTTTTTGATGTGAAAAGTGATCATAAAATTTACTATTATCAAAATAAGACGCATAGTATGGATTTTTACCTGAAGGGTTTTGATCAGAGGAATTTGACAACCTATTTATGAGCTCTTTGTATCCTTCAATTATCAAATTTAGGTTGTCTTGCGCACCTTCATTTTTGCTTCCTTCTTGATACCTTATTCACATCAAGAACAACATCTCCCTTTTTAATCTAAGAAGATCCTTCTTGAAACCTTCTTGGACGATTTGTGTTAAGATTACTGTTACCAGCATGAATATTCGAGGAACAAATTGAACTGACTTTCCTGGAAGGATTCACAGGGAAAGTGCTAAAGCCAATTGGTTTAGACATACGAATGTTAGTTACACCTTCAAGAATTAAATCCAAGGTGTGTTGAAGTCGAACAATATAGTCGTCATTCAACCTAGATTTGCTCTTATGTTCAATATGCCCTTTTGAGTCACAAAAGAGACAATAGACTTAACAAAATTATTAGGAGATATCTTCCTTCCAAGAGATGTGGTGATTCCTTGATTTGAGGAAGATACAGGCACATCTTTACCAATAGGAAGAGATTGCGGTTTAACTTCTGGAAATGAGATCACAGTTGGGTCAGAAGCGATTGGTATAGTGGACTCTTTGGAACATCCTTGAATAGAGAGTTTACTAAAAAGATGTTCAATTTGAGAGTGACGATTATTTATCATAGCAATAAGCACATTGACATTGTGTTTCAACCGATCAATATGGATTCTAACAAGTTTTAGAATCACCACCCTCTCTTTGGATGCTTCCCTTTCTACTTCAGAATCAAATTCGTCAGTAAGAAAATCAGGGTAACACATGTCAATACTTGTTTGTTTCGTAGGAACAGAATGTTAATATATATGAGAGATAGATAACCCTTTCTCTTTAATAGATTCATAGAAACAGAACTTTTGTCTCTTGTGATGCGTTTGTCAGAGATAGCACTACTGTCCATATAGTCAGATTGCTACAAACACAGACTTATGAGGCCTTAAACGTGTTTGCATGCTCTGATACCAATTGAAAAAGAGGGGGTCTAACAACCATACCCAATATATCGTTTAGGCAATCTGTATGGACAAACTCTAATATAATTTCCAAGAGAATCAACTAGACAGTCAGACTCAATCAATGGAAATATATCCAAGAGTAGTATCTATGTTTCTCAATATAATCAGCAAATCAAACAGATAGAATCCGTGAGCCTGATATTATGAGAAACAACTTGAACGGTACCAAAGACCAATGTTCAAGTGCCAATCAATTTATATCAACTTGAATGCATAACCTGTGATATTTAAATTATATAAACAAATATAATGCGGAAAAGAAATAACACAGACACCAGAAATTTTGTTAGCGAGGAAACCGCAATTGCAGAAAAACCCCGGGACCTAGTCCATATTTGAACACCACACTGTATTAAGCCGCTACAGACACGATCCTATTGTAAGTTAACTTCGGACTGGAATGTAGTTGAGCCCTAACCAATCTCACACTGATCAAGGTACAGTCGCGTTCCTTACGCTTTTGAATCCCAGAAGGACTCCACGCACTTGATTCCCTTAGCTGATGATACGTATTGATCTCTGTACCTTGGTAACTATTATTATAGAAGCGGAATTCAGAATAATAATAGACAAAAACTAGAAAACAAAACACACTAGTAACCAGATTCGAAGAAAATATCTTCTCTAGATTATGAACAAGAAAACTATTACAATTCTCTCTTTGTTACGCTCACAATCTCTTTAGGTAAATAACCTTAAACTGTTTGCTAAGCTTGATTTTAAAATAATAATTGTCTCACAAACTTATCTCTAGGGATTTGTCTCACAAACCTCCTTAATTTCTTTGATCTAGGTGTGTTTGTATCACAAACCACACTCTAGATGTCTTAGCTATGAGCTAAACATCTCTATTTATAGCTTTAACGGTTTCCCAAACCTTCTAGTAATCCATTTCCTTATCTAGGAATAATACCTTTTCTATGAATATTACCCTGTCTAGGAATATTACCCTGTCTAGGAATAATTCCTTTTCTAAGTATATTTTTCCTTATCTAGAAATATTACCTTTTCTAGGAAATATTACCTTTTCTAGGTAGAAAGGGAATATTTCCTAATCTAGGAATATTACCTTGTTTGGGAATATTCCTTATATAAGAATACTGCCTAAAAATCAGTATTCCTTCCTTCAATTACAATTCTATCCTCAATCCTTCTTGAGGATCACTAGTTCCCGGAGAGAGGAAGATACACATGTATCATGCGCCCTTACTCAAGAACTTGAACTCATGTGAAAGTTAGATTTGGTAGTTAGGGAACTCGAGGGTTCTTTTCACCCTTCCGAACCATCTATCTTTGCTGGAAACTTGACCTTGACGTCTAATTTGAAAAGTGTCCATATCTCTTCGTCTTGTCTTAGTCACTATTCGCTCCATAATGCAATCTTCTTCGAGGGGTTATTCTTCTTTCTCGTTCTTTTCTGCAAAAACACCAGATGAGGGTGTTGTGTTTTTCTTCGCCTTCGACTTGGGTGTGTGAGACTTCATGTCTGTTTGTAGCGCAACCACCTTTTCTTCCGTAGTTTGTGGTTCGCTTTGCTTAGGATCATCAACTGACTTTCCCATCTTATGTTCTCTTGTTCTTTAAACGTTTTCTTGCTTCTCGAGTAACTCACCAAGCTTTTTGTAGAGAGATCTAGTGAAGACCATAAACCACAGGAATCTTCCATAAAAGAAACGAACCTTGATCTGATACCAACTTGATACGTATTGATCTCTGTACCTTGGTGACTATTATTATAGAGGCAGAATTCAAAATAATAATAGACGAAAACTAGAAAACAGAATACACTAGAAACCAGATTCGAAGAAAATATCTTCTTTAGATTATGAACAAGAAAACTATTACAATTATCTCTTTGTTACGCTCACAATCTCTCTAGGTAAATAACCTTAAACTGTTTGCTAAGCGTGATTTTACAATAATAATTGTCTCACAAACTTATCTCTAGGGATTTGTCTCACAAACCTCCTTTCTTTGATCTAGGTGTGTTTGTATCACAAACCACACTCTAGATGTCTTAGCTATGAGCTAAACATCTCTATTTATAGCTTTAACGGTTTCCCAAACCTTCTAGGAATCTATTTCCTTATCTAGTAATAATACCTTTTATAGGTATATTTCCTTATCTAGGAATATTACCATGTCTAAAAATATTCCTAATCTAGGAATAATTCCTATTTTAAGTATATATTTCCTTATCTAGAAATATTACCTTGTCTAGGAAATATTCCCTTTCTAGGTATATTTCCTTATCTAGGAATATTACCTTGTCTAGGAATATTCCTTATCTAAGAATACTGCCTAAAAATCAGTATTTGCTTCCTTAAATTACATTTCTATCCTCAATCCTTCTTGAGGATCACTAGTTCCCGGAGAGCGGAAGATACACATGTATCAGCTGATCTCACCCACAACTAAGAGTTGCTACGACCCAAAGTCGGAGACTTGATAAACAAATTTGTCTCACACAGAAAAGTCTATTGAATAGATAAATTTGTCTCCCACAGAAATACCTATGAGTTTTGTTTCGTCTTTTGATAAATCAAGGTGAACAGGAACCAATTGACACACCAGACTTATATTCCCGAAGATCAGCCTAGTAATATCAATCACCTCACAATAATCTTAATCGTATGGTAGCGAAACAAGATATTGTGGAATCACAAATGATGAGACGAAGATATTTGTGACTACTATTTATCTTTCCTATCGAAGATTAAATCTCGAGCAAATCTTAGAGAAGATAGTACTCAATACGATAGAACAAAGCAAGATCAGAACACGCAACTACAGAGAAAATAGTTGGGTCTGGCTTCACAATCCCAATGAACTCTTTAAGTCGTTAACCTATAATGGTTTTAAGAAAAATCTAGGTTAAAGGAGAATCGACTCTAGGCGCAACTAGTATGACACAGGAGGTGTGGGGATTAGGTTTCCTAGTTGCTAGAGTTCTCCCTTATATAGTCTTCAAATCATGGTTTGCAATCAATGTTACCTTGGTAACAAAGCATTCAATATTCACCGTTAGATGAAAACCTTATTAGACTCAAGCTAATATCTTTCAACCGTTAGATCGAACTTAGCTTGTTACACACAAATGAAAAGTGACTTCATTTAGATATGAGTAACCCTAACTAAACGTGTACACCTTGTTGGCTCAACAATAGTTAACCGAAGATAGCCATATGAACACTTTCATATCAACCTTGTTCATCTTAACACAACTAGTTCAAATGACTCAAATTAAACTAGTTATAGAGTTGTTCAATTGTTTATATTCTCATAGAAGTATACAAGACACAATTGAAGCAAAATCGATTTTGATTCACTCGAATCAATTCATGAACATTATAGCCACGGTTTGAAAAAGATTGCATTCCTTGTTTTAGAAATGTGTTAGTTCATGAATAAACCGATTTTATAACATAACCCACTCAAGTATGCAAACGGGTACACATACCTAAGTAATCGGATTTGGTCTGGGTTCGGCAGTATGCGAACATGTACGCATACTATCGTACACCACCAAACTTAGTTGAATTCCCGGACTTGAACTTACGCTGGTACGCATACGGGTATGCATAATAAGTTCCCGGACTTCAACTAAAAAACCAGTACGCATACGGGTATGCATACTATGGTTCCTGAACTTGGAATAACTTGCAACAGTTAGCATACAAGTATGCATACTATGCTATATCCAATTAATGATTAATTGTTCTAAACTCCCATTTCAATCATTGAAACATTCTTAGAAGACGACAATAGCTGTCTCACACAAGCTATTAGCTTCAGAGCAATTTTCAAGTGATCAAATGATCAATACGAAACATTCCGAGTCTACACCAAATGATTGTCTCGCACATATCATATAAGATGTTACCAAGCGATTTTCACATGATCATCTTTTGACTTTCGTCAAGAATATAATATGAACTTGGTTAAAGCAAAAGCTTACCAACACATATTTCGAGAAATATGTAAGTGAGTTAAACTCAGCTGGAAATATCAAATGTGTATAATCGAAGTCTATATAGCTATACGACTTTTGTCTCAAATAGGAGATAGAGTAGAAATAGACTTTTGAGTGATAGATGAGTTCAAGTCTCGATTATATCAACTCTGGAATGAACTCCGTGATCATTTTTACCAATCTAATGTTCCGTTTTACTTGGATTATAGCTCAATAAATAAAGACATGACTCTTATTTTTGCCAAGGCAGATTCTCAAAATATTAGTTGTAAGTCATAAGCATGGGACATCAAAACATCTAAGCAAGCATGACCCATCAAATGAGATGACAGCTAATTAATCAAAATCATAATTTAATTTTAATTAGTGCAAAAGTCATATAAGAATTAAATATAATTACCCACGTATGATATTAGGCTTCCTCCTTCATCCCAGTGTTGGGGTTTAGCTCCTCATGGTGAAAACACGCTCAAAATAATAACTCATGGCTGAATAGGTGTTTTATTGAAGAAAAATAATATTATAACGAATCTTTAACAGATATAATTGTTACAGACTACACTGTTACAAAAATTGTTGCAAACTGAAGATAATTGTTACTAATGGACTGTTATAGGAATCTGAAATTTAAAACGCTAGGAAATATGACTGTCTCGTACATCCTTATTTTCTTCAGCTTCGTCTTCTTCTTGCTGCTGCAACTCTTCCTGCAGCTTGATTTTTAGCTCTGCAGCGTACCCAAAACTCTCGATACTCCGTTCTGACCTCCCAGCGACCTATATATACCTCTCAGCACCGATTAAACCCAAAATATTCGAAGTTTTCTTTCTCCCAAAGTTACGGGATTACTTTCTTCTTTTTTTTATTCTTCACGCAGCTTCTGTTAGCTGTCAAACCTCCCTTATTCGATCAATACAAATCCCATAAGAAATATCTCTTCCATATCTGGAGTCTTTCCTTAACAAACCATAAAATCCATAAATATCTTCTCGCAATGCAACTGCTCTGTGTTCTTGAGAATGGAAATAAAATCTTGTTCTCTTCGAATCTAACCTCTTTACTGATCATGTCTCAATGAAACATGCCCAAAACAATCATATCCAACAAGAAAATATGACGAAAACTCCATCCAAATATCAAGAAATTCTCCACCAGAATCTTCCCTGTTTCGAACCAAAAACCGAGAGCCTGTTTAATCCCAAACTTGATTATCTAGCCAAATCTAATCGAGTAAATCACTCATATCATCTTTGTCTAGGCTTAACAGATCCCTTCCATCTAATTTCCGCCATTGAGTCTCTTCAAATTACGTCCAAAATCCAAACCCTAATCTGTTCTTCAACTGTAACAGTTTCCCGCCAAAACCTGAAATTTGAAATGTTAAAGATGGTCGCCCCTTATCCTACTGTTTGGGTGCCGATAGTAATATGGGTGGCCCTTAGTAATTGAGGTGCCCCTTATTCAAATGAGGGGTGTAAATAACAATTCCTCCGGGTACCAATAACACTTCTTATGGGTGCCTCTGACATATTTCCGGGATGCCTTTGACACGTCCTCTGGGTGCCTTTAGTAATTTTCTTTCGTGTGTGTGTGTGGGGGGGGGGGGGGTCCAATATCACTTTTCGAGCCAATTTCGCCGCAAAAGCTTATTTCTCCAAAAACACCTACAAATACATAAAACGCCATAATACATACAAAATCGAGCACTAATAATACATACAATTGAGATCATATTAGACACATAAATGTGTCTATCAGCATCTATCCTTGGAACGTCTTACATTTGTGAGTATTAATTTTAATTATATTAATTCTAGTTGCACTCACAAGTGTGAGATTTGTCCTATGGCAAAACAATCAAGATTACCTTTTAATAAAAGTAGTATTTCTAGTAAATCTCCTTTTGAGTTCATTCATTGTGACTTATGGAGACCGTTTTCGGTTCCATCGTTAAATGGTGCATGATATTTGTAGTTGCGGGAAATCCCACACTACACCCCTTACTCAATTTTGCTTAATTAATCCATTGAAAGATGTAAGATCAAGAATATTTATTGATTGAGTTCATGAAGTGTTTACACAGGAAAATAGAATTACACTTAGAAGTTAAAACACTCTTAAACTTTCTCTCTCCTAATGACTTGCTCAACAATTCCCCCAAAAAGATCCTCCCTTCAAAAGACTCATTGCCCCCTTTATATAGGGTAATACATAATGGATGACAGCTAAGCTATCCTTTATTTTCGGGAATGTCTCGCGAAGTGTCGCAAATGCACGAATATTCATTCTCGCGACACTTCTTAACTCTCGCCAGGTTTTGTGTCTTCCAATTGTTTTGGGTGTCGTTATTCATCGCGTCGTTTATTGTAGCTCCCTGCGACTCCCTCGCGACACCGTCGTTTATGAATCCCGCGAGCCTTGTACGTTGCGATATTATGATCCTACATCTTGCCTCTTTTTCCTTGAATATTGCTTGAAGAGCGATTTGAAGGAAAAATTCGTTGTTTGTAATATTCCTTGGTTTCAATTGGTGAAGGAACGAGCAAAAGAATATTTTTCTTGAAAAGTACGTACTTGCCTCTATTCTTTTAGCGAAGTTCCGAAGCTTCTTTGTGGTATATATATGAAGTTCCATCTCCTGTCTCTCCTTATATCTCCTCTGCGAGGGGGAGAATGTCATGAGAATCAATATTTTGATTTGCCGCAACTACTTATCTTTATCTGTTTCGGCTTCGTACTATTATTATACGTGATTTTGACTATTAAAGTCTTTTCTTGACACGTCTCTTCCAACCGTTTATTCTCGACCGTTCATGTCTCTTCTCGCATTAAATGCCCTCGTTTTTCTCAAGAATCTTTTTAATTTTTCTATATATAGTTTTCTTTTCCTCCTCTTTTCTTCCTTTAGTTTCTCTCTCTGCAACTCTTCTTGACTCTCTCCTTCCGCAATTTGCGCTCCTGCTACTGTAAATCTTTTCTTCATCCCTTCTAACGTTGATCCTAATCTCCAACCTCCCATCCATTCCCATACTGATAATGGCTTTCATTAGTCGTGCATACAAAGCTTCTTTTGATGAAGTTCAACAGAAATTGCTTGAGAAGGGTTTTACTCTATCAACCATTCCTGATCAAGAACCTTCATCTATCCTTTCTGCAAAGCTATTTTCTGATCATCAATGTGATGATCAAAAAATTATAGTCTCGCTAGGTCAGCTTCTCGCAGGACTTCCCATTCCCTTATACAATCCTGAGATGCCCTTATTTTATGAAATCTTGGCCCATGAAAAATTCTCTCGAGCTGTTTATCAATTATGTGGCGATTGCATTCGCCTAATGCTTGAGTTCGCGAACCGTGGTGCTGGCAAAGGATCTTTATACCCTAATACCGTTAGAAACCCCGAATTCGCAGACTTGGAAATAGATCTTTGAGAAATACACCAGTAGAGAACTTTTTTGAAAATTATTGAGTGATAAAGATGAGGAATGTGAAATCTATTTGGGCATTCGCCGAGAAAAAGAAGGATAATGTCCCCGAGGATAAATTACTCATGCAAGATATTGACCGCACCCGGCAATAATACTTTCCTCGCCACTCCAAGGATGAGAAGTGGTGGGTTGTACCCTTGATTTTAAATGGCCCTTACATCGCGGGTTCGCATATTCTTCCTGCGAATCTCGCAGGATATCATCCTTGGGAATTCAAATGGCCTGATAAGGCAAAAGAGGTATGTTTTCTACTTCAAATCTTGCCCTTGCAAATTTCTTTTTATATTTGCTGATTTTGTGGAATTTTTCAGATCGCCAGATTGAGAAGAAGTTACAAGGATGACGTTGGAGAGTACTGACGATACTTCGATCGCTTACGAGTGAAGTAAGAAACATTTCCTTTGTTATTTTGTTAAACAATATTGTTGCCTCTGTTTCTTATCTTTAACCGTATGCGAAGGTTGAAGTTGAAGAAGCCGTAGCCGCGAAGATTAAAAGTAAGGGTAAAACCGTCGTTCGCAAAGGTAGATCTTCGCTCCCTTAACTAAGAAACGAAAGACTCAATCTTCTTCTCGCCTTAGCTCAAGCTCCAAATCTTATGACGAGGATAATCGTGATTCGAATCCCTCTCCTACTAAAGAGATTCCATTGGCCGGTTCTTCTATGGATCGGTTATCTAGCATCTTCTCGGACTCTTTCCAAGGAATGGGAAATGCTCCCTAGCTTCCCTTTGCGGGGTTCTCGCAAATGTGTGTAATCTTCGCTTTACTAGAGGGCAATAATTCTTTCAATGGAGCCTCTAGAACTGTGTCTCCCGACTTCTTGAACGCACTTGGGTCTTTGGTATGCATGTAGTCATATTTCCCGTTAATTTTAAATTTTTAAATATATATGCATTAACGATTTTTCTATCTTCTTTCATAGGTTGGAAGAACTTCTTTTGTAGTTGCCCTCAGATCTCGAGAGAAGACGCAATAATCTTGAAAAGAGAAATTTACAATTGAACAAAAAGACCCAAGAGCCGGAAGTCAAGTCGCGTCATCTCGCGATAGGGTTCAAAAATTAGAAGCCGATCGGACTCCCAAAAGGATAGAGTATCTACTCTTCGAACTCAAATCAAAGCAACTTTACGGTATAGTAATTTTCAATTCTCAAATCCTTGTCATGTTATCTTCTGTCTTTCTTTGTCGACTATTATTCTCGCAGACGTATATAATCTCTCCGAAGAATCCATTCTTCTCCATTCATTTCCGAGCCTATGAATGATGATGTCCTTCTTACTTACCTCAATCAATCTCTAAGTAGTTCCTCAAATAAAACTAACCTCCTTTCATTAAAGGATCTTCAATCCAAGCATCATCTCTTAGAAATCGAACACAGATCTAGTTTAAATTTAACTAATCACTTTAAACGAATGTACCTTGATTCCGAGAAGAAAATCAAGACTTTAAGGAAGAAAATTAGTGATCTCATAGATGAGAACGATCGCATTACTAACGAGAGGTGCACAAAGCGTTAGCGAGAATCCACAAATCTCTTCTTGGTGTGCAAGTTGAACGAGATGAACTCCTTCATCAAAATACCATACTTAAGCAAAATGAGAAGAGCAAGTTCGTTCTCTTCTTGTTATTAATAGTGATGATGAATTCGCCACTGGCTGCGAAAGTTTTAGATAATGCCAGGAATAACCTAGGTGTTGATGTTAGTCTTCATGCCGAGCATACTTCCTTGATTAAGGATATGATATCCGATAGAGAAGGTTATCTATTATACCTTCATCGCTTCTTACTTTTGTAATATTGCTTGTAAATTATTAACTTGTTGTTGCTTATTTGCGAGAATCCGAGAAGAGGCTTGATTAGAATTAGAGAACTTGAATCGAAAAAAGAACAACTCACGGAATTTTCCAAATGAGAATTGAAGAACTCAAATCGAAAAAGAACGGCTCGCAAAGAGTCTCTCCTTCGCGAGAATAAATATTTCAAGTTGAAGAAACAATTTCTAACGACAAGTGGAGAACTTTAATAATGATGTTCGTTTTTCGTAATGGAGCCATGGAGTATGTTTGTAAGGACCACAATATCCCTCTCGCATTCATATCCCCGGCTTCTTGAAAAGGTTCCCGAGAATCTGCCTGTCTCGGACGTTTCGATAGTGAGGTCGGCGAAGAAGAAAAGTGCGATGAGAATAATCGGATCAAGAATCGGATGAAGGAGAAGAATCACCAAAGAGATAGTTCTTTTGTTTTCTTTCACTGTCTGTAATATCTCGTATATTTCGTATCTCTTTATTATAGTGTACTTCTTGGACTGTTCCCCTCTAAATTCAATCTTTACTCCCCTTTTTTGGTAGTTCTTCTTTGTAATATAATTGGCTAATATTATTGATGTATAACTTTTTCATCAGAAGATGAATAACAATATTCCATCTTCTCTATTCCCATACTTGCCTCTGTTATTTATCTTCAGATGAAAGATTTTAGTTGTCATCATGTATTTTGCCTCTGTTATTGAAATATATCGTTGCGACGAGGTCGCGGGTATCTTTATAAATCAAGAATCCTACTTGTCTCGCCTTACCATTTCGGTAGTCTTTGTTTTATCTTTTCTTGTTGCGACAAGGTCGCAGGCCGCCTTTACATTTTCATGCAATGGCCCATTGACCTTGCCTTATCATTTTTGTGTGGTCTTCCAAGTCAGACCTCCCTAATTAGAGGTCTTCCCCTGCCACCTTTCATCGCGACAAAATCGCAGGACGTCTTTACACTTGCATGTAAAGACCCATTGATCTTGCCTTATCATTTTCCAAGTATTTTTGCCTCTGCAGGATGTTTTAGTTGCGACAATATGACAGGTCTAGATATCCTTGCGAACATAAAGCCCCATGACATTGCCGTCGTGCGACGAAATCGCAGGACGTCCGTACACTGTCGTGTAAAGACCCATTGATCTCGCCTTACCCTCGCGTTAGTATTATTGCCTCTTCAGGATCATTGCACAAATATGACAAGCCTAAATTCTCTTGCGAAAACATAGCCTTATGACATTTGCGTCTGTTTTGACACCCCCCCTAATGGAGAGCGTCGCCCTTATCATCTCCCCGGTTGCCCCTTCAAGGAGGCGAAACATCGGCCATACAAGACTAGCTCCTCCCATCCGGTCTTAACAACAACCAGTTGTTTTCGCAGCCTCTTATCCCTTATACCTATAGGGTTTATGGTTACGAGGCTGCACCCTAAGTGGAGTTTTCTTCGGGCGAGTGCAACATATGCCAAGACTTGCCAAGAATGGCCGGGGTAGGTTCATCCATCCCGGCACTCGCTCAACCGTGTACCTCGGCGCCTTGAGCATACATCGACTCCTAAGAAGAGACCCTCGGTCGCCCAACCAGGGTATAACCTTATATATATAGTTGGGAATCCAAGGTACCTCTTCCGGATAGGCTTTCATGGGCCCCAAATTTTCATGACTCAGGCTTCAGGAGCGGTGTAACCTTTCCCCTGAGCCATGTTGAGAGATACCCCCTTATATGACGCACTTTAGGTCTTACATTTGCCTCTTACGAAATGTTATTCGCGAACTAGGGTGCACGCCATAAAGGTTCGTCCCATTCTTTTACTCATTCATATTTGTTAAATCATTCAATCATTCATGTTTCATTACTTGCTGATATTGGTTTACGAAGTATTCGCACAATTCTGTTTTTATTTGTTGTATTTTCATTTTTCTTTCTTAACTGAATTCCCATATATTCTTGGCTGCGAGATTCTCGCACATCATTTCTTCAATTGCTACTTTTTCTCCGGTTTTTGTTGATTATTCACTTCTTATGCCTTTTGTTCCTCACATCCTTTGCTTCTTTATTACCATAATATTTGCCTGTCTCTAGGCATTCACCTCGCGATGTATGTTCAGTCCTTACTTCTATAACGTCCACCATCAATTTTTCCTTTCTCTGCTCATCTCTCACATGTTGCTTCCAACCTTTTCTTTTGGCATTTCTTTCTTCGCAACTTTCTACATCGACCTCATGACATTGTTGCGACTCCTTCCAATCTCCCTGTATAATACCAATGCCATTTGGATGTGGAAATTTTATACATTGATGATATGTTGATGCGACTCCCAAGATTTCATGAAGCCATGGCCTCCCAATCAGCGCATTATATGGAGATTCCACGTCAACCACACGTAATAAGATATCGTTGATAATCCTTGTAGAGGTATTCTCATGTGAACCTCTCCCTTTGGTTTGTTTGCAAAGTGCCATTAAAGCCATATATCTTGTATGTTGAGGGGATCAAATCCTCATCTTTTCCTCCCATCGTCTTGTAAGTATGGTAAAGAGAATATTCACCGAACTTAGGTGTCGATTAGGATTCGGTTGATCGCCCAAACAAGCTTCTCGCTTCATCATCTTCCCCATCAACTCGGTTTCGGGTTAATCTCTAGTTTCACAACCAACGGGCTATCATGTGTTTCTCTTCCTTTTGGCACTTCATCTGCAGAGAAAGAAATAGTCTTCACTGCCACTTTTCTAATCAAGGCTGTTCTCGCTGGACTCATTATTTCTTTATCGTTAGCATCTCTCGCAAAGACTCTACCGAGCACGTTGTCATGAAAATCTTCGATTGTGCGATAAGAGTGGACGATAGAGTTGCAATTCAAATTTTTAGCTTTTGTTCCGACTTCTATCACAAATGTTTCCTTTCCTTTCGCCGACAATCGTTCGTGCATTTCGGTGGTGATGGTAATGTCCGGCCTTTTTCTTCTCCCTTTAGAAAGTGATTCGGCTTCCCTTGATCAATCATCCCGAGAATAATTCTCTTTACGTTTCGCAGTCGTTTGTTTGATGTCCATGGAAGCGATGGTAAGAACAAAACTCATGACTTCGTCGCCCGGCGGTGGTTCCATTCCCACGTTCCAAGGTGCTTTGGTACATCTTCCATCACAAGTATAGCTTCCCAGATCTTTTCCACACTAGCATTCGGTGGAGGCATCTTAACTGTTCCCATACTATTCTCGCGACTTCTCTCGCCCTCCATGGTTATATTGCCTTCGTCCACCGTAAGTTTCTTGCACATGATCTAGCCTCTGAATCTTATTATTGTCATTACGGTTATAGTAGTTCTTTTCTCGTTCAAACTCTTCTTGGTCGTGGCTTCCCATGGCTACTATCTTACGCTGTCCCTCATCAGCCTTCCCTGCTCCTTGCGAAGTGCTCGCCACGGTATTTATGAATTGAGGCAACAAGCTTGCGTTCGCAGCATTCGAGTTTGTGTCCGCGATCTGGATAAGAATTCATTTCATTCTCGTCTTTCTTCTAAGGCGATATATTCTTCCCGTAACTCTCGCAGCTTCTGCCATCGTGATTGTATTTTTGACTCTAAAAATTTGAATGTATAACAAGTTAGTCGCGAAGAGAGCATTCACAAATGAGAGGATGAGATATCTTTCCTCAACCCGTCCCCGCCATTTCGCTACACATGGTTCTCCATCTTATTGTCAATCGCCTTAAGCTCTCGCCAACCCTTTGTTTCAACCCGAATACATCTTCAATACACTGGTCGTGAAGAGTTGTTACTTATGTATGCTCCCAAGAATGTGGCTTGTAAATGATTGAATGATGTGATTGTGTTCCTTGGTAGACCCTCAAACCATTTTAGTGCTTCTCCAATTAGGCTTGATGCGAAATATTTGCACAAAGATAGCATCATGATTCTCCCACCGCAACATACACCTCATATAGGCCTTGATATGTTGTACCGCTGCAGTTGTTCCATCGAAGATGTTTGTTAATGCGGGAAGATTGCACTTAGGAGGTATTCCTCCCATCTGTACTTCTAGCGTGAAGGGATTCTTCGCAGCTTCGCGATGGCTTCATCCAATTGTTTCCTTCCTCCTTCCCTTCTATTGTTCAAGCAATCCTCTCATTTCAGCCAGTTCTCTTAAGATTTGTTCATTTGCCTTAATTTGATTCTACTTGGTCTTTTTAGCTCGCTTCTCTCCTTCTACGCTCGTGCCTGTTTTGACCTTCTTGCTCGCTATTTTCTTCTCTCCTTTCCCTCGCGACGCTCTTCTTCGTTTCTTTCTTCAATTCGCACGCCATTATATCGGTTGTTCTCTCTTCTTGGCTGTCTCTCAGCTCTCATCTGCGCCCTCTCATATTCTTCATTAATATTTCTATTGGTACGATTTTGTTCCCTCCTTCTTTCTCGGTTATCATGGTTATTCTACCGGATTGCCTCTTCCATCTCTTGATTTTCCATTTCTCGCTCTTATCCTTTTCTCTCGCGAGCTAACCGTGCTTGTTCAATGTAGTGCCTCTCAATGTCATCCTCAATCTCTCGGTTTCTTCTCAATTCTTCTCTCCCGTGCAAGATTATTCTTCCTTCAGCAGCTGGGTCATTCGGCCCTTGGAGTTGCATGTTTCCTTGATTTTCCCTATTCCGCTCATCTCAAAGATTTTCGGGCTGAGGAACATAACGATCTTCCATCTCCTCTTCTCTCGCCATGCTCCGTGCTTGGATTTTGTGTTTCTTGTTGGTTTTCTTCTTCGGTACTTTCTGTTGGCAAAACTCTCCTTCTTTCTTCCCTAATCGATCTTGAACTTGATCTCACACTACTTCTTGATCTCCTATTTTGCAATCTCATATTTTCCATCTTCAACTCATGATTCTCGTCTTGTTAAGTTTGCTCGTTCCTCTGCCTCTAGTCGTCTCTCTTCATGTATAGTTTGTCTCAATCTTTCTAACGCTGCGATCTCTTCGTTTTCTGGATTCACTTCTCCATTCATACCTTGCTCTCCTCCTCCTTGTCCATTGTTCACCAACTGCTGCTCCTCTTCTCTTTCGTCTTCAGAATCGACCTCCAAGTATGTACACTTACTCTATCATAATCCTCACCGCGTTTGCTCGGGGAGATCGGTGGCTGATTTTGATCTTCTCCATCATTTCTCCTATTCATCCTTGATGATTCTCCTGTTTCATTCCTCCTTTCTCCAAAGCAAGTCTCCCACTTCTTCTTACAATCGTTGGTTGCCCTTGTACATTTCTTCTTCTAGCCATTTTTCTTTTTCAATGAATTCTTGAGTATCTTCTCCAAATCTTTTTTCGTTAATCCAAATTCTTTCCAATTTCTACGTCAATCTCTCGCTCCGTCCTGTTTCTAGCGCATATGTAGTTGCGGGAAATCCCACACTACACCCCTTACTCAATTTTGCTTAATTAATCCATTGAAAGATGTAAGATCAAGAATATTTATTGATTGAGTTCATGAAGTGTTTACACAGGAAAAATAGAATTACACTTAGAAGTTAAAACACTCTTAAACTTTCTCTCTCCTAATGACTTGCTCAACAATTCCCCCAAAAGATCCCCCTTTCAACAGACTCATTGCCCCCTTTATATAGGGTAATACATAATGGATGACAGCTAAGCTATCCTTTATTTTCGGGAATGTCTCGCGAAGTGTCGCAAATGCACGAATATTCATTCTCGCGACACTTCTTAACTCTCGCCAGGTTTTGTGTCTTCCAATTGTTTTGGGTGTCGTTATTCATCGCGTCGTTTATTGTAGCTCCCTGCGACTCCCTCGCGACACCGTCGTTTATTAATCCCGCGAGCCTTGTACGTTGCGATATTATGATCCTACAATATTTTATTACCATTGTTGATGATTATACATGTTGCACTTGGGTATTCTTGATGAATCTAAAATCTGAAGAAAAAAAAATAGATTATTTTTTTAATATTGTGATAAATCAGTATAAATAAAAAATTGGCACTATCTCGTACGGATCTGGAAAAATCTATATTCCCCAGATTCAAAAATTTTGTTCCGATAATGGAACCGAATTCCTGACAAAGGACTTACAACAATGGTTTCTCCAAAATGGAGTTTTACATCAACGGAGTTGTAGAACGCAAACACCGTCATCTACTTAATGTAGCAAGATCATTGCCTTTTCAAGCAGGTTTACCATTAGAATTACGGGGAGAATGTATTATGGTCGCAGGGTATTTAATCAATAAGATGCCCACACTAGTACTCAATTACATATCTCCACATGAAGTTCTTTTCGGATCATCGCCAAACTATTCACATCTTAGAGTATTTGGTTGTTTAAGTTTTGCTCGCAACACAAGTCCTTCTAATAAATTTGATGCTCGAGCAAAACCAGGAATTTTTATTGGATACCTATACAATCAAAAAGGTTATAAGATATTTGATTTAGAAACAAAGAAAATCTATACTTCAAGGGATGTCATATTTCATGAACAAATATTCCCTTATGGCAATGCGATTTCACCATCGCTAGAATCAAAAGGACACAATGATCCTGACAAATATTTAGAAGAGTTAGAAAATGGTCATGAACATGAATATTTACGTCTATCCATGCTTCGTCAACCGAAGATACACAATGTACAACTTCTATCTATAGGTGAGTCACATTCTTCTTCAGTGATATCTCCTGGATCGTCATTATCACCATTAATCAAATCCACGACAACTGGATCCCAAATGAATGAGCAAAAACAACACGTCCCACTAGGGACAGTAATCCTCCTATATATCTAAAAGATTATATATGCACATTAATGGAATCTTCTATTTTGGAGGGTCCAAAATATCATGTTAATCATTTTCTTTCGTATAGTCAAATGTCTATACAACATAAGACATTTCTCACGAAGATTCTCGTTACGACGAACCCACAAGTTATCGTCAAGCCATAAAAATTCCAGTATGGAGAAAGGCGATGTTTAAAGAGATTCAGGCTCATAAACAAAATAATACCTGGACAAACCAATCCTTACCCAAAGGAAAACAACGATTGGTTATGAGTATACAAAATAAAATATAATCCAGACGGCTCAATTGAAAGATATAAAGCCCGATTAGTCGCCAAAGGTTATACACAAGTGGAAGGTATTGATTTTCACGATACCTTTGCACCTGTCGCCATATTAGTAACTGTAAGAGTTTTACTCTCTTTGGCTGCAATTCATGGATGGCACTTACATCAACTTGATGTGAATAATGCTTTTCTTCAAGGAGATTTAGAAGAAGAGGTATACATGAAAATGCTACTAGGATTTGAAAATTCGGATGGCACGCAAGTATATCACTTAAATGAATCCATATATGGTTTAAAGCAGGCATCGTGAAAGTGGTTTGCTACATTTTCATCTGCATTTATTAATGAAGGTTTTTGTCAATCTAAATCAGACTATTCACTCTTTACCTATAATCGTGGATATATATATATATGTTTTAGTATATATATATGACATTATCATTACAGGTAATGATGAAACCTCCATATCAAAATTCAAAGTGTCTCTAGAAAAGCGTTTTTCGCTTAAAAATATGGGGCGTCTACAATATTTTCTATGTATTGAAATTTCCCGTTCGGATCAAGGTATATTTCATTGTGAAAGAAAGTACATCCTTGATCTTTTGAAAGATATGGGTCTAACCGCATCCAAAGTGGTTTTTTTTTCCCATGGAGCAAAATCTTCGCCTCAAGCCTACAGATGGTGAACCTTTATCTGACCTTACACCATATCATAGACTTATTGGTCGACTTTTGTATCTTACGGTTACTCGACCAGACATCACGTATGTAGTGAATACTTTAAGTCAATTTATGCAAAATCCTAGAACTGCTCATCATGATGCATCTTTATGTGTTTTGCATTATCTCAAGGGAACGATTGGACATGGAATTCTTTTGTCTGCCAAAAGTTCTCAACATTTACGGGGTTATACTGATTCAGACTGGGCTGGTTTCCCAACCACTCGTCGCTCAACCACGGGTTATTTCACAATGTTGGGTGATAGTCCGATTTCGTGGAAATCTAAGAAACAACCAACTGTTTCTCGAACTTCTGCCGAAGCCAAATATAGGGCCATGGCCAATTTAACTGCAGAATTACAGTGGTTAAAATATCTTTTCTATGACCTACATATTCCGATTTCAGAACCTTTCACACTTTACTGTGATAGTCAAGCAGCAATTCATATTGCTGAAAATCCCGTCTTACTCGAACGAACCAAGCATATCGAAATCGATTGTCATTTTGTTCGTAAGAAGATTTAGAGTAATCTCATTACTCCACGTTATATCAGATCAGCCGACCAAATCGCTGATATCTTCACCAAACCTCTAGGTGCCGATTTATATACTCGGTTTACTAGCTAGTTGAGTGTACTCGATATTTCTCCTCCGCCTCCAACTTGAGGGGGTATTAAACGTTATTAGACGTGTTTATATGGGCCCATATATAACATGAAAATTTGCACATAAAGATTAGTAGATATCGAAGATGTGGATACCAAGACCGGAAAATATTGCAATATATTTTACATCAAGATCAGAAGATATCAAAGATATACACATAAAGATGAAAAGATATTGCGATATATTTTACATAGAAAATCTCTTGTATTTTAGGATAACTTGTATAGTAATTATTTTCATTTATTATTTATATTCTTGTAATCAAATATGTAATTATATATATACATGAATAAAATCAATGTCTAACCAAGTTGGGAAGACAAGTCAAGCAAACAAGAGGCCAACAAAGCCGTACTCCATCGGAGTCCCTAGTAGGGAAATTGTATACTTCAACGAGTGCAGGGGCCATATTCATCTTATAGAGATGTGCAAGAAAGACATGCCACCCAGACATAGTTCCAGGTCGGCTTAGATCATTAATATTCCATCCTTTTGAGTTGAATGTGCTGCTTGTGGAGGAAGGGGAAGAAGATCCATCGAAATTGATATTATTGATAGGGAAAAACAAGGTGATATCCTTTGACCTTAGTAACAAGAGTTTAAAAAACTGTATGATGTTAGTCCGGATGTCTGGGTAGATTTCAATATGTCGAAACACTTGTTCATGCTTAAAAATATTGCTTTCATCATTCGTCCTTGCACCAATCTTTTCAATGAGTGCAATCTGAGGTGGGATGGGATTTCTGATTTTTCTTTTTTATCATAAAATGATTTATGAGTATAAAATCTAATTTATTCAAAATGATATGCTCATTCCAATATAGGTAAGAAAGTGATCAAATTAGAAAAAAGCTGGCAACTATTTAGATAGACATTTAATGAATTGACACATATAACAATATCGCTTAAGAAGGACTTGGTCTTGTAAGATTGGTTCAGTCCTAGTTACAAAAGTTCATTGCTCGATTCTCTGTATCTGCAACATACGATACACTGCTTGTTCCTCTTCTTAACGCCAGGCATGCAGAAACCTTGAGGCTTCTCTATACCAATTTTGCAAGTGATCCATTCTTCAAATTAATTCTGGAGTAACTGTCAGTAACCTGCCAATTGACGAAGATTGTAGACTTGAGACTTTAAGCTTCAGAAATGAAACTGAAACAAAAGCAATATTATGGAGTATTATCCTCATCCATTAGCATTCATTTTTCTCATTAGAAAGGGCTAAATTGATTAAAAAGTAAAAACCAAGCTCCCACTAAGAAAGTGAGAGTTCAGAGATATACACAGAGAAAAGAAAGCAGTCAGGTCTTAAGCAAAACTACAAACAAGAGCTACTTACAGCAGCTAATAGCTCAAACGACTACGCAGAGCCTGACTGCCTAAAGAGAAGACAGACTGCACACCCGCAGCCTGTCAAAAACTACCACCTGCAGGCATATATGCCTCCCATGTCGTTTAGGACATCAAATAACAACAAAATAACAAACAGTACCAAACTATGGCGCTACATGCAGACCACATCCTAGTTAAAAATACGGGTATCCAAAGAGATGCCACTAAATTTTTTTTGACATTGAAGCGCAGAAGATGGTGATCTTCACTGCGATGATGAGCATACCCAAGGACTTGTATGCTTTCCTATATTTACCGAGGAAAGAATTTGAGACATTTAAAAATAAAAATCTCGACAGGTACAGAGTGATAACAATTAGTAAATCAACACACATAAGACACCACGCAAAAGAACTACATAGAGACATGGGAAGAATGCTAACAAATAGCTGAAACTTGGACAATGGGGGAAAAGGTGAATTCAGCACTAGGTCGACTACACAGTCTAGAGGTACTGCAAGTGCATATTATATGAAAGACTAAATGATAGGTTTCCATACATTTAATAAAAAATCCAACCAACAAAAGTGCAGAATCTAAAACAACAAAAAGCAACAACATACTCAAAACAAGTAGTTCAAACTTCAAAGAGGAAATGTACACTTGTTGGTAACTGATTACAAAGAAGTATTTGGCTAAACTCAGTAGCCGAGCATAACTGGGAACCAGATAGATTCACAACTGTGCACGCTACTTTTCTACAATTTTTCCCAACACTAATTATCCAATTTTGTTCGCATAAGGGAGTTGAGTTCACTAAAGTTCGCATAAGGGAGTTGAGTTCACTAAAGTGCTAAGCACATCCTCCAATGCATTTAGTTCAATGAAACATAAACACGTATTTCTTCATCTTACAGTGTGAGTCAGACCTTCATACATGGCCCATCAACAAGGGTTCTAAACCGGAAAGACCCAACTCAGTGACGTCTATTAGAGTTGGTTATTCTTCTGGCATTCACAGGTGAACGAAAAATAAATACCTTTTCAAATTCAAATAATTGTTGAAGTATATGAACACTTTTGTTCTATTTATCAGATTCACCAACTTAATATCACAGACTATGAGATCTCCAGATCGCAACATTCTAAAGATGAGGAACCAAATAGATTTTTCCTACAACCACTGAGAAAGCTCTCAGATCTCAAGGTTTTTTCCGGCATATACTTCAGCATTATATTCGTAACAAACATAGCAAATTAGCTTAACCAAAGCAAACATCAACTCAAAATTGTGCATTGAGTTGAGCTCAAAAAGATTCATTGTTTTGTAATTTCTGCAAGAGCGAAAAAATCAGAATGAAACGTACCAGTTAGTATTCGCTAAGAGATCTCTCTCTTCCTTCTGTCACGTCGGCTAACGATACCTGCTTTCTGTCCCCCGCTAGAACTTGCTCTTTCACCCGAATCCATTAGTTTTGTATCATCTTCTTCTAAAGCTTTCAATGACACTAAGGTGTTCTTGTGAGAGACTCCAGAACTAACACTCTTTCCAAAATTCACAAGCATTCTGGAAGATGAAGCTTTTGGAGCGTATCGATAGACATGTTTATCACGATAATCGTAGCATAAAAGCCAACCACTCTTCGTAAAGTTAATTGGTTCCCCAAAGCTACGGCTGAACTCTTTACTCCAAACCACATCATGATTACTTTTATTCTTCCTTAAAACCCATGTGTCAAAACCTCCAATTGAGTGATAACATGCACATAAAAAACCGCCAAAAACATGTAGTTCAACAAAAGCCGGTAGCAAACAAGGTGGTGATGATGAAAGTAGTCGAAACTCTTCAACGATCAAATCAAAGGCAACAATGCTTCCTCTGGAGTCCACCCAATGAATAGCTCCATTTGCAAACGCACCAAGTTGACGAAAAGATAACACATTGTAGTCCATCTTTCTACTATTTCTCCATCCAATGCCAAGAGTGTACACCTGAGTAATTCCATAATCTGGGTCTTCCTTGGAGTTATAAATTCTTACAACCTTGTACTCCTTGGTTGAAGGAATGTAACCAAATCCACTTAAGAATCGTTTTCTTTCGATATTTGGAATGACGATATACTCTCCGGTGATGGGATTACAGATGTAAGCAGGTTGCAAATAGAAACTATTATCAAGGCGTGTATTGAAACAAATAAGACCATTACATGAACCAAGAATATGAGATTCCTTAAATGGAGGTCTGAAATTGATCATTTTTATTCTACTGAAACGGTTTAATTTCTCAGCATACTCAGTATAGAGAAACGGTTCTTCATCAGATCCTTCTGTATAAAATATGAAACTCAACTTACCATCAGAATCATGAGCAGAATCAAGATGATTGCAGTGCAGTCGTGGAAAAGATGGATGTTGAAGCAGATCTCTCCATAATTTTGATACCAATTTGCACTCAAAAACAGACTCAGTTGGCAGACGACATAAGATATCTAAAATAATCTCTTCCGGAAGCAAATTAAAGTTCCCAAGTGGAACCTTAGTTAAGCAGTTCCCCATAGGAACCTTAGTTAAACAATTGCCCATTGAAACTGTAGTCAAGCAGGAGCGATTTGCAGAAGAATTAAGAGTGATCGAAAAAACTAGGGTTTTCAAGGAGAAAGGCGGGTTTGTTTGGGGAATGGGGATAGTGCAGAGGGGAGAGCGACTGATACTGAGAAATGAAATGGTTCCGGGACCTACCACACTCCATATCATTTTGCTGGCATTATTAAAAAGTCATTTAATTGGGGCCCCAAAACATAATTAGGGGGCCTCCCACCGGAGGACAAAAAGAACAAAAGGAGCAGATTACCATAACTCTTAAGATAGTAACACGTGTAACCTGTTAATATTTATTTTTTATTAATAATTTTATTTTTAATAATCTTTTTTTAAATTTTAAACTTTTTTAATAATTTTTTTTATATATATTTTTTAATATGAAAAGATGCCCCGTAGGTTTTTATTAAAATTAAAATATTTTTTTACACAGATCTGGCCGGGAGTCTAGCAACAATTTGAAAGAACGCGTAATTGGGGATATAGCTAAATGACAAAATAGGGATCCAAATATCCTAGCTGGATTACCCCTTATATAATTAAATTATTAATTCCTAATCTAACCCTCCCTAATCATAATTAGTTATTAATCCTGATTAGTAAAATATTAATGATTTGGGGATATAATTTGTGTATTTATGGTTATTTGAATTTGTGTGGGTTAGTTGAGAGTAGAATGAGGGAAAAAAAATTTGAGTAGAATTTTTTTTTTTTTTGAAAATGGAAGATGATTGTGATGAGAGACTTGCAGCTGATGAATCTTTAGCTCAATTACAACAACAATCATATCTTCAATCTTCGATTAATGATAACAACTCACAATTGTTGTATGATGAACCAACACCTTTGAATCATTATTTTCGTGACCATGAAATGTTTTGTGAAGAACCAACTCAAGAAAGTAAACATGTTCAAAGATACAAGCAACCCCAACACACATGTAATGCTTCAAAGAGGTCGAAAATTTGATTTTTTTTTTTTTTTTTGAAACCGCCATTTCGTTTGAAAAAGCTTAGTACCAAGCATGCTCGTTGTATGAATTCTACGCCAGGTATCATTTAACCTAAGCATTGTATTCATAGATATTTGTATCTTAGGGACAAAATACCCCCACTGTTCAAGAACATACCGGCGTGGTATTCAAATCAAGATTGAATGCCGGTACACGTTTATACTTTTTACCTACCAGCGAATATTCTAAGGAATATTCAAACCGGCAGTGTAAGTGCATGACACAGAATGCCGGTTTTACATGAAAAACATAGAAACTTAAATGCTCGAGAATGATATTTTGAAAAACATACGAAGCTAATGATATTTTGAACTTAAATTCATTTGTTCCTTTCAACTTCCTCTCATTTTAGGAACCTAATACCTAGGTATAGTAAGTCAATTACCATTTATGCCTGGTTCTTAATCCATGATTTACTTTACTTATCGACAATGCCGGTTTTGAACTAATCCAATTTTCTTTTCATTCATTCCTTAGATTGTTACCTACAACGATCAGCCAAACTCCAAACCACTCCATCGGGATACGTCGGAGTACTATAAAATGCCGCGGGTATGTTACCAAACAATACTTTCACCTAGTTTTTACAATTTTATGTTGGGATTTGCTTGTAATCTCCATAATGTTGTCCTTATGTAGGGAATAAAATATGAAAAGGAAGCAATTGCTTGGGCAAAAGCGACGGCTCTTAATAACATGTGTGTCTTAGTGAGGAATTCCCAACGTTCATCAGTTCGTTTTGAGATGGTTTGCGAGAGAAGTGGAAAATACAATGAGAAAAATAGCCATAAGAGAAAGGGTTATGTATATGAAAAGAAGACTAACAAGGTATACAAGACGATTCACGCGGAAGGATGACTGCGCCCTTTAAGCTTGTATTCTATCTAAGAGGTTCAAAAGTAGAAGAAAAAGAATGGGAATGTAAGGTGTGGTTTGTCCGTCACAACCACCCCGATCCGAAAGATTTTGAAGGTCACTCCCTAGTTGCGAAGCTAAAACCTGATCAATTCGAGGATGTAAAGATGATGACCAAAGCATGTATCAAACCAAGAGTGATTCTCAGAACCTTCAAGGAAAAGGATAAGACCAACGTTTCTTCACTCAGTATAATTTATAGCGCACAAGCAACCATTAAAAGGTTGGAATGGGAAGGGAGGAGTGTTATGCAAGAATTTGAGAAGATAGTTTGGGATCACAATTACACGCGTATCATTAAAAGAGGTCCGGACAACAAGCCGCTTCAAATATTCATTTCGCATCCTTTGCTTTCACAATTGGCTCATACGTGTTGTGATGTTCTTATGATGGACTGCACACCAAGCCAAACAAATACAACATGCCGTTGTTCAACATCGTGGGGCAAACATCGGACAAGGTAACATTCACATTGGCTTGGTGTTTAATGGAAAACGAGAGGGATTACAATTATCATTGGGCATTGCGGCAATTGAAATTATTGTTCTAGGAAAATCGTTTTCCGAAGGTCATTATAACCGATCAATTTGACGCACTAATGAATGCCATATCCGACGTATATCCGGATGCACAAAATTTCCTATGTACATATCATATAGGTGAAAATGTGAAAAAACATTGTCATGCTTTGTTTGAACCCTCTAAGGCTGATATTAAGAAGAGAATGGTTGCTCAACTAGAGGAAGATGTTCGCAAAGAGAAACTATCACCCGAAGAAGAAGAAAATGAAAGAGGAAAGATTAAAGAGCGAGTCGACAAAGAACACGATGAAAATCATAAAAGGTGGTTGGAATTTCTAAAGGATTGGGAGAAAGTTTATTGGTCTCTTACCGAGGACATGTATGAAAAGAGATTGAACAACTTTATTGCCAAATATAACGAAGTGTATCCAAGTGCCGTCTCATATTGTCGGGATAATTGGTTGGATAAGTTCAAGGAAAAATTTGTGCGTGCGTGGACAAATCGTTATAGACATTACGGGAATGAAGCAACTAGTATAGCGGAGTCCTCTCATGGGAGATTTAAAGATCTCATCTAGTCCGGCCAGGGAAACGTGGTTACGGTCACCGAGGCAATGGAGCAACACTTTAAGGCCGATATCGATAGGATCAAGAAGGCTTTTGAGAAAAGCTCAATGGAAAGGATGACTCAATTTCTTGAACATACTAAGTTGCTCCAAGGAATAGAGTTTAACGTCTCCCCGTTGGGCAATAAAACATATGATGAGACAAATGCAATATGAGAAAATTACGGAAATCCGGGTGATGTGTGTATTTGTCCCGACATGTCTTCATTGGGGCTTCCGTGTCGTCATATGCTTGTGAAGTATGAAGTAGTGATACCTATTGATGTTATTGATCCTTTTTGGAAGTAATTATCTTTCGACCTTCCCCCTACCGAAGCTCCCGGACAATCACCATGGGATACAAAGGAGGCTTTAGAATTTTATGAAGCTTACTCACGTGGAAACTCGGCTAGCCGACAAGTATTGTTGAGCCAACTAAGACTAATTACACGGCCATGGATAGCACAAAGTGAAGAGCCAACAAAGGGAGATCCGGCGGGTAGACCACAAACTAAAATTGCAAGGAAGAAACAAAGAAAAGAATTAAAACAAATGACTCGACGTGAAGAGGAACTCGCGGCAATTAAAAAACGAGATCTATGTGCAAGTGAGATTTCAGAAGCAAGATTCGCTGAAACGCCCGTTCCAAACAAAAGGGGTAGGCCGAGGAAGGAACCGATATCAAGTCAACAACAATCGACGAGTTCCGAACCTACACCCATAGTCGATGTATCGGAGGTTAAAAGGAAAAGGGGAAGGCCGCCAAATGTACCAACATTAAGCAACCAAGGACAACAAGGTGAGCATTCCGAACCTACACCAATAGTTGATGTATCCGAGGTTCAAAAGAAAAGGGGAAGACCGCCGAAGGTACCAACATTAAGCTACAAAGGACAAAAAGGTGAGCATTCCGAACCAACACCAATCGTCGATGTATCCGCGGTTCAAAGGAAAATGGGAAGGCCCCCTAAGGTACCCACATTAAGCAACCAAGGACAACAAGTTGAGCATTCCGAACCTACACCAATAGTCGATGTATCCGGGGTTCAAAGGAAAAGGGGAAGGCCGCCGAAGGTACCAACATTAAGCAACCAAGGGCAACAAGGTGAGCATTCCGAACCTACACCAACAGTCGATGTATCTGAGGTTCAAAGGAAAAGGGGAAGGGGTAGGCCAAGGAAGAATATTCTCCCGTCTAATATCAAAGACATTTGGAGTGTAGGGATTGCAGAGGATGGTTTGGATATAATTAAGCTAAAAGTTGGTAATATGACGATGTATAAGGATTCGCAAACGGGTAGGACTTATAGACACTACCATACGAAGATAGAGTCTTACATAGACCAACTTCCTGAGGTTATTCGCGAGTTTGTTGTGTACACGGATGATGTCGATGGAGATGGAAATTGTGGCTATCATGCCGTCACCGAACAATTAGGAATCTTCGAGACGGCTGTTAGTAAAGGAATGACACCATGCCGATATGCTAGGATGAGGATGGCCGATCAACTTGTGAAGAAGAGGAGCTTTTATGAGCAATTGGTTGGTCACGACGAGGTGTTTGATGATATGTGTGCTCAAGTGTTAGGACCCGAGCAGGAGATGGAATTTCTTCCTCCTCAATATTGGATGAGGATGCCGCTTTGTGGGCATCTAGTAGCGGATACATTTAATTGTGTTGTTCATTATTTTACCCCCACCGTAGTCACAACATTTACACCAAAGTGGCAAAAATGCGAGGGATCCCTTAAGACGAGAAGATTTGTTTTGGCGTACGTGAACGGCAATCATTTTGTCATTCTTAAACTCAAGGACAATTGTCCATTGCCACCTGTTTGTGGGATGGTTAAAAACAAGGAACTAGATCCAAATATATGGAAGGGATGGATGTCGTTGAACGAGGAGAATCACCAATTATGGGATGCTTTGGCCTTATCAAAGAAACCTCTTGAAGAGGAGGAGTTGCAACTTCATACGTGTGGGAGCGATGATGAGTAATTTGGATTTATGTGGTTTACTAATACGCCACCTTTTGTTTTTTTGGAAGTTTGAATTGTAATCATTAAACCATATGCCATGTACGTGCCATTGTGATTTAATTCAAACTTTACTACGGCGGTCCTCGTACCGGAACTCTATGCCGGTGTTCGGAAAATTAAACTTAGAAATTGCAATTTGCAAGACACATTAAATAACATAAGCAAAGACCTAATACCATAAAATAACATACGCAAAGTGTAAACAAACCAAATGTAAAGTTAAGATGTTCCAAACCGAAAACAAATGAAGCAAAGATGTTCAAAGTTTACCAATCCACACAAACAAACATAAACCAAATTAATACTATCAAAGTATCACATGATCACTCGGTTCTTGGCCTCTTGTATACCCTCTTCTTCTTTTCGCCCCACAAGTCTTTTGCCTCAGTATCTTCTATTTGGTCTATCTTTTGACGACGTTTTCCATTTCTTTAAGGTCGGCAACTCTCCTTTCTTGCTCTTCTTCTTAAAGAACCTTGCCAAGTTTCCAATTCTCTCGATTTGTTAAAGGATTTTTCAACATGTATTTAGTATGTACAATTTTATAAGTTGATACATATAGATTAAGTGAATAGTAATGAACGCACCAACAACGTAACGAGTCAGTAGAAGTCCGGGTACAGATCCGGAGTTGTGGAGGGACGTCTTTGGTGGTGGAGGGACCTCTACTATATCCGGGCGTACAACATAAGGATGTGAGTATCTTTGTAGATGCCCGTTTAGGAATGTTGGTTCACTATCAAAACCGTTCTCGACCAATTCCCAATCATCCTTATCCAAAGACAAGTTCTTCTTCTTCCCTTTCAATCCAATGTGCAAGAATTGGTTCTGGGTCGTAGCATACCGCAGTATGGTTCTCATTTGATTGGCATTTAGTAAAGTCGTGAGAATATTTATGATAAGATGTATCCGTGAGATCTTTCTGCTTGTAACCGAGTTGGCGCATCACGCGGAGAGGGTTATGCATAACAAATCCTTTTGGATGAAAGAACGGTCCGTTGTAAAATGAAACATTTTCATATCTCTGAAGGTGAACTCCTCTGACATTCCTATAAGGGTCAAACACAACATGTTCCACATAAAACGAGTCCAAAGCCAATCTCATTTCTAAAAACCGTTTCTTGTTAGGCGAAGGGGTATTTTGGAAGTAGTATTTCTGAGCTAGAGCCATATTCGGTTGGTAATCACGCCAAATCTCCAATCCTTTATACCCTATGAACAAATCTCGGAAGTGTTCATAAGCCCACACCTGTGCCCATAAATTGTATAAGAAAATAAATAGTTGGAAACTAACAAATGTAATGATAACAATCACAAAATATGTCGTTCACTATACCTGAATCACAGTGAAATTCCCATTAAATTGACGGCCTTTCGCTTAGAAGCTCGACGCATTTATGCCAAAAAATGTGCCAAGAAAGCAGTGCCCCATGAATACTTATGAACGTCTTCCAACGGATCCAAGTACTGTAGGTTGTTCATATGCACCCTGTTACCATTAGAGTCAGGGAATATAGCGGTTCCCAAAATGAACAACATATATGCAGCAGCAGTTTGTTGAGCTTGTGCGGGAGTCAATTCCCTGTTCTTCGTATTCCCAAACAATTGAATGAGTTGGACGAATGTTATAGTCTTTGTCTGAGCAGTTTTTTTCTTGTACAAATTTGCCAACGTGGTTTCCTTGTTCCATCCAAACAACTTTTCCGTGAGATCATAGATCTTTTCCCACCCTAGGTCCTTCGACTTGTCTCCAACCTTAACCGGTTTCCCAAGAACCTCTAGTCCTATTATCCTTTGGACATCTTCAGGGATAATGGTCATCTCTCCAAAATTAAAATGCATGGTGTCAGTTTCACCATAAAACCTCTCCAAAAAGCAGTTTGCAGTGACGGTATCAGTGGCCACATAATTTTCTATCGCATGATACAACCCAGATGCTCTGACTATTTGTTGAACAGACGGACACTCATCCTCCAAAAGCCACACATCCGATTGTTGATGGCGGCTAACACGCCAGGCTTTCCTGTGGTCCTATAAAAACACAACGAACTTAATTAAATTGATCACGGGTAAATAATATAATAACAAGATACAAACGTCTTACATAAGTTTGATAGATCCAACGAGCCCAAGAGTCTTTATACGAAAATAAAAGTTGCGGGTTTATCGGTTGACCCCAATGTTTGCCATCATTCTTTGTCAGAATCAATTCTAACTTATTAGGGAAGTGAGGAGGGGGTGCCTTTTCATCATCGGTTTGTCCTAAGCCACCCGCTTGTGAGGATGAGCCACCCGCTATTTCCGGTTGGTGGAGTTTCCCACTCATCATCATCATCAGTCTTTGGTTGAGTCGCTTATAGGATGATCCCGAATTGTGACCTTAGCGAAGAGCCGGATTTTGACGTTTACGTCGAGAAGACTTACGTTTTGATTCTTCAACAACTTTTCCTTTTCCTTTGTCCTTTCTTGGTGCGTGAGACCTATGTTCCAACACGTTAAACTGAGTTACATACTGGATGCCGGCATACAAAAGGAACACACAGAAAACCGGCATGCTAAATAGACATATAAACTATGCCGGAATGCATACCGGCATTCATGGCAATAAATAACTCTATGCCGGTTATATTGAATTATATATAGAAAATTCTAAGCCGTATGAAACAAAAAACGGTATAATTTGTTACCATACCTTGAGTACCGGAACAGATACCGGCATATAAAAGATTAATACGTCGAACGCCGGTTTTGGTTGAACGGTATCCAGGGATTTACAAATTTTAGGGAGGTAAAACCGGCATAGAAAAAGAAAACACGATAGTGCCGGTATACTTTCCGGCATTCTTGGCAATAAATACCTCTATGCCGGTTATACTGAATTATTTATAGAGAATTCTAAGCCGTGTGAAACAAAAACCGGTATAATTTGTTACCATACCATGAGTGCCGGAACAAATACCGGCATATAAAAGATTAATACGTTGAACGCCGGTTTTGGATGAATTGTATCCAAGGAATTACAAATTTTAGGTAGCGAAAACCGGCATAGAAATAGAAAATTCGATAGTGCCGTTATGATTTCCGGCATACGTAAATTAAAATTCTATGCCGGTTTTCTGTGATTTTTTACAAAGTTCTTAACAATTTTTTGTTTTTGGTTTTCAAATTGAATTCAATGGACTAGAATTTCATTTTACTAGAATGCAATTTCAAAACCCTAAGAAGAATTTTCAATCCGTCATGAACCCTAGCATGTTTGACTTTGTGTTATATATTATTGGATAAACCCTAAAAGTACTTAAATTCAATAGGAGACTTTGTGTTATACATCACTTACCGAATCAAATCTGTTACGTCCGCTTCACCAGGAGACTCTTGAGGACTTTTTTGCGCATCATCAACAGGTATTTCTGGATTGGGTTTATCACGAGATTTGCGACGAGCCATTGCTTTGGTATAGAAGATGAAAAAAATAGGGAGAGATTGAATAGATCGAATATTTTTCTTTCCAAAACCGTCACTTATATAGCATGAGTAGTTTGAAACCGACGAGATGATTGAAATTGTAACCGTCAAACAAGTTGAATGAAATTGTAACCGTCAAACAAGTTGAATGAAATTGTAATTGTCAAACTAGTAGAGTGAAATTGTAACCGTCATAAATCCGGCATAGATAAATACATACCAACTATGCCGGTATTACAAGTTAATGATTTTTTGTATTATGCTAACAAAATAAAATAAGCCGGAACTCTAATTTATTTCAAATGTAATCCTTGTCGCAGGAAGCACGAATGCACTTAGCACGTGCATCAAGCCTTTAAACCACTTGGTGACCCAATAGGACGAGTTATAGTCTCGTGAGGGTTTACATAGATATGTACCCACAAAACCTTACGAAAAACCTTAGCAAATACCACTAAACTATCAATCTTCTTAAGAAGAATCCGTTTCCGATTCACCAGGTTTGGTGGTACTCAGTGACTTTGGTTACAATATGGTTCACGTTGGCTTCAAACATGAATGGTTCTCCCTTTTCTTGTAAGTAACGCGTTTTCACGGCTTCATGCTACAAAAACAACACACACACTTTGTTGGTTACATAAAAATTGAAAAATAGTAGATTGTGCCGAATTATTCATAAAGATACTTACGAGTTGTTGAGGGGACAATCTATTGTGGCTAGCGTTATCGATCCGGTGCTTCATTTTTAGCTACTCAACCACAGCATTTAGGATGATGTCGTGTCGTTGCTCGATTTGTTGAGCAGTTCTTCCTTTCGGGTTACCGTAATCGTGAATAAACTTCCTAAAAATCTTCAACCACATGGAATCCCACGTGCTGCTATCTATAGTTGAAGGACGAGTTTCGGCGTACCATGCTTGGGTGATTGCTAAATCTTCCTCGGAGTCAAACGATGCCATTTGTTGTATGTGGGATTAGGTTCTATAATAAGCTATTTATAGATGACTATTCTAGGGTTTAGGGTTTCATAAGTTAAGATTCTCAAGGAGATATATAAGAACACACGATTTTTGGGCATTTGGGTTCAAGTATTAGCTCTCTTTATATAGAGAAAAACCTCAACGGCTAGTTTTTTTGAAATCACATAACTTCCGGCATTGAAGTTAATGTGTCATAGGACGCCGGTACAAGTAAATTTCTTATCAGAGATTATCCCAAATATGTAACTACTACCGGCATGGTATAACAACATGGTGCCACGCTTAAGACACATAATACCAGGCGTTACATGTATAATTGCGAACATGCCGGTACTTGTTAATTTCAAATAAAACGGCTAGTTTTTTGAAAAATATGATCGTTGGTGCTTCATTTCTATATAATACCACCAAATCCTTTGCTAAATTCTAAGCAAAGCAACCACCAAATAACGAATATCCCTCTCTCAAGCTCTATTTGCGCAGTAAGTGGATTCAACATTACTAACAAGTTGAATGAAATTTTAACCGTAAAACAAGTTGAATGAAATTCATACCGTCAGAAATCCGGCATAGTTAATTACATACCAATGATGCCGGTATTACAAGTTCATTATTTTTTCAACTTCTTAGTGTTGGAAAACCGGCGTCGAGTGTAAACAATATTCATAATGCCGGCTTGGGATGCCGGCATTCAATTTAACTCATCGGGGTTGCCGGTATTTTAAAGAAACATAAGATCTCAAGCAAATTCCAACTTACAACATTTAAGGGAATAACGTTACACCTAGAATGAAAGATCTCAAGCCAAATACACCTAACATCATTTATTGGAACGAGCTTGAACAAGCAAAGCATCTTCGAAATGCCTAAAAGGCTCTTTTCTCCACTTCGTATATGCATCCTGAGCTTCATACCTATCACCATTGTATCTTTCAAGAAATTCGTTGTATTTTTGACATGATTTGATGAGTGCAGTTGTTCGAATGCGTACTATTTGATGCGCGTATTCAATTATGCGTTTCTTACCGTCAAACTTGTTATGCTTGTAAGAACCAGTCATTACAAGGCCCCAAAAAACATCCGAAGGGCGTTGATCCTCCGGCAAATCCGATACTATGTAGTAATTTCTAATCCACTCTGTTTCCTCCTCAACATCTGCTTCTATCTTAGCTTCTTTTTGACGTTTAACCTCTTCCTCAGCTTCCGCTTTTATCTTATCTAATTTTTGACGATAACGTTCAAGCTTCGCTTCCTCTTCTTCTTCTCTTTTCCGCTTAATTATGTCTTCTTCCATTGCGGCAATTGACTTGGTGGTTTCTTCCTTCCTTCTTAGTTTTTCTAGTATTGTGGCAACGGAGTTGGTCGTGGTTGATGATTGATTTCGTGTCGGAGTTGACAATATTTTCCTCATATGTTTTTCTCTCTCGAGGGAATTGATGAACTTGTCAGCTGGTGATTGATAATCCATTGGAGATATATCTGTGAGGTATCAACTGCAATGGGTGTATCCATTCCTTTAAATAGATGTGGACATAACGGATCTTTTCCACTTTAGTGACGGCACTCTAAGTAACTTAGATCCCACGCCGTAACTAATATTTTAAAGTGTATGGTTTAAAAAACTAGCCGTTAGGCATTCAATTTTCGGAACCGGCATACCTAGGAGGAAGTGAAACGATGCCGGTATTTTGTTCCGGCACTGCATGTTATACCACGATGATGCCGGTAATGCGTAAAATCTTTACAGGAAACGACCCAAATATGCCTACAATACCGGCATTCTTTGTTTAATAGCCTCTATGCCGGAATGGGTAAAATTTGAAGAAAAAAAAACGGCTAGTTTTTTGAAAAATATGACCGTTGGAGCATCATTTCTATATAACATCACCCATTCCTTTAGCAAAAACTACAAAAACCAAGCACCAAATAAAAAAAAATCATTCTCTCAAGAAAGCAAGCACGACTCAAAGAATGGGGGATTCATCATCTACCTCTATTTGCAAAGTAAGTGGATTTCCTAACAACATGCTCTTCAATACTATGACGGAAAACTAATACAATTTTTTCTTACAAAATCATCATTGCAAGTGTCAAATTTGCAAGTCACATTCTCACCTAGCCATGGACTGTCCATTTATTATTCAAAGTGTAGAAGCTGTGATGGGACACGCCGTTTTTGGATTGCAAAAACTGATGATGCTGAAAATGGAAGAATGTTTCTAAGGTGTTTGAATCACCCAAAGTGCGATGAGTTTCAATGGTTTGACAAAGCGGTTGAACTAGCAGAGTCAAGAGGAAACCACAAAGGCCAATGCAAGCCAATCGATGGGTGTGATGGGTGTTATATGAAGGGAAAGGAATATGTTGAAAGAGAAGAAAAACCAATGAAGCTGATCCTTGACACCCCGCTCCCGGACGATGTCTTCGAAGAGGTTCGGGAAAGGCTCAAAGGCTCCGCAATTGTTGAAAAGGGATGGAAATAGATTATCTCTAACTAAGTGCAATCCATTCACTGTTTTTTTAATTTAAAGTTTCTAATCCAATGTAGTCGATTACTTCAGACCGAAATAAAAGAGAATTTGAAATGAATTAAGCAAAGTGCCGGCATTGCGGAATTCAAAACAACGATGCCGGTTTTATGTCAACTCTGTAAGAGTATTTGGAAACTTTAGATACCGGCATTGTCAAAATGAATATTACTATGCCGGTTTTCTGTCACATATTTAAGAGTATTTGGACATTTGCAATACCGGCATTTACCTTAGCAAACACAACAATGCCGGTACATGTCAGTTTCTATACAGGAACCAAATAATGTAACCTGATTGTTCCGGCATAAAAATTGCCATGCCGGGACTAGGTTCTTGATGTTTTGAGCATTCTGTATATGCCGGTATGTGTACATGTATTTCTAAAACTGACCTCTACTATGCCGGAACATTTTAACTTTCAAAATAGAAATCTTAACATGTTCAACATAAACCAAAGAACAAAAGAGTTAACCCACAGTACAAACCAAAACAAGTTTGAAATTGTTTTTGACGTAACCAAAGACTTAAAGAGTTAACCATCACTAATTGTCATCAATTCTCTTCCACTAAATTAGTCTTTTGTTTCTTTTAGGTCGGCGCATTACTTGTTTCCCCATACATAGCTTTGACAGTAGGGTGGGTTTCTTCAATTCTATGAAGCTTTTCCTCGAGTTCCTTGATTTCTTGAAGAGATAGCACCACCCCGTCCTTATGCTTGCAACCTAACATCTTCGTAACCTTGCCAAGCCGACGTCGCTAGATTAATACACCAAACACATAATCAGTATATATGTTAATATATGATTATGTTTACATTTAATGACTATAAGCAATTAAGAAAACTTACCACCATTCCAAAAGTCCTAAGAAGGCGGGCCATCGTAGGTTGTGGTGGTGGAGGAATTTCAACAGGAGGGTTTTCTTGGTGTGGAGCTTCGACGGAGGGAGGGCGCACGACATAAGGATGTGACCATTCCAGGTAATCCCTCATGTAGCTGTCATCAACTTCATAACCATTTTCCGCAATCTCCCACTTACTAATATCAACCAACGACGTGGCTCTCTATCCCTCCAATGTGTTGGTTCCGGTTCTGGATCATACACTACATGCAACTTGTTGGGAGTTGAATTGCACCGAGAAAAGTAAAGAAGATAATTATCATCAGAGGTCGACCAAAGACGGGATAATTGCTTAAATCCATGTTGGCGCATCACACGACATGGATCGGCCATGATGTATCCTTTTGGGTGGTACAACGGCCCATGGTAAAATGCAACATCTCTTGGAATTGGACGGTATCCTCTAATCTCCTTATAAGTGTCTAACACAACGTCTTCCTTCCTCATAGCATCCAGAGCCAATCTCATATTGATGACTCGACCTTTGTTACCGGGATTCGGATTACTGTTAAACTCAAACCTCTGAGCTCTAGGGGTATCGGGTTCAGGAAGGTCTTTGATCTTCAAGAATTGGCATTCCTTGAATAAGGTTGGGAAGTGTTCATAACACCACACCTAATCTAATGTGAACAATATACATGTGAACATAAGTAAAAAAAAATACATCTCAACAATAGATTAAAGAAATTTGTACCTGGAGAGTAGAGTGAAATTCGACAAATTGGTTTGTTTTAGCCAATGAAGCCCTTCTCATCTCCGCCATCAAATGTGCCACGACCGCGGTGCCCCAAGAATAGCCATGGACACCTTCCAACGGGTCAAGGTACTGGAGAAAGTTTGCACTTACCCTGTTGCCATTAGTGTCAGGGAATGCCCTAGTGCCCAAGATGTATAACAGGTACGCGACGGCTGTATACCGAATCTGTGCAGGGTCCCATCCATCCTTCAAGCTTCTAGCCTTTGTATTTTCAAACATCTTCTTAAGCATCGTCAGCTTCAATGTCTTCGTCTTACTTCCGTTCGATGCTACATAAAAGCTATCCGAAGAAGTTTTGAAGTCCCAACCAAACAACTTTTTGGTCAAATCGTGCAACTTCAACCAATCTAGTTCTCGAGACTCAACTTCTTCTGAAATTGATTTGCCGATAACAGTCAAGCCTAGAATGTTATGAGCATCTTCAGGAATCAAGGTCATCTCACCAAACGGGAAGTGCATTGTATCAGTTTCACCATGGTACCTTTCGACGAAGCAATTGACGGTCACTGATATCACGGATTCACGTAATTTTCAACCAAAGAATACAGACCAGAGTTCTTTACTAATGTTTGGACATCTTCATGCTCCGACGACAATTTCCACTCAGCCGCGGCTTGGTTTCGGCAAACACGCACAGCCTTAGTATGATCCTACAAATATGAGATAATACGATTAAGAGATGATGTAAAAGATAAAACAACGCACATGCACCAAATAAAAAATGCTTACATAAGTTTGAAAGATAGTACGAGCCCAAGAGTGCTTGTATCCAAAGAGTACTTTCGGTTCCGGAGCTTGACCCCAAATTTTACCATCATCGCGGTCGGGTAACATGTCATCAAGGTGAGGAAGGTGACAACCTTTAACTTTCTGTTTTCGGATGCCCTTGTCCTTGCCTTGTGTTGGTTGTTGACTAGTCCCACCAACTTCGCTTTGGCTTGCTAATTGACTTGGGGGAACCTCATCATCTTCCTTCTCACTTTCCACTCCATCATGCTCATCGTCCTCATGTGTTACAGTACCTTCACGGATTGCAAGTGCACTACGTTCACCACCACTCTCCCAAATTGATCCTCTTGTTTGAAACCCCAAACGTTTCTTGCGACCCGCGTCTTTCCCCCGTGGAGGCAGGGACTGAGGAGTATCAAGACCGTCCTTCCTCCTTCTCTTAGTGAGGATAGGACCTTTATCTTTCTTCGCTTCTTTGGCTCTTGACCTATAACATAAGCAAACAAAACAAACATTAGAAAAGGCATGGCAGTTTAGGAACCGGCATACCAATTCCTAAACAAACCAATGCCCAGTAACATGGACCTAAGCATAAGACCTTAAATATCGAGCATGTCGGTATCGTTGTACCCCAAGCATTGTCTAGAAACTAAATTATGTGCCGGTATTGAGCACCATTTCAGTGATGTTCCTGTATGTTTTAAGTGTAATACCGGCATTTACGAATTGAACTAACAGATGCCGGTTTTAAAATACCGGCATTCACGAAACCTAGATATAATGTCGGTACACACAATTAAGTTCCTGTGTGTTTTTAGTTGACTACCGGTATGGTATTCAACACTAATTGTATGCCGGTATAAAAATTCGATTTTCAGAATGCAAACCGGTATGGTATTCGACCCAAATTCTATGCCGGTATAAAAAATTCGATTTCAGGAATGCAAACCGGTATGGTATTCGACCCAAATTCTATGCCGGTACCTAAACCGGCTTGGTATTCAAACCAAGATCCAATGCCGGTTTTCTATGTAACTCAACAGTTTCAGCTATTGTTGGCGATTCTAACCTAAACCCATGGCTACAAATCGAGTAAAACAATCATAAATGAGTTCAAAAATCACTTACCTTCTCAGAGAATCCATGAGTGTTTGATCATCCGGGTATTTCGCTGCGTCCTCTTCTAGTTGTTGAGCAATGTTCTCGATTCTTTGTTCATGTGTTTGTTAAGCAGCCGATTTGGTTCTCGGTTTTGCTTTCGATTTGGTTCTTGGAGGCATGGTTATGTTATGTTAATCGACGAAGAAATTTTTGATTCAACGATTAATCGTCGATGAAGAATGAACGATGAGGAAGAAGATGAAGAAAAAAAAAATTTGGATGAACTAACCTATGCTTGGATTTTAATTTGAATTGGGGGATATATGATTTGGGTTATTTGATGTTTATGTTTTAGTTGAAAGGGTATAACAGTCTTTTCATAATGTTTTTAATTAATCTAAGGGTGTTTTAGTATTTTCGCCCCCAAAAAACACCCCTTAACAGCCACCTTTGGTTGGGGGAAGTAATTCATATCCCCCAGTTAGATTCTATATCCCCCAATTACGCGTTCATTTGAAAACAACGACTCTTCAAATTGAATTATTTTTTAATAAATTTTTTTTTTTTTTTTAAATAACGACTCTTCAAAGACATGGTAGAGTCGTTATCATTTTATTGACGACTCTAAAGAGTCGTTATTTAAGGGTCGTCATTGAAACAATAACGACTCTTTAGAGTCGTCACTAAAACAATAACGACTCCTTAGAGTCGTCATTGATTAGTATTATTGTAGAGTCGTTATTGTTTTAGTGACGATTTTAAAGAGTCGTTAATGTTTTAGTGACAACTCTAAAGAATCGTTATTGTTTCAATGACGACTCTAAGTTAGAGTCGTTATTTTAGAGTTGTCATTAAAACAATAATAACTCTACAATACCATGACGACATTTCATAGAAAAAGAAAAAAAAAAGTTTGGAATTTGGAAAAAAAAAATTGAAAAAGTTTTTTTTTATTAAAAATGATTAAACTCTAATTAAGTAAAATCATCGCTAATTAAATAAGGGTAGATTAGTCATTATTTAAAATATTTGGATAAGGGTACCTAAAATTAGGTTTGGGTGACCTTTTTGTCCTCTAGAGAGGCCCCTAATTGTTTTTTGGGGGCCCAATTAAACTAGGTATTAAAAGTGCTAGAGACACCGAGTGAGAAATCCCAAGAAATACACCGATTCTCACATATTTGGGGATCCCGGATTAATATGGGGCCATTTTTCTGGTGGTAGAACCTATAAACATGTAAGAATCGGTGAAATCTGTGGGATTTCACCCACGATGTATTTAGCGTTTCTGTTATTAAAACTTGAATAAATCATTTCATCCATCCACCTGTGTTATGCAGGTATATGTTACATTAGAATGAGGCAATTCCTACGGTCAAATTCCAAAATTTGACAATCCAGGTGATGGCCAAATGAGTTTTGTCATTATGATAAATGCGGATTTTTTTTTTAATAATCTGCCATTCATTGTTATTTCTTAAAGGGAATTTTGATAAAGTGGCCCACTCTCAAAATCCGGTTCAATAATATGCCTTCGTTTTTTTCAAACTTTTCAAAACTTCCCTTTCCGTTTTGTTTTCCATCTTGTCCCACATAATTTAGTCAAAATTCGTTTACCAAGTCAAATAATCGTGTATAATTACATGTTTATCCTCTCAAACCCTGATTCCTTCCCAACATGCGTCCCATTTTTCTTGTTTTCTCCTCCTTCTCCTGCAGACAAACCCTCTTTCTCTATCTCATTTTTCTTCTTCTGTTTTTCTCTTCCGTTGCTTCCATATTTCGATTAGGTTTCGTATGGCTGAGATTGGGAGGTGTATTGAGTTATCTAAGGATGAAAAATCAAGAGTGTTATTGATTAATTGATTTTGATGAAGATCGAAGAATTAGGGTTTCATGAAGACCTCAGAGAAAATTCGAAAGATGGATTTGGTGTTCTAGGAGGACGATTAGACATGGGTATTGAATGGTTGAGTGGGTTAGAATAAAGTTACATGGAGGTAGTTTATGCTTGTGTTGAATTGCAGGGAGGAGGAAGGGTGATGTATATGATGAGTTCAGAGTGGATTGAATCTTTAAATGTATGTTAGGTTATTGCAGGTGTGTGAGGTTGTATTTGAATCTGATTTTGAGCCTAGAAAATCATGAGGGATGGGCAGTGATGAGTGATGCCATGAATTGTAGGTGAAGAAAAATGGTTAGGGTTTAGTCGATTAAACAGGGAAAAACACTTGATCTGAAATCAGAGATGATAAAAGAGAAATTGATGAACAGTGAGGCTATGTGGTTTGTTGAATCGATTTGAAGAATGGTTAGTATTGGATTCGTTTTGAGAACAAATTGAAGAATGATGAAGAACATCAGTTGTTGTTGTTATTAAAGACTCAGATGGGGTTGCAATCAAATATGGAATTGGCCTGAGTTCGTGACAATTAATGAAGATGTGGTACTAATTATTCGAGATGGGTTCTGTTAGAAATGATTAATTAGGTTTGTGGCTCTGAGATCTGATTCAGAATTATGGGTGAAACTGCAGTTGTGGGTGTTGATGAATGGTTTAGTGAACTAGGGTTGGTGATGTTGTAGTAGCAGGAATTGTACAAGGAAGATGAAGGTGGTACTGTTGATGCTTCCAATGGGTTGATAAATGAATGATTGAGTTGTGAATTAGATGTATACTAGGTTGTGCAGGTGAGAAGAAATACAAGCCTGAAAATGGCTGGAATAGCACCGGAAACAGACAAGACTCTGCCTGATTAATTCTTCAGTGAGTCGACTCAGTGACTCGCTGAACCCTAACTCGGTGACAAAGCCGAATCAGCCTTATTCAGACCAAATCTATTGAGGGCTTTTGAGACTTTTATCAGGTGCCAGCTGGAACTTAACAGTTCTAACAAGCCATTAGCCGTTTTTGAATAAAACGGTCAAAGAAGGGGCATTTTTGAAAATTTTAAAAAAAGGGGCACTTTTATTACTGTATTTCAAAAGTGGGACACTTTACCAAAATTCCCCTTAAAGTGATCTAGCCATTTTCTTTATACTACTTTTAATTTAAAAGCAGACACCAATTACGAAAGCCCTTAAAGCCAAAAGTTTGAAGCCTTTATAATATGATTCTTACCAAATATTGTTTGGTAATGGACGATGATCCAACCAATTTTTAGAAAAATAACATAAATTGCTTTAATTTTTTGGTAGAAGGGATTTGTTTGAGATAGAGTCACAAAAGAGGTATGAGCAGAGTAGAAATAAAGACAAAAGAGGTATATAAATAGAACTTTCAAATCCAGCCAACGAATGATATAGGCGCTGAGCGGTATGCATCTTAACAATTATCACTCAAGAGCAGAACCAAAGTCGCACATCGTGGATTCTACATTGTCACGATGGACAAATTCTCAAATTTAGAACATTTGGCTATCTTTTTTTGGGATACGAGCATCTCATAATGGTTACACATTCGATAGAACATTCCCTAAGATTTGAAAATGACGCCTAGTTAACTTTGAAAGGACCTTAGAAATTCAGGACCTTATCAATAAAGTAAACATGTACCCAGTAAAATTCTTTATCTATCCATAGTTTTTCTTGCTTTGACAATGAAATCAATCTTGTTAACTTTCCAAAATTCGTTTAAGTCGGCAACTCAACCAATTATGGAAAACAGATTAAACAGAGAGAGAGAGTTCTCTCTACTTGGAGAGAAATTTTTTCAGTGTTTTCGATCAAATAATTGGAAACAGGGAAGCACGATGAAGAATTTACTGGGACTTAGGATTTCACTGTTTTTCATGCTCAAGTGGTTCAGAAATTAATCCGAGACAATAATAGCTCAAACGAAAAGAAAGATCAACTCTAATTATTTGCCAAAGGTAGATTTCATAAAATATTACTTGTAGGTTATAAGCATGGCATCAAAAATCCCTAAGACTACACTCTATAGTTGCGAGAAATTACATTGCAGTGATTGTTTCTTCATCGGTAGAATGGTGGAGGAGAAGAAGAACAGACTACACTCTTAGTCTGTAATTGTTTGACTCGGATCTATTCCCATCCTCTCCGACTATTGCTCTGGGACAGTTTCGAGCTATAATTTTTCGTAACAGTCAATAGTGCAACAATTAATTTAAATTTGTAACTATTGAGTTGTAACAGTGAATTTGTAACATTCAGCTACTGTTGCAAATTCCCGGTTTATGTTATATCTCCTATTTTTCACCATTGTAAACACTTTTCGAGCAATAAAAAAAATCTTTTGAGAGTGTTTACAATATGAGGAGCTAAACCCCAATAGTGGGACAGCGGAGGAAGCTGGATTTCATCTTTGTGGTAATTTAATTAATTCTTTATTTAATTGTTGCACTGATTGGTATTGATTTAAGATTCCTCATAATTACATGTGACTTTGTTTGATGCAGTATTTGTGCATACGGAGCCAGGACTGGCCTCATGCAACACCAAGTTATTTTCATTCATCATAGAGGAAGGTTCGTTGTTGTTTCTAGAATTTAAAAATTGAAATAAATACATCAAATTTATTCATTTCCAATTTAAATTTGCGAAAGCTAAGTTGTTGGTCGACAAATATGCCAGATTATTTGCTGCCGTATTTTGAGTTCATTAAACTTTCACCAGACTACCTAGCACAAAAGAAATTTCCTCAAAATTTCCACCATTCATTTGATGGAATCCCAAGTTGAATCTGCCTTGAACTTCTCTTTGGTACATTTCCATAATAATAGTATCCAGAGTTGCATCATCCTATGCCTGAAAGTCTATGTTTACACGTTGAAAATCTTTAGCCTAGATGATAGCCAGATCATTGCTCCCATCTCCAGGGTTTGAGAAGCTCCTTGCTCCCACGCAGTATCCTGAGAAGGACAAAGCAATAAAATCATAATTAGTGTATGGTTATCATTTTCTTCCATGATAAATAGAGTGTTTATGAAACTTATGCTAGTAGTTACGCCAAATCTCATTATGGATCATGGTGATTCTTTCCTCATCTTCCTGAGATCTCCTCTGATAATAAAGGTTATTAAGAATGTGGCTTTGGTTGTGGATCACTCTATTAAAAGAACACAGGTTTTTTATGGTATTCTTGGTTGAAAATGCGGGGGTCTAACAACCACACCCAACAATTCGTTTGGAAATCTGAGAGGACTTACTCCAATATACTTTCTAGAGAATCAACTAGACAGTCATACTCAATCTAGAGAAAAGTATATCAAAGAGTTTAATATCTCTAACTCTTAATTCAATCCGCAATCAGCAAATAGAAATCTGCGAGCCCGATTGAATATGAGAGGAGTAACTTGAACGGTACCAAAGACCAATGTTCAAGTGTCAATCAATTTAAATCAACAACCCAAGGTCATATATTCTAATTGATTGAACTTAACGCACAAACCTGTGATATTTCAACCTGGGAAAGAAATAACACAGACACCACAATTTTGTTAACGAGGAAAACCGCAAATGCAGAAAAACCCCGGGACCTAGTCCAGCTTTGAACACCACACTGTATTAAAATGCTACAGACACTAGCCTACTACCAATTAACTTCGGGCTGGACTGTAGTTGAACCCTAATCAATCTCACACTGATTCAAGGTACGTCTCTGATCCCAACAGGATACTACGCACTTGATTCCCTTAGTTGATCTCACCCACAACCAAGAGTTGCTACTACCCAAAGTCGAAGACTTGATAAACAAATCTGTCTCACACAGAAAATTTTATAGATTGAATAAATCTGTCTCCCACATAAATACCCAAGAGTTTTTGTTCCGTATTTTGATAAATCAAGGTGAACATGAACCAATTGATAAACCGAACTTATATTCCCGAAGAACAGCCTAGTATTATCAATCAACTCACAATAATCTTAATCGACTAGCGAAACAAAATATTGTGGAATCACAAACGATGAGACGAAGATGTTTGTGATTACTTTTATCTTACTTATCGGAGAAATTAATCTCGAGTCAATTATTTCAATTGTACTCAATACGATAGAATCGGGCAAGATCAGAACACGCAACTACAAAGAAAATAGTTGGGTATGGCTTCCCAATCCCAATGAAGTCTTTCAAGTCGTTAACCTACAGGGTCTCGATAGAAACCTAAGGTTAAATGAGAATCGACTCTAGTTTATGCAACTAGTAACACACATAAGGTGTGGGGATTAGTTTTCCCAGTTGCTAGAGTTCTCCTTTATATAGTTTTTAAATCGGGGTTTGCAATCCAAGTTACCTTGGTAACAAAGCATTCAATATTCACCGTTAGATGAAAAACCTAACTCAACCAAGCTAATATCTTTCAACCATTAGATCGAACTTAGCTTGTTACACACAAATGAAATGTACCCTCATTTAGATTTATGTAACCGTACCCAAACGTGTACACCATGTTGGTTCACAAATAGTTAACAGAGGTTAGCCATATGATTACTCTCATATCAACCTTATTCATCTTAACCATAACTAGTTCAAATGACTCAAATGAAACTAGTTTAAGAGTTGTTCAATTGCTATATTCTCATAGAATTATACAAGAACACAATTGAAGCAAAATCGGTTTGATTCACTCGAATCAATCATGAGCATTATAGCCACGGTTTGGAAAGATTTCATTCCTTATTATATAAATGTTTATGTTCATGTTCATAACCGATTTTAGAACTTTAACCTTCAAGTATGCAAACGGATACGCATACTTGAAATAACCAGACTAAAATTGGGTTTCGCCAGTACGCAAACGGGTACGCGAACTTTCAATCCCAACAGAAATTCTCGGACATGAACTTGTACGCCAGTACGCAAACGGGTACGCATACTTAGGTTCCCGGATTTCTCAAACCAACAGGTACACAAACGGGTGCGCATACTATGGTTCCCGGACATGAATTACATATGTGCAAGAGTGCACAACATGACATATCCAATAATGGTTAAGTGTTCTAAACTCTTATTTCAATCATTGAAACTTTCTTAGAGGATGACAATAGCCGTTTTCACACACTATTAGCATCAAATCAATTTTCAAGATATTGAAATAATCATTACGAAACATTCCAAGACTACACCAAATGATTGTATCACACAAACCATGTAAGATGTTACTCGGTAATTTTCACATGATTTAAGATGAACTTAGTCGAAGCGAAAGCTTGCCAACACATATTTGATGACAATAGCCGTTTTCACACCCTATTCGCATTAAAGCAATTTTTAAGATATTGAAATAATCATTACGAAACATTCCAAGACTACACCAAATGATTGTATCACACAAACCATGTAAGATGTTACTCGGCAATTTTCACATGATATAAGATGAACTTGGTCGAAGCGAAAGCTTGCCAACACATATTTTGATAAATATGTAAGCGAGATAAACTCAGCTCGAAATCTCAAATTTGTATATAGAAAACTATATCGTAATACGACTTATGTCTCAATATAGGAGATAGAGTAGAAATAGACTTTCCAAGTGATAGATGAGTTTCAGTCTCCACATACCTTTTGTCGATGAAGTTCCACAAGCTCCCCTTAGTAGTTCTTCGTCTTCAAACAATGAACGCCGTGAAGTCTAAGCTCAACTACACAATCTATGTCCTAGTCCGAGACTTCTGTAAATAGGCTAGAAATCAAGACTTATAGTTTTGATCACTAACATTGACAAACATGCTTGAGTTAGCAATGCATGCGAGTTCGACCGAGCAGTGCTCTAACAATCTCCCCATTTGTCAATTTTAGTGACAAAACTATCAATACATATGAATTACAAAATAATTAAAAATTGTAGCTTCTCATCCAAATGATTGATCTCCTTGGCATCTTCAACACGACTCAAAATATTCTTCACTTCCAATTACTCCATGATTCTAAACGTGTTCAACTCAGCATCATAGTTGTTGAAGATCTATAGCGATAACAATGAGAAAACAAATGCTCTCAATCATTGTTATACATGTCATAGTATTATTACACAACATCAAAGTTCAACTGTATCACAACTTTGACAACAATACTATGGTGATATATATCACTCCCCCTTAGTCAATACTTCATCTCAACATGAAAACCACTCCCCCTTACATAATGATCCGTAAACCATATGTATTTGTAGTATGAAACTACACATTAATTCTCCCCCTTTTTGTCAATATAAATTGGCAAAGGTACGAAAACTAGTGGTATCCCCATGAAATTTTCATAGATATACTTCATGACCAAAAGAGAATAACATACCAACTTATTTAGATGCAATCATAAAGCCGAAGCTAAATGCATTCATCAAGGAGTTTATAAATATACAAGATAACCCCTATAATATTCCACAGCCGCACTCCCCACAAAGATTTGGCAATTAAGCAAAAGTTCAATTAAGAACTCTCCCCCATAAAATGTCATTCCCGAAAGAACAACAAAGGCGACCTTGCTTTTACAAGAAAAGAAGGATTTCTTTGGACATAACCAAATCACATGAAAACATGAATTTGTATCCAAAAATCTCAATTGAATCAACCACAAAAAAATGATCAACTCAATTGGTCATGCTCGACATAAGGGAACTTACGGAGCAACACAGTATATGCACAAAAATGTGGATCGGAGATCGACCAATACTGCGGAATACACAAGGATTCATTCTCTTTTTCATCACTATTTGCACAATGACATATAATAGACATAATCCTTGTAAACAAAAGTTCATCCTTTCTTCCATCAAAATTTGCATAATGACATAAAAGGCTTTAACTTTTGTTTTTCAAGAGTTGATTCTATCTTTTATCAATACTTTCATACCGACATAATAAAGATAACTTTTGAACAAGTATGGGACAGTCACAGGTTCACGGACGTAAAAAACATATCCCATAACAATTTGCAATATATAAAACCATAAAGATTAATACTGCAAAAACAATCTTTTCCCTTAGAAGGTATAATCATTTTTTTTCGCCCGGATTTACACCAATAATAGATACCAAAGGCGTATAAAAATATTTTCAAAGAAGAACATACAAAGTCATTAAAGACCATGCATCATAGTTCACATAAGATGATTATGAACATTCAAGAATCCCATAGCAATGCGTACTGCTGCCCACTCTTGAACTTCCTTCTTTGTGATTCACCAACAACATTCTTGTAAAAGCTACAAAAGAGCTTAGAAGAGTAATACTCCAAGAATCCAAGTGCCCAAGTCCAAGAGAAGTGGAACTAGTGCGACGAAACAGAGCAAAACACTCAAAAAAAATAGACGTGACAAAGACCAATCTGAACTCATCCAAATTCAATAATTCTCATCTCCAATTGGAAGAAAATTCAAAGAAGAAGAGAATGAAAAAATAATGAGTTCATTCCGAGTTCGGACGAAGAAATTACATCCAAAACAAGTTTACCGAATATTGACGTCTACAGGCAAGTATGCACACGGGTTTGCAAACGAATTTTCATGACCTAGAGCAGTATGCAAACGGGTATGCGTACTAAAACCTTTGGATTTTGATTTTAAATGATGGTATGCATACATAGTAGGTGTACCATGAAGTCCAAACATCCCGAACTACTATTTTCAAACCTAACCATTTAAGAACCTTAAATCCAATCGAATTCTACAGCCTTACCGAACATAATCTATGTGCCCCAATTTTCGTGCTTCCCTCACCGTATACATAGCATGGCATTCTTTGGTGAGGATGCACTTATAACACAATCAAGTTGTGTTGGGGTGAACAATGTCTTGATCACCACAAGTGACCTTTGGATTATCATGAAATAGATCGCATTTAGAACCTTTCACATCCAATTCCATTTTTCCAAAAAACTTTTTAAGTTCCAACATCATGGATACTTCCTTCTCCATAGTCATGGAATTTTCTAGAAGATCATTCCTTTTCACACTCAAAGCATCATTGGCTTTATTTGGTACCCAATTCTGAGTGCGTTTAGGAACAACCGGAACCTTCTTCCCATTACCCTCTTCAAGATTTCTCGGAAGAGAATTGGATTGACTATTCTTTTGCAAGTTAGTTTTTCTCCAATTGGGAGCATCGGATCTTGTCTTCGTCTTTAAAAGTTATCCTTTTGATAACCATTACGATTGTGAAAAGGATTCGTATGACGTTTATAGGCAAATCTATATTTATCACAACACTGATTCCTTTGCCTAAAGGTTGGACAGTTACAACCTGTAGCGTTACGGGGATTAGTCTTAACATATGATCTTGGTTTCACAACTTCTTGTGATGCCCAAACAAGAACATCATGAAGTTTCTCATTCCTTATACGAAAACGACATCTCCTTTCCAGGTGACATTTATTTCCGCAATAGTGGCAAACATAAGGAATGTTCTTACCTCAATCTGTGTGTGCTGACTTTGAAGGTTGATATACTTTGCTCTTTCGAAACTTAACTTCCGGTAAAGGTATTTCACTTTTGCCATCAGTGGAAATCTTTTGTTGAGAAGAATCATTATCCTTGACAAATTTTACCTCTTTGCTAATACTTGGAGCATTTATTCCGTATAGCCAAATCCTCGTGTATCACGATGATTTTTACTTGCTCCTAGCATAGTGGTTAATTTGCTTGAACTAGTATTGAACTTTTTCAAGTCATCTTCTAACATTTTGATTTTATCAAGAGCAACAGCTAAATCAAACTCAAGGCATTTTTCTCGAGCGAGATAAGCGCTTTCTGTATCATCAAAACTTGCTTGCTGGGAGTTAATTCTTCCTTCAATTTCTGCAAGTTTCTCTTCTACCAAGAAGCATTTTTGATAAACACAATCACATTCAAGTGACTTTCTACTCAGGTTATCCTCAGAATCTTTGAGGACCGATTCGCAAGAGCGATTACTTCCATAAAGACCTCCGTAAATCCTTTTCAATTTCTTGTTTTATCGACAGAGAGGAGTCAGAAGAGGTGTGACATGAGAAGTTGTAATCTTCTTAATTTTCAACGAATCCAAAAACTTAACATACTCTGAGACTTCCTTATCAACATCTCTATCAATATTTGAATAACCTTCATCAGAAAGTTCATCCAACTATTCTTCTAGGAGTGTTTCCCAATCAACAGTTTTTACATTCAGAGATTGTTTAGATATTGAAAAAGATGTGACAGTTCTCTCAGGTGAATTCAAGCTTTGAAAAACATCTGGTAATTTCTGACCTGGTACGTTATTAGAGATAGACTCGTCCATAATAATCAGATTGCTACAAACACAGACTTATGAGGTATTTAACGTGTTTGTGTGCTCTGATACCAATTAAAAATGCGGGGGTCTAACAACCACACCCAACAATTCGTTTGGCAATCTGAGAGGACTTACTCCAATATACTTTCTAGAGAATCAACTAGACAGTCAGACTCAATCTAGAGAAAAGTATATCAAAGAGTTTAATATCTCTAACTCTTAATTCAATCTGCAATCACCAAATAGAAATCTGTGAGCCCGATTGAATATAAGAGGAGTAACGTGAACGGTACCAAAAACCAATGTTCAAGTGTCAATCAGTTTAAATCAACAACCCAAGGTCGGATATTCTAATTGATTGAACTTAACGTACAACCTTTGGTATTTCAATTATATAACAAAATATAATGCGGAAAAGAAATAACACAAACACCATAATTTTGTTAACGAGGAAAACCGCAAATGCAGAAAAACCCCGGGACTTAGTCCAACTTTGAACACCACACTGTATTAAGCCGCTACAGACACTATCCTACTACCAATTAACTTCAGACTGGACTGTAGTTTAACCCTAATCAATCTCACACTGATTCAAGGTACAGTTGCGTTCCTTACGTCTCTGATCCCAGCAGGATACTACGCACTTGATTCCCTTAGTTGATCTCACCCACAACCAAGAGTTCCTACGACCCAAAGTCGAAGACTTGATGATGCGTGTCGTAGGTGCAATCAAATTAATATCTTATTTCCACTCAATTAAAAATAATATAATGGAAGTCAAGTTCGTTCCCACGAATAGCAGGGAGATTTAGTTGTCAAAAAGTGTCACAATGGGGGTTTGTTTTTGATTTAAAGTAAATAACAAAGCAATTGAAAGTAATAAATTTTGCAAGAAATGGAGAGAAATATGATTAGGGAATCCTTCTTCGTTACTAAACCGTCATCAAGTTATTATATTCATCCATTAATACAATTAATCACAAATTATTACCAACCGTGGAATAACAGCTAGCTCAGTGATATCCCCTAAATTCCTTAAATCACTGGGTACGGAAGCACTCCAATACCAGATTTTATTCTTCGAAACCACCTAGTAGTAGCTCACTCAAGGTGTAATTTGTCCGAATGCTTTATCTTTTGTGAATTATAGATTGATCCTAGTAGTTAGACTCTTAGCTCAAGGTCCACTTTCTAGTGCTATTTATACACACAATCGCTATATAGAATCCCTCTGCAAGGTCTTGTGTTCTCTACTTTTGTATGAATTATTCGACTATTACTTATCTCCTAACTCAATACTAGCATTTGATTTAATCAACAAATTAATTCAGTTGGCCACCTAAACAATCTATCAATCAATCATAAATATTTTAATTAGTATAAATAATCAATAATCATGTGAAGAACTTCAAAATAGATTTATATAATAACTCAAATCATGTATAGAACTTAGAATTCATCCCCAATCACTAAGAAGTTTAGCTACTCATGGTACTAACAAAACCCATGAGTTTCATATGATAAAATAGAAAAGAAATAATTACGGTGATGGAAATAGCTCCAAACCCTAGCTTTTCTTCTCTTGAGTTCTCCTCTCCAATGGCTTGATAAAAGATTATGATATTTCTCCAAAAATATTAGATGAGCCTCTTATATAGTGGCCAGTTGTAGTTGTGCCCGTGCACCAAATCCCGGTCGAACTAGATTGCCAAAACTCACGACATATCCTAAAATAGGTCACTGCCAAAGTGTAGCCGTGACAAACATGTACACACATCTTATGGGCTCACGGAAATGGTAGAAGTCCAGCCCAAACTCCTTTCTCCCAGCTGCTACATGGCCTGTCAGTTCCATGGAACTGACATGCTAAATTCTCCTAGCTATCACGGAATTCCCCTGTGATTAAGTACGGTGGGGAAAACCCCATCGTAAGCTCTCCTGAGTTTCACTACGGCTGGGAAACTGTACCGATGCCCATCTATTCTTCCCTACGGTTTGATACCTCGTAGGCTTGGGAAGTGGTCTGTTTTTGCCTACAAATTAAACCGCAAGTGCACGGTGTCTACTATGCAAAACTGGGCAAATACGGGTCGAACCACAGAGACTTGTGGTGCTGTATGTTGATCTAAGGCTTTACTACAGCTGACTTTAAAGGAATGTAACACAAATATGGGGGTTTTAGTGTCGAAACGACCGGTGAGTTGGTTGGAGTTGTGACTCTAAACTAATGTGCAAAAGGTTGTAACAAGATTGAGAGCATCGGGGTGGTGAATCCACCTCTAATCTCATGTTCGGGAACTCTAATTGAAGCTATGTTCTTGAGCTTTCCCATGAAAGTCTAAACTAGATGTTTATTAACTAGTTTTGCTAACTAACCCCTAGTATGAGTTTGTCTTCTTACAAGACACTGACTCATCACGAAGCTCATAAGCTTCAATAGTTAACTACTAATCATTCATAATATCACACAGCAAGAAATAAACCTAATGTAGATGTGCTTGACATGAAAATCAGGGGTTTCATCAACACCCTGATAAACTAAATTAGAACATTCAAAACAAATAACACAAATTAACTCTAAAGTGGTGCTCTGGCTAGCCCAGGCATGCGTTCAAACATACACAGTTCACCTATTTATACATGCAAAATACCAAACCCTAATTCTTTTCAAAACAGAAATTAAAGACAAACCCAATCGCCCATACTCTCTGAATCGCTTGTCGGCTCTGTGAATTCGGCTTTGAGACTTCCTTACTTCGATTTTTCCCCAACTGTGAAACCCTAACCCTAACCTAATTCTTTCTATCTCTCTCTTAGCTCCTAGGGAAGAAGCTAAGAAAGGGCTAGAGAGCAATTAGGAGGGGATGGCGGAGGCGGCTGTTGCAGTGGTTGTTGGTGGATGTGCTCAGAGAAGAAGAAGGTGAGGGCTCTGCCATTGTTTGGTCGGGAGAGAAAAAGAGGAGAGCTCTCTGATGTTGTCGGGTGAGGAAGAGAAGGAAAGAGAAGGGTGCGTTTGGTTTGGGCTTATGGGAGAATATATAGGTGTCTTCGGTGTGGCGCGGGAGCATCAAGAACTGATGGGACGGATGGAGCGACCGTAGGATCCGGCTGGGTGAGATCTTCACGGCTCAGAATGAATCGGGCGTGGACTCGAGTTATGGGCCGGGTCTTGGACTGCCAAGCCCATGTCTTGTAGATGGGCTGCTTCTTGTTGGGTTGCAACTGATGCGCGCGCGGGCTTTGGCTTTCTGCTCCATAGACGCTCGTCTCCAATTCTTCGCTCTTTTGGCTCCTCAATTTCTCCGAGCTTTATTTATTACCTAAAAACACAAAATTAATTAGTACAAATATTTATTCTTGAAAACAAAGAAAATACAGAATCTGGGATAATATCTGATTTCTGAACACAAAAGATGAGTTAAATGCCAATAAATAGATGTAGAAATATGCAATATTTGGCACTCATCAAATACCCCCAAACCTGAATTTTACTTGTCCTCAAGTGAAACAGAAATTAAGAAATCCTAACTATACCACTGTCGCTGATCTCTCGAATGCATTTAGCGTATGCACTAAGCCTTTAAACCGCTAGGTGTCCCTAGTGGACGAGTTGTAGTCTCGTGAGGGTTTACCAGAGGTGTACCCACAAAACCTTTTCCAACTTCGAGTGTAAAAGAGTCTCAAGCATCCAAGGAGCTATGAGGACATAGAGTTTCGCATGCTAGTAACAAGAAGTTAGAACTACCAAAGAACGCATTCTCATCCTTAAGTGCTTGAGCGAGAAGTAACCATACCATATGAAAGAATTCGGATTCGATTGTGATCATAAGCCTCGACTTCGCATCACCATTAGGGTTTTATGATAATTGCACTCAAAAAGATCGCTTTTTAGTCTCTCATGTGTGCGGGGGAATAAAGAGAGAAATCCCGCACACGTTGTAGGTAAGAAGGATAACCTTCCGAAATAATTTCGGAGACTCCACGAGTTGTGGACAAAAAGAATCTTTTTCGATGATCTCTAAGAAAGGAAATCAACCATTAGCAAGGGTGGGAGTACTCACTTACCTTCTCACCCGATCGACAATTAATATCACTCTCTCAAAGCATTCATAGAAACGTCTTCAATCTTCAGTCTTCGGTCTTCAATAGCTGATGATGAACTTCTGAACTTTACAAAAACTTGACAAACATTTTTTATTTTTTTTTATTTTTTATTTTTAGCATAACATGGCATGAAAATAACAATAAAACAGTAAAAATCAATTTTTCACAAACTTCATTAATTCTCATCTTCTTTTTCTTTGTTGCACGTGAACCTTGGACTTATTTCAACTTTTCTTCAAATATTCTAATGATGCTCCGCTTGCTGACGATGATGTGTTTCTATGAATCTGTTGATTGAGAGGGAGAGAGTGATGCTAACTGCAAATCGGTATTTAGAAGAAGTTTTCATCTTTAAACGTCACCCTCATAATTGACGGAATTAGCACTCAAGAGATCAAAAATAGTCTTTGAAAGTGGTGCGAAGTTGGGTAGCTCACCATTCCTACCCGGAATTGACGTACGGTGACACACACTCTAATGACTTTTCTAGAAAGTTGCAAAAATTGAAGGTTGGTGCCTCACTCGATGTAAAATGGGTAGTCTCCACTATGGGTGATCACAATTCTACTACCGAATATCTAAACAGCACCTAATTCGCCCTCCGGTATGGTTAAATCCAACTTAAACGCTCTAATCAACTAAGGAACCCGATTGTGTTCTCCAGTACTTCCAAGTTATGTTACTTCGGTCAGACTCTCTATGTAAACATAGCTAGAAGCATGCTAGTGACTCTAAAATCTCTAAAAGTTGGAGGTTTTTATGCAATTTTTTTTTTTTTTTTTTTTTTTTTTGAAGTAAAACAAAAAGACTAAAAACTCTAAATGCAAATCACACCCCCAAACCTAGATCAAACATTGTCCTCAATGTGTCAACAAATACAAAGAATTTAAACAGTCACATACCATGAGAACTATGTTGAGTAGAGAAAAGGGAAGAGATTACCGGATGTCGGCGGGAGCAAGGTTAGAGCTTCATTTTTCAAGGCTAGAATCCAACATTCTCAGTGGAGATCATATCGGATTAGCACAATATATGTACAAGAAAACTCAACCGATTCAAGAAAGAAAATTTAACAAGTCCTACTGGATTATATACAATGAAAATTCACCATACACCAACAATCTAAAGAGTTGAGGATCAACCCAAAAGACGATATGTACAAACATCAATGACCTTACACGAGATATAACATGAGAGTGCAGGGAAGATTGCATACGTGAACAAGTTACCCCCAAACCTAAACTTGTCAACAGATGTGTTCTTGAGCACAAAATCTTGCAATTTTAAAGGTACATCATGCAAAAGGTCTAACTCAAAATGAGTTTTGCTAAGAACATGCAGATATACACATTCCAACCTGTGGCTCCTTAAAAGTGTTATACTTTGATGCAAAATAGTCCAAGAGGACTTGGGAAGCACAAAGCTCTAGGCCTAAATTAGGCATTTTCAGAAAAGTTGGTTTTGCAATTTTGTTACAAACTACACCTAGGTTTGGTGGAAGAGTTTCAATCTGTGCCTTAGGAGAGAGATTAGGTACATCTAAGTTGTTTTCATGTATAAGATCATTTGCACCATCACACACTTTCCTAAGGTCAGAAAAAGGTAAATCATGCTCACCTGCATAAAACAATTCATCAATCTCCATGTCATAATCATCAGAGGAGGCAACATATTGTGACATGGGCAGGGAATCAGACACAAAAATAATATCTTGATCCAAAAGAACATTAGTGTCAACAGAAGATTCATCCTTTCTTAATTCACAAACAAGTTGTGTAGCATGCTCACTTTCACTGAAGAATTTCACAAACCCAAACTCAGAGTTAACATCACATGTATGAATGTTAGAAAAGTATCATTCATAGGGTTCACAGAAGAGACGCCTAACGTCTCTGAACCACTATTTTCAGCATGCACATGCTCTTCTAACATATCATAATCATCATCATCATCATCATAACAAAAATGCATTTCCCTATTCAAACTTGTAGCATTTCTAGTGTACTCATTTACCTCTAGATTAGGTTCATATTCAGTGTTAGTTGCATGAGTAGGAATAGAAACATTATTTTTATCGAGATAACAAACATCCTATCATGAACTTCCCTCCATTCTTCATTTTGTGATCGAATCAGGTTCATTTGAAGAATCAAAGTGAGATGTTCAAGTGAAGGGGAGTCTTCACTAGTGGGTATGCATGTTTCATATGAATGATCATTACATGGTTGTGCACATGGTTCACTACACAAGGGAAACTCATACATGTTGCTATATGGATGATCATGCATTGCATTCAATTCAAACCTAGCATTGTTTTGCTCTATGAGGTTTTCTTCCACTGAGTGCATATACGAGGTCGGGGGAGTATCAAATTGTTCAACTCCCCACTGTGGTGATTGATACATGTGTGCATGATGATTAGGGTTTGCATATTGAGGCTCATGACCTAGAAAAGGTTCATAATAATCCCTAAAACTAGTGACATCATGGTTTGTAGGTGGTTCATAATGTGAAGCATGCCCATAAGCAAGTTCTACGATGGATTTGTTTCATCCCCGATTTGCGAGACCAAAATCCTGACATGGTCTAGCAACTCAATTTGAACTCAAAAAGAAACAACCATAGCCTAGCACACATCAAGCATGTATAACCAATGATGTCTCAAAACAGGGAAGCTAAGCCCAAGTAGTGCAAAGTGCACAGCCCAAAGGTTATGGAAACCCAGTGGTTATGGGCTTCAGATGTGGGATTTGGTTTATGAGGGCTTTGGTTTATTGGGTTTTGGTTTGATGTTTGGTTTAGGTGGGCTACAGGTGATACATCACAGGCTAAGGTAAGCCCAGTGGTTGCACAGCCTAGCTATGTGGGCTTCAGTTTGGTTGTGCAAAACCCAGGTTGTGTGCAAATGCACAGCTCAGTGTTTATGCAAAGCCCAAAGGTTGGCAAGAGCAGAGCCCAGTGATTGGGCTTCAGGCTATGCAAAGAACAAGTTGCACAGCCCAGTGGAACTGGGTTTCAGCCCAGTTTGGTAGTTCAGTCTATGCACAGGTTTAAGTGCAGGTTGTGTGCACAGAACAACACAGCTAATCAGTTTTCAGCACAGATAACCCAAAAATGAAACACCAATAAAGCACCAGAATTAAGGATTCAAGCACACAGGAGTGCTTGTTGTTCTTCATTATAAAGACTTTGGAAACACTGAGATAGTAACTTGTTCACATATGCAACGAGGCTACGAGATGGCAAGCTAATCAAACATGAAATTCCGGCACCCTTGACCTGCACAGATGCACAGATCGATGCTTGCAGGGTTCGATAAGGCTATGCGAAACAACTAGTTCAGCAGGCATTCAAGGTATTAGTCAAGGTAGAGCAATAATCAACCTGTTCTGATCATCAGACAACTAAGCAATGCACAAGGTCACTGTAGGATCAGAATATCGCAACAGCAATAATTCGCGAGATTAATAAACGACCTCGTCGCGAAGGAGTCGCATGGAGGTAAATAAATGACGTAATAGATGACGACGATTAGAACATGAGGAAAGCATGAAGACTTGGCGAGATTTAAGAGTGTCGCGAAGGCAAACAGTTGTATATTCGCGAGCATTCGCGAGACACTTCCGAAAATAAGGGACAGTATAGCTGTCATCCACTATGTAATACCCTATATAAAGGGTCGAGTAAGTCTGTTGAAGGGAGAGGTCTTTTTGAATTGTGAAACAAGTCATTAGGAGAGAGAAAGTGAAGAGTGATTGTAATTTCTTTAGCTTTGTTCTACATTTCTTTGTAAATCTTTCAAGAAAACAATTAATAAACATATCATTCTTCATCTTCAAATGAGTTTATTTAGCAGATTTGAGTGAGGGGTGTAGTGTGGGAAATCCTGCAACTACATATGCGCTAGAAACAGGGATTGAATAAGATTAATCTTGTGAATTGAAGGAAATAGGAGCAACAAGAAAGAATTAAGAAGAAAGGAACATAGTGAAGAAATGGAATATAATTCAATTACAAAAGCAATGGTTAATGAATTCCATGAAAAAATTAGAGGAAGGATACATAAACGAGATTTTGAAGGAAAGAAGATTATAGATGAGGAGAAGACATCGTATTTGAAGGAATGGGAAAAACAGGAAATAACATTTACAGCCGCGGAAGTTCCTAGAGAAAATTTGAATCATACATCTCCACTAGTGATTACGATAAATGCAAGCAAAAAAAGAGAAGAATCGGAAAAGGTAGCGGAAGAATGGGAAATAAATAGAACTTTGGTGGATACGGGAGTTTGGTGAGTATCATGTTTTACCATACCTACAAAAAATTAGGATATAAAGATGAAGAAATGAGTTCTCCAAGATATAATATTCATGGTTTTGGAAAATCTCTAACAATACCAAAAGGGGAGATGAAACTGCGAATTTTCTTGGGAGAAATTGAAACACAAGTGACATTAAGTGTAGTAGATATGGAATCGCCATACCACATATTGCTAGGGAGACCTTGGGTACATGCGATTAAGGCGTAGCATCAACACTTCATCAGTGCATCAAATTTCTGTGCCGAGTGGAATTGGTGAGATCAAAGGAGATATTGATAAAGGAAGAATATATTATCAAATTGAAGTAAAGCATTATGAAGGGCAAATGAAGAAGCGAAAAGATCGCGGGAAGATGATAAAAGCAGCTAAGAAAGAAGAGGAATTTAGAATTTACATGATAAGAGCAAAAGAAGGAAAAGGAATACAGCGAAATCATGGGGGAAGGGAGCGAGTTCGCGAAGGAAATAAGAGGACCAACTCCTATGGGAGAACCGAAGTCTAGCTATGTCGCATGCAGAACAAACAAAAGAAGTGAATATTGGAACTAAGGAAGAGCCTAAAATCTTAAAAATTGGGACTAAAATGGAAGCAGATGAAGAAAAAAGAAGCTGTTGAGTTGTTGCGAGATTATAAAGACATTTTCGCATGGGATATGGATGAAATGCGGTATAGATCCATCTGTGGCTTGCCATAAATTGGAAATTGACAAGAATGTAAAACCCTTCAAACAAAGAATTAGAAAGATCGCGACAGCATATCATCCTCAAATAGAAGAAGAATTGCAAAAAATGTTGGACGCAGGAATTATTAGACAGGGAAAAATACCCGAATGGATAGCGAATATGGTTATAGTTCCAAAGAAGAAAAAGGGGATAAGAATTTGTATAGACTTTCTGATCTAAATAAAGCTTGTCCTAAAGATAGTTTCCGTTACCGAGATATTCCGCAATTGGTTGAAGCGCGGCAGGAAATGAAAGGATATCTTCTCTTGATGGATACAAGGGTTACAATCAAATTCCTCTCGCTGAAGAAGACCAAGAACATACTGCTTTCTTTGCTCCAAGAGGATTGTACTGTTATACAAAAATGCCATTCGGTCTGCGAAATGCCGGTGCGACATACCAAAGGATGGTGGAGAAGGTGTTCGCGAAATGGATACATAAAACATTGGAGGTATATGTTGATGATATGTTAATAAAAAGCAGAAAAGCAAAAGACCACGTACGAGGATGTGAAAGAAATTTTTGAACAAATGAGGCAATTTAATATCAAAGTAAACCCAGAAAAATGCACCTTTGGGGTCGCCTCTGGAAAATTTTTAGGGTACATTGTATCCAAAGAAGGAATTCAAGTCGACCCAGAGAAAGTACAAGCAGTTCGCGATATGCCAACACCGGCGACAATAAAAGATGTTCAAAAGTTAAATGGGTTGTTAGCTTCGCTAGGGAGATTCATCTCGCGTTCGTCTGACAAATGCAAGCACTTTTTCAACATCCTTAGAAAGGGATCAAAATTTAAATGGACAGATGAGTGTGAGAAAGCCTTGCAAGGAATAAAAGAACATTTAATGGATATATCAATTTTGCAAAAAGCGGAAGAAGGAGAAGAATTGTTGATCTATCTTGCAACAACCTCGCATGCATTAAGTGCAGTGTTTACTGCGAGTGGACGCAGGAGTGGAAAAACCAATTTATTACATCAGCAAAACTTTCAACGCTGCGGAAAGGAATTACTCAAAAATTGAAAAATTAATTTTAGCATTAGTTTATGCAACATTTAAACTTCGTATATATTTTCAAGCGCATGTTGTCAAGGTGGTGACAAAAGTACCAATAGAATCAGTAATGAAGAATTCAAAGAGGTCGGGAAGAGTTGAGAGATGGAATGCTCAAATAAGTCATTGCAAGCTCAAATATGAAATACTATCTTCGCCAAAATCACAGGTCGTCATGAGACTTTTTAGCAAAATTCCCTTTAGAAGAAGATGAGTCGGTAGAAGAAATGATGGATATTGAGGAAGAACATGGAGATCCGAAAGATTTGTTAACGGAGCCGAACAGATGGGAAATATTGGTAGATGGGTCATCGAATGGAGAAGGAAATGGAATAGGGATTGTTGTGATATCCCCAGAGGGTAATAAAATAGCTCTTTCTTTAAGATTGGAGTTCGCATCAACAAATAATGAAACAGAATATGAAGCTATAATACATGCTTTGCGATTTGCAATAGAAATGAAGCTGGAAAATGTAAGGATTACTAGTGATTCACAATTGGCAATTCGCCAGATAAAAGAAGAATATGCTATAAATGAGTTGTCTTTGCAAAAATATAAGAAACTTGTTGACGAGTTGTCGACGCAGATACCAAGAATAAAGTGGAGACATATATCAAGGAGAAATAATAGACTCGCATATGCTTTTGCCTTTATATCCAGTATGATGACAGATCCGGTCGCGAGGAGTATTAAAATACAAACACTATCGATGCCGTCAATTGATAAAGAAGAAGAACAAGAAACCGATGTAATGATAGTAGAAGATGGAACACAAACACTCTGCGAAGAAGATTGGAGAGCAGAGCTTCATGCATATTTGATGACAGGAGAAACACCAAGAAATAGATTGGAGACACACAAATTGAAAAGCCGAGCAACAAATTATGAATTAAGAGATGGAGTGCTATATCGACGATCTTTTAATGGACCTTCGCTTAGATGTTTAACAAGAAAAGAAGGAGAAATCATATTGAAGATGTTGCATAGTGGGGATCTTTGGTAATCACGGCGGAGGAAGATCTTTAGCATATAAAGCAAAAATGCGGGGTTATTATTGGCCGTACATGCATGAGGACGCGAAACAAGTGTCAAGGCGTTGCGAGGACTGCCAAAGGCATGGGAAGAAAATACATGCACCAGGAGCTCCGTTAAATTCTTCATCAAGTGTTTGGCCATTTGGAAAATGGGGTTTAGATATTGTAGGACCATTTTTACCAGGAACGGGACAAAGAAGATATTTAATAGTCTCTGATTATTTCACAAAATGGCGAGAGGTGAAAGCGGTACAACATATTCGCGATAAGGATGTTTTTACTTTCATATTCGAGAACATTATATGCAGATTTGGGGTTCAGCGCAGTTGGTATCGACAATGGGAAGCGGTTTGAAGGACAAAATATAGAATTACTACTTAATGCATTTCGAGATACGGTGTGGGAAATCAACTCCTCTATACCCGCTTGAGCTAATGGTCAGGCAGAAGCAACAAATAAAACAATCGCGGATATATTGAAGAAAAAATTGGAAGGATACAATAAAGGATGGTGCGAACAAGTACCCAATGCGGTATGGGCTTATAATACGACTAGAAGAGAAGCTACAGGCATGTCCCCTTTTTGTTTAACATATGGAGTCGAAGCTGTACTTCCAACAGAAGTGAGAATTCCAACTACAAAGAAAGAAGCTTGGGAGAAAAATCTTAGTGCGGATAACATCTTAATCAAGTTAGATGAATTAGAAGAAAAAAGAGAGAAAGCACTACAGCATATGGAGAATTACCAGCGAAGATTGGCCAGAGAATATAACAAGCGTGTCAAGATACGTGAATTTCACCAGGTGACTTGGTGTTGCGAGAAACACCTATATATCAGCGAGAAAATGGTGGCAAGCTGGCAAGAAAATGGGATGGACCTTATATTATCAAGGAGATAGTGGGCACAGGGGCATATAAATTAATGGATCCTGAAGGCAAAGATGTAGGGCAAAAATTAGATAGGCCGTGGAATAGGTTATATCTTAAGAAGTATTATCCATAGAAGATGGGATAAATAGAATGAATTGGTGATATAATGTCTTCGCGACAGATAGATTGCGAGATCAACGGAAATGAAACAAAATTATGCGATAACTTCGCAGACAAATGATTGAATAAATTGGTAAAATGAATGAGTGAGTGAATGGGACAAACCTTTATGGCGTACACCCTAGTTCGCGAATGATATTTCGCAAGAGGCAAATGTAAGACCTAAAGTACGTCATATAAGGGGATATCTCTTAACATGACTCAGGTGGAAGGTTACACCGCTCCTGAAACCTAGGTCATGGAGATTTGGGGCCCATGAAAGCCTATCCGGGAAAGATACCTTGGATTCCCAACTATATATATAAGGTTATACCCTGGTTGGGCGACCGAGGATCTTTTCCAAGGAGTCAGTGTATGACCAAGGCGCCGAGGTACACGGTTGAGTCAAGAGTGCGGGGAGCATGGAACTTCCTTACCACTCTTGACAAGTCTTGGCACATCTTTGCACTCGGCCAAGAAAACTCCACTTAGGGTGCAGCCTTGTAACCATAAACCATATAGGTATAAGGGATAAGAGGCTGCGAAAACAACTGGTTGTTGTTAAGACCGGATGGGAGGAGCTAGCCTTGTATGGCCGATGTACGCCTCCTTGAAGGGGCAACCAGGGAGAAGATAAGGGCGGCACCCTCCATTAGGGAGCTGACAAGTGTCAAAGACACAAATGTCATGAGTCTTTATTTTCGCAAGAGAATTTAGGCTTGTCATATTTGTGCAATGATCCTGAAGAGGCAATAATACTAACGCGAGGGTAAGACGAGATCAGTGGGTCTTTACATGAAAGTGTAAAGACGTCCTGCGATTTCGTCGCAAAGACGATAATATCATGGGGTTTTACGTTCGTAAGAATATTTAGGCCTATCATATTGTCGCAAGAAAAATATCCTGCAGAGGCAAAAATACTAAAAAAATGATAAGACAAGATCAATGGGTTGTTACATGAAAATGTAACGACGTCCTGCGATTTTGTCGCACGACGGTAATGTCATGGGGCTTTATGTTCGCAAGAATATCTAGGCCTGTCATATTGTCGCAATGAGGGGTGGCATAATAAGACCTTTACTTAGGAAGGCAAAATAAGACCACACAAATAATGATAAGGCAAGACCAAGGGGTCATTACATGAAAATGTAAAGACATCCTGCGATCTTGTCGCAATAACGGCATTCAAGAAAGATCTTTAAACATTTTGAATATAGACAATCAAGATTTTTCCATCGCGAGAAAGATTACAACAAAAGATTCAATGGAAAATAAAGGGATTACTTGATAAGATGGCGACATGAGTTCTTATAATCAAACAGAAAGAGAAATTAATTCATCCAACACCAGACTTAGTACTTTGCAATCAAAAAGAAAAATTCAATAAAGTTATGAAGAAACTTAATTTTCTATATCAACTTGCTCAACTAAAGGATGTGGTAAAGGTTCTTCGACAATCTTATCGACTTCATCCTCGTGGTTGGAGGGTTTTCACCGAAGTTCTTTCGCAAGGTTCCTTATTGATAACTTCATTATTAGCGAGGTCTTCGCAGCTTTCATAATCATAATCACTGTCAGGAGGATTGGGTACTTCATCATCTTCAACATCCAATGGTTCAACATAGACAGGATCAAGGGATTTAGAAAGTAAAATATTATTCACAAGAACTTATGCTTTGGGAGGAAATTGGCGAAGAAGCGCTTTTCGTTGATTTCGCTCACGGATGTCTTTAAGATGATTAAGGTAATTAAACCTCCTTCTGGCTCGATCGCGAGATTGGGCAAGAGAAGCAACTAGCGTTGCATTTTCCTTACAAATTTTAGCATGCGCCGCTTCCAAAGTAGATAGAGAAGAGTGAAGATCTTTCTCAGATTCTGCAAGAGTAAAGGAAGATATTAAAATTAAAAGATGAAAGATGGTATATAATGGAAAAGAAAATAATGGAAAAGGCAGTCAAATCTTATGACTACCTTCCTTCTCGCGAGACAAGATATTGAGTAAGAGCCAAGCAATTATTCCCCAAGTTTTCCATGGCATTATCAAAACCATCACCGACAAGACCTTTTAACCGCGACCGCAAACTCTTTTCATTAGAAATCAATAACTTATTTTGTTTCGCAAGGGAAGAATGGGATTCTTTTAACTTGGTATAATCATCCTTGAGTTGGTTGGCTTTCACACTTAGATTTATTCTATTCCGAATAAGTTTATCTCTTTCAGTGGTAGTATCTTCAAGTTTATTTTTCAAAGAGGCGGATAGACTGTTCTTGCTCATTCAATGCTTTTTTACAAGCATCAAGTTGTTGCGAGGATATTGCCACCTTATCCAATAAAGCTCGCTTCTCAAAAGATAAAGTTCCATTTTCATCTGATAAGGTTTCCAACTCCAAATTAGATTTATTCAAAGAATATGAGAGACGCGACACTTCATTACTTAATGATTCTTGATTTTGAACTAAGCAGATGTTTTCTTGGGAAAGATTATTTATTTGATCCATAGAAAACGTATGAAGATTATCTAAACGATTATATTGTTCCATCCAGGCATCTCTTTCAGTTCGGGTCTCTTCCACAATAGATTCCAGTTGATATATCTCCATCTTACGTTTCTGGTGCAAATCTTGAGAGGCGAACCAAATTTTTTTTTTTAAAAAAAAAAAAAAAAAAAAAAAAAAAAAGGGGGGGGAGGAGAGATACCTTTTAATTCTTCATTCTTCTTGCGAAGGTTATCACGATCCAGTGAAGTATTATGAAGGCTATTTTTCAAGGTCTTAATTTCTTGTTCCAAGGATGCTCGCGATATAGTATCGGAACCAAAATGTTTGCCCAAAGACTCAAAAACACTAGATTTGGTGGGATCAGTGGAGGCTTTCTTAACATCATTCATAGTATCTGATAAAATTTTAAAAGCTATATCCATCCCTTCTAAATGTTCTTTGCTAAGAGAAATAGATTTTGAGGGAGAAGAAATAGTAGAGGAAGAAGGAAAAGTTGAGTCGCCCATAGTTATAAGACCGCCAATGGGAGGAATTTGATCAGTAGGTGGAGGCGAGGTAAAAGTAAAAGTAGGAATAGGCATGACTGAAGAATTTCATTCGCGAGAAAATTGGGGATTAATTTATCTGTGATGACGTTGTAGGGAATGGTACAAAGTATCTTGAGAAGAAGGAATGGGATTATCTTGTGAAGAAGTCATTTGTAATAGGAGATTTGCCTTGCGAAGACATCGTGGGGAAAGAAGAATGCTTGAATCCAGAAAGGAACAGTTGAAGCAAAGAAAGAGGCATCAAATGTATTATGGCGAGATCTTTTGGGAGATCTATCACTCTTATCATCCTGCGAATAATAAATCAACTAAGAAACAGAGGCAATAAAACCGCTATTAAAGGAGTAAATATTTCCAAAAATACCTTACTACTCGTAAGTTGTTTTTTAGAAGCCAGAGACTTCACTTGCGAAGAGGGTTTTGGTTGCGAACCAACGGGAATGTTAGGGTTCACCACAGTATATCTAGAGCTGGACTTGTTCTTGCTGAAACAAAAATGGGGATATCAAAAGAAGAACAGAATCAAGATGAAATAATTTCAATGAGGAAGATCAATCAAGAGAATAATCAAAATCAAAGAAAATAACGAACCTGGATGCCATGAAAATGATAACAGAAAGATAATGAAAAGAAGATGATGAAGATGAATAGCAGGAAATAGTTGCAGACGATGAAGAAGATAGAGAAGAAGAGAAAGAATGTTTTTCACATGCAGTTTTCCTTTAAATAGAAGAAAAAAGGGTGGTAGGATAACATTAAATATCTAGGTAAAAAGAGTAATTTTAGACACGTGTAAACGGTCATCCCAAGATTCAAGGAATCAAGTTTCTGTGGGTAATAGAAGATATATTACTTCTTGTTTACTTCGCAAAGATTCGGAACATCGCAAAAGAATAGAGGCAAGTACGTACTTTTCAAGTCCAGTATTCTTTCGCGAGTTCCTTCATCAACAAAGATCAAAGACTACTACAACAACAGATTTTTCCTTAAAGATCGCTCTTCAAGCAATTTTCAAGGAAAAAGAGGCAAGATGTAGGATCAGAATATCGCAACAGCAATAATTCGCGAGATTAATAAACGACCGCGTCGCGAAGGAGTCGCATGGAGGTAAATAAATGACGTAATAGATGACGACGATTAGAACATGAGGAAAGCATGAAGACTTGGCGAGATTTAAGAGTGTCGCGAAGGCAAACAGTTGTATATTCGCGAGCATTCGCGAGACACTTCCGAAAATAAGGGACAGTATAGCTGTCATCCACTATGTAATACCCTATATAAAGGGTCGAGTAAGTCTGTTGAAGGGAGAGGTCTTTTTGAATTGTGAAACAAGTCATTAGGGAGAGAGAAAGTGAAGAGTGATTGTAATTTCTTTAGCTTTGTTCTACATTTCTTTGTAAATCTTTCAAGAAAACAATTAATAAACATATCATTCTTCATCTTCAAATGAGTTGATTTAGCAGATTTGAGTGAGGGGTGTAGTGTGGGAAATCCTGCAACTACAGTCACAGGAATCTAAATATAATTCATGCAATTAGGGCCAAAATGCTGTCGAGACTAGATAGTTGATAGTACACCACAGATTCAAAAGGTGAACAAACCAAGGAGCCAAACTCGCTGAAATGATATAGATACACAGAAGTATGCACACAGACATAAAAAGTTGTGTTAATCAGACAAACGACAATGTGCGGAGCGGGGTCTTATGTGACGGGGTATCTAGACTATGCAAACATGTATGAAGCTCTCCAAAGTTCGGAGATCGATTTGTTGAGCAAGCATACAGCGGAGACAAGCGGCTTGTTGGACAATGAAGTTTGAGGTTAAACTCACGGCTACGGGGATGGAGGTGAACACAAGGTTTGTCGAGGCCTAGGGTTTAAAGCACAGGCCTTGTAGAGGCCTAGATTGCACAGCAACTTATACAAACAGACACGGCTCAGATAGCTTATGCACAGATCATGTCACTCTCAGCTAGCATGTGGGTAGTTCAAAGATCATGGAAATTCAAATGAAAACCAACAATGTGTATTTGCAAGGCTCAAGTTATCATGCAATCAGGGTATGCAACACAAGTAAGCATAACATCAGGTTTTAACATTCTTGTCAACAGAATAGATCATGCAAGGGTGCATCAACAATTTAAGCTCAACGGGGTCGGTTGCATCAACTCACTCGGTTGATGTCAGCGGTCCGAGTTGATGTCAACTATCTCGATTGACTTCAATGGGGATTTCGAGATGGTTCACCAACTTTGAATCACTAGCACACTCATCCAACCAATGGTTTTGTCAAGACAGGAGGCTAAACTCAATTGCATCAAAAGTTAGTTTTGAGTTTGTGCAAATGGATTCCAAATGTTGCTTTGATTAGCCAAGGTGCAATTTCACATCTCGAGAGGATAGCAACTAGTCGGGGTTATGCATGCGAGACACGTGGGGTGTGCGAGTTGTTAGGTCAACTGGTTCGGTTGACGTCAACTATCTCGGTTGATATCAAGTGAACTTGGCCAAAAATGCAATGCAGGTGGTTATGCAAGCATGTGAAAAGGTTCACAGGATTGTCAGCAAGGTAAGAAACTAATCCTTCATGTGAGCATGGTATTCAACACCCAAGGTTCACAGGGTCAGCAGATGCAACAGTGAACAAAGTACGGCACATTTGAAAACACACAGGTTGCACAATGAATAATCACTCAAGGTTGTACTGGGGCATGTGTCTTAGCATCTAACACTGGTGGTCATACAAGTCTGTCACAGACTCAGTTGACAGAACAGATGAGCTGAGGTACAGGCTTGGTTTCCACAGGCTATGCTCAAGGTTGACAGAGTCAACTGGGCTATGCACCAAAGGTGTAAGGTAGATGGATCACAAGGTTTAGGCACAAGGTTAAGCAAGCAAGCAAGCAAGCATGCTATCATTCATTCTTTCATTCATGTGAGGAAGGTTGAGACACAATACCACCAAGATATAGGTTTGGGTTTAGGCAATTCCCACCTTTGTCTGCGCTTTTCCTTATCTTCTTTGGGTTGGCTCAGCTGCACCACAAGAGCACGGGGGTACTGCTAGCTCAACAAAGAGTTTTAGTTCCTAGGAGTGTGAAGATAAAGCAAAGACATGGAGCACCACTTGATTTTAAACAAGCGAGACGATTTTACTGACATGAAAGAGTGATGTGAATGGTTACTTGGGTGGCGGGAGGGGTTGATACAATATACTTGATATATCGAGGATGATGAAATGTAATTACTTAACATGCTAATTTTACGGATGCTTAGCTATAAATGCACAACTAACAATAATATGATTAAAACTAAGTTGCACTAATAAGGTAATGATGCATTAACGAGATGGAATGACAGTGCGAGAGAACAGACTAAGTTACATTGATGAAGATGGAATGACGGTGAAAACAAAAGAGATTAATGGTGAAGATGCAAAAACGGTGAAGATGCAAACAAAAGAGAACAAACTAAGTTACACTAACACATGGCTAAAAATAACAATGCAAGGTGAGTATATACAGGGAGAAATGGAAATCAGTTAAGTGCTCGCCAAAAATCGACACAGCATACGCCAAGTCCCCGGCAGCGGCGCCAAAAACTTGGTAGGCTTGGGAAGTGGTCTGCTTTTGCCTACAAATTAAACCGCAAGTGCACGGTGTCTACTATGCAGAACTGGGCAAATACGGGTCGAACCACGAGACTTGTCGTCTTTGTATGTTGATCTAAGGCTTTACTACGGTGACTTTAAAGGAATGTAACACAAATATGGGGGTTTTTAGTGTCGAAACGACTGAGTTGGTTGGAGTTGTGACTCTAAACTAATGTGCAAAAGGTTGTAACAAGATTGAGAGCATCAGGGTGGTGAATCCACCTCTAATCTCATGTTCAGGCACTCTAATTGAAGCTATGTTCTTGAGCTTTCCCATGAAATTCTAAACTAGATGTTTATTAACTAGTTTTGCTAACTAACCCTAGTATGAGTTTGTCTTCTTACAAAGACAGCTCATCACAGGCTCATAAGCTTCAATAGTTAACTACTAATCATTCATAATATCACACAGCAAGAAATAAACCTAATGTAGATGTGCTTGACATGAAAATCAGGGGTTTCATCAACACCCTGATAAACTAAATTAGAACATTCAAAACAAATAACACAAATTAACTCTAAAGTGGTGCTCTGGCTAGCCCAGGCATGCGTTCAAACATACACAGTTCACCTATTTATATATGCAAAATACCAAACCCTAATTCTTTTCAAAACAGAAATTAAAGACAAACCCAATCGCCCATACTCTCTGAATCGCTTGTCGGCTCTGTGAATTCGGCTTTGAGACTTCCTTACTTCGATTTTCCCCCAACTGTGAAACCCTAACCCTAACCTAATTCTTTCTATCTTTCTCTTAGCTCCTAGGGAAGAAGCTAAGAACGGGCTAGAGAGCAATTAGGAGGGGATGGCGGAGGCAGCTGTTGCAGTGGTTGTTGGTGGATTTGTGCTCGAGAGAAGAAGAAGGTGAGGGCTCTGCCATTGTTTGGTCGGGAGAGAAAAAGAGGAGAGCTCTCTGATGTTGTCGGGTGAGGAAGAGAAGGAAAGAGAAGGGTGCGTTTGGTTTGGGCTTATGGGAGAATATATAGGTGTCTTCGGTGTGGCGCGGGAGCATCAAGAACTGATGGGACGGATGGAGCGACCGTAGGATCCGGCTGGGTGAGATCTTCACGGCTCAGAATGAATCGGGCGTGGACTCGAGTTATGTGCCGGGTCTTGGACTTCCAAGCCCATGTCTTGTAGATGGGCTGCTTCTTGTTGGGTTGCAACTGATGCGCGCGCGGGCTTTGGGTTTCTGCTCCATAGACGCTCGTCTCCAATTCTTCGCTCTTTTGGCTCCTCAATTTCTCCGAGCTTTATTTATTACTTAAAAACACAAAATTAATTAGTACAAATATTTATTCTTGAAAACAAAGAAAATACAGAATCTGGGATAATATCTGATTTCTGAACACAAAAGATGAGTTAAATGCCAATAAATAGATGTAGAAATATGCAATATTTGGCACTCATCAATACCACGCCGTAACCTTCCCTGGGTTTTCATACGGTTTGAAAGTTCATACCGTAAGTCCCCCTGTTGTTACGTACGGTGGAGTCTTCTATCCGTACTCCAACTGTCCTTATTTCTCCGAGCTCTTAACCATAAAGCAACATCAAGCTTCAATCACCATCGCTACTGCCAATGATTCTCCATCTCTGCCATGAACCCATCGTAACAGCATTACGGAACTCCACCCCTTCCTCATAGCAAGGAGCAGATCACAGCAAAACTCGTTAACGATGGCAGCAATCCATCTTTTCTCCGAGATCTTCTCGAGTTACAGCAGCAGCAATTCACATCTTGAGCTCAACTTCATCGAGCAGCAAACCTAACTCCATCTTTCGTACTCTCTGCCATGCTCGAGCTCCATATTCATTTCTCCATCGAACTGAGCTCACCATCACCAAGACTCACTCCATCACAGAAGCAAATGCAAGCACCAAGGAAACTCGAACCATCTCCATGTTCATTACGTTCTATCATTTATTTCTCGTTTTCTCCATTCCTCGGCTGCAAGTCACCCAACCATTGCAAATAACTCATCGCCATCAACCATGCATGCCATCATCTCCTGTGGTTGTCAACAGCTCCAAATCCATGCTGAACTTCATCATTGTTAACCCGATACAAAACCCATTCTCCACAAAGACAACTCCGATGTCATTTGGCATTATCATTCCTTGCTCGTAAACTCCCTTCCAAAGCAATCATGGCAGAAATCGTGATCATCATCATCTCCCAACTCCCATTTTCGAGTTTCATCTCTGCCAACACTCCTCAGCTGAACTCGGACTGCTATGCTTCATTAAAAATCTTCATCGGCACTGGCTAGCTCTTCCCTGCTCCATCACGTCACTGACCTGTGTCGAGTGAGTTCTTCTCTGTCTTCGTGATCAACATCATTCTTCCTTTATCAAACTCTGCCAACCACCGAGTATCACTTGCTGTTTCGATCCAAAACCATCTTCCTAATATTCTCGACCTCTCCCTGTTATACCTTGTTCTCAAATAGCAGAGAGAACCCAACTTCTTTAATGGAAACTGAGCTCCATCTTCTCTTGTTTCCTCGGCTAAACTACCAACACCGTGACAGCGAACTCCATCTCCATTCTTCACAGCAAGCCCCTTCTTCTTACAGCCCTTATAAACCATCCGCAGCAGCATTACTTCCCTAAAACTCTCGAGCTCAATCTCCTCTTCGTCAACTACCAATGGTAATTACCTAATTTCAGTTCCCTGAACTGGTCGTGATGCTTGGTGAAGAAGATGCTGGTGGCAGCCCCGAGTAAAATAGTAGGGTGCCTTTAGAAGTTCTGTAGCTACTCAACTTTGCGACATCTTCGGCTTGTTTAAAATGCTTCAAGATTCTTCATACGACGTCGGATTGACTCCATTCTTTCGCCGTTGGTTTCGTCTTTTCGTCCTCTTCGAAATGATAGCAAGAACTCCTCAATTTGGATGAGTTTCACTTGGTCTTTGGCCCTTCTCAGCTTGCGGCTAACTTCTTTTATTGCACAATTAAGTGCAAATTCACTTCTTTTGGATGATTCACCTAGCAAAACATAAATAAGAGAAAACAAGAGTAATATACAATAATTTGCAAGAAATTAAGCAATTACTAGCATGGATTCGACACTAAATATATGCAAAATATGCACTTAACAAATTCCCCCATACTTGGCTTTTGCTAGTCCTCGAGCAAACTATCTAAAATACAACAACTCCATGTCGCCGAGGATACGGTTACTCTTAGCATGAATAACAGGCCTTTAAACCCCTAGGTGTCCCTAGTGGACGAGTTATAGTCTCGTGAGGGCTTACGAGAGGTATACCCACAAAACCTACTCCAACTTCAAAGCGTGCCCAGCTTCCCAAGCATCCAAAGAGCTATGAGGACATAGAGTTTCGCATGCTAGTAATAAGAAGTTAGAAATACCAAAGAACATATTCATTCTTAAATCTTGAGTGAGAAATAACCACACCATAATGAGAGAATGCGTGTTTGAGAGCGATCAATAAGCATTTCGCCTCGACTTCGCCTCACTTAAAAGGATTTTATGATAATTGCACTCAATAAGACGGCTTTTTATGGGTCTCACATGTGTGCGGGTAGGAATGAAGAGAGAATCCTACACACGTTGAATGGTGGGAAGGAAACCTTAGAAGTATTTCGGAGACTCCACAAAATCGTGGAAAATAAAGATATTTCTACGATGATCTCTACGAAAGGAAATCAACCACTATAGCAAGGATGAGAGTACTTACCACCTTCACATCTGATTGCAATGATGATAACACCACTCTCAGACATCCAATAGAAACGTCTTCGATCGGATCGTCTTCTTCATATTCTTGGTCTTCGGTCTTCAACTGTTGATGATAAACTCTTGAACTTGTAGAACTTCGACAATTTATACTCTTTTCCTCAATTTCCTTGTTGCTTGAAACTTCTTTATATATTTTTCTTCCACACGGCCTTATTGAACAAATAACAACCTAAATGCAAATCTCATTATATATATATATATTTATTTATTTATTTTTCGTTTTTTTTTTTTTTTCATTTTTTTTTTTCATTTTTTTTTTTCATTTTTTTTGAAGAGAGATTGCAACTAAAACAATAAATATGAAATAAAATTAACATGGCCATGAAAGAAGTACGTTACCACTTTGATCTTCACAACTTGTAATGCCTTCGTATCATAAACTTCAATAACTCTCATCTTTTGATTTTCTTCGCTCTTGTAATAAGTCTTCATACTTAGATATAGAATTTCGCTCTTTATGTGTAAGTCTTCAACATGTATATAAAAATCAGCTCATGTATATGTTGCTTTACTTGAATATGAAATTTCGCTCTTCCTTGTATTGTTGCTTGTAAACCTCAAACGTCTTCAACTTTCCTTGTAAATTTTGATGTCGCTCCACTTGTTGATGATGATGGTGTTTCTATGGATCTGTTGTTGTCGAGAGAGAGAATGGCGTTAACTGCAAATCAAACGACAAGAAGGTGGTTTTCGTCTATAGACGTAACCCTTATGATTGACAAAATTAGCACTCAAGAGATCAAAAATAGTGCTTCTATTGGTGGGAGGTTGGGTAGCTCACCATTCTACCTGGAATTAACGTACGGTGACACACACTCAAAAGAAACCTCTTTAGTCAGCTACAAATAAAATTTGGTCTGGTGCCTTGGTTGATATGAAAATGGGTAGTCTCCACTAATGATTGATCAGCAACTCTAATAATGCATTTCTCTCTGCTCCTAATTTGCATCACCGGCATGATTAAATCCATTATTTAACACTCCAATTAAGTAAGAAATCCGAATGTAGTTCCCTAACACTTCCAAGTTCGGTTATGTCGGTGAATCTCTATGTAAACATACCTAGAAGTATGCTAGTGACTCTAAAATCTCTACAAGTTGGAGGTTTTATTCAAATATATACAAAGAAATTGAAAAATCTATATTCAAAAATACTCCCCCACACTTAAACTTCACATTGTCCTCAATGTGTAAAACCGAAAGTTCTGAATTCTGACGTAACAGAAGATAAAACGCAAAAACTGTGCAAATTGGTAAGGAATTTGGAAAAACTCCATTTCACAAAAGTTGTTCATCTATGTGTTTTCTACAAAGTGTCAAAAGGGCACAGTGTTTCGATAAACGGTCTGACAGTTATGGTCTCTGGACTGAACTACGCGCGGTCTGAAGTTTTCCGACGAAAAAGTATTCGTCTATAATTTCTTCTAAAATAGATTCCGGACTCAATGAAATTAAACATGGGGATGCAAATATGATATGAAAACAATAAAAAAAACAAAAATAGAAGGGTTTAAGATACAAAACCTATGGGTTGCCTCTCATTTAGCGCTTGGTTTAAAGTCGTCAGCCCGACTTGGCATTCTCCTTACTACTCCTCCAGAGGGAGTAAATCTTTAAGCTCTATCTCGTCCACATTCACATAAGCGAGTTTTCATAGTATGGCTTAAATCTATGGCCATTGACCTTAGAAGTAGTCCCATCTCTAAGACTAGTGATATCAACTGCACCATGAGAATAAACATTAGTAACAACATATGGTCCAATCCATCTGGACCTTAGCTTACAGGAAATAGCTTAAGACGAGAATGAAATAAAAGAACTTTCTGTCCCACAACAAAATTCTTCCGAGAAATCATCTTGTCATGGAAAAGCTTAGTCTTTTCCTTATATATACGAGAACTCTCGTAAGCATCATTACGTATCTCCTCTAGCTCATTGATTTGTAGTTGCCTATGTTTCCCCGCTTTATCATACTCCATGTTCTTTACCGCCCATAATGCCTTATGCTCAAGTTCAACTGGGAGATGACAAGCTTTGCCATAAACCAACCGATATGGAGACATACCAATCGGTGTCTTATATGCTGTTCTATACGCCCAAAGTGCATCGTTGAGTCTATAACTCCAATCCTTCCGTGTAGCATTAACGGTTTTCTCAAGGATGGACTTAATCTCACGATTTGAAATTTCAGCTTGCCCACTAGTTTGTGGGTGATACGGCGTACCAATCTTGTGTGTAATGTTGTACTTCTTGAGGAGAGCATGGAAGGATTTCTTAAAGTGCGAGCCTCCATCACTTTGATAACCACTCTTGGTGTACCATGTCTAGAAGAAAATATATTCCTTCACAAACTCACAAACAACTTGAGAATCATTAGTAGGGGTGGCTTTAGCTTCCACCCATTTAGAAACATAATCCACAGCAAGAAGTATATAAAATTTTCCATTCGAATTAACAAAAGGACCCATAAAATCAATGCCCCACACATCAAAAATCTCAACGGTGAGAATAGGATTGAGTGGCATTTGATTTCGAGCACCTATATTGCCCGTTCGTTGACATCTATCACAAGATTTGCAAAAAGCATATGCATCCTCAAATAGGGTAGGCCAATAAAAGCCACTCTCAAGGACTTTGAGAGCGGTACGTTTTGCACCAAAGTGACCAACACAAGCATAAGAATGACAAAAAGATAGAATTGACTGAAATTCAGAGTTTGGTACGCACCTGCGGATAATTTGATCAACACCATATTTCCACAAGTAGGGCTCATCCCACACATACTGCTTGGCTATTTTCTTAAGATTTAACTTTTGAAAAGTAGACATTGTACTAGGTACTTGCCTTGTAACCAAATAGTTCACTATATCAGCGTACCAAGGTGTTGATTCTTCGATTGAGAAAAGTTGTTCGTCTGGAAAACGATCCTGTAATGGGAGTTCTTCTTCGGAAACAACAAGTCTACTAAGATGATCATCAACTGTATTCTCAACACCTTTCTTATCTCTAATTTCCATATTGAATTCTTGTAGCAAAAGAATCCAACGTATGAGTCTTGGCTTAGCCTCCTTCTTTTTTAATAGGTACCAGTAGTCTTTGCATGATCGAATATACAATCACATTGGTACCCACCAAATAAGCTACGAATTTTTCTAATGCAAATACTATAGCCAACAACTCTTTCTCAGTAGTAGAATAGTTGATTTGAGCATCGTTTAGGGTCCTTGATGCATAATAAATCACATGTGACCTCTTGTCTACTTTTTGACCCAAAACAACTCTGACTGCATAATCACTTGCATCACACATTAACTCGAACGGCAAACTCCAGTCAGGTGACTTAATAATTGGTGCAGTAGTCAACAATTCCTTCAATTTATTAAAGGCATCCTTGCACTCCTGGTCGAAGTTAAAGGCAACCTCCTTTTGCAACAGTTTGCACATCGGCATTGAGATTTTTGAGAAATCTTTGATAAACCTCCTATAAAAACCTGCATGACCAAGAAACGAGCGAATTCCCCTCACCGAAGTGGGGTATTGTAAGTTCCTAATCAAGTCTATCTTTGCCTTGTCTACTTCGAGCCCTTTGGAGGACACGATGTGGCCAAGTACAATTCCATGGTCTACCATAAAGTGGCATTTCTCCCGGTTTAAAACAAGATTAGTGTCTATGCATCTTTTAAGCACAAGTTCAAGATTATTTAAACAAATATCAAATGAATCACCATAAACACTGAAGTCGTCCATAAATACCTCAATGATGTTTTCCACGTAATCAAAAAATATACTAACCATACATCTCTGAAAAGTGGCAGGCGCATTGCAAAGACCAAATGGTATTCTTCTATATGCGAATGTACCGAAAGGACAAGTGAAAGTAGTCTTCTCTTGATCCTCCGGCGCAATAACAATTTGATTGTAGCCCGAATAACCATCCAAAAAGCAATAATATGAATGTCCCGCTAACCTCTCTAACATCGATCAATGAAAGGCAAAGGAAAGTGATCCTTGCGGGTAGCCGAATTGAGCTTTACGTAGTCTATGCACACTCTCCATCTGTTTGAACTCTTGCGGGAACAAGTTCATCATCTTGATTTCTAACAACAGTGACACCTGATTTCTTAGGCACCACTTGCCTTTGGACTAACCCATTTCTTTGTCATAAATTGGGTAAATCACCCCCACACTTAGTAATTTGAGGATCTCTTTATTCATGACCTCCATCATTGGGGGGTTAAGCCTACGATGAGCATCATATACTGGCTTGATATCATCTTCCATAAGGATTCTATGCATGCACATGGATGGACTAATGCCTTTGATGTCAGCAATTGTCCAACCAATAGCCGTTTCTGTGCTCTTTCGAGAACCCTAAGGAGGCGTTCTTCTGTATTCTTTGTGAGATTCTTTGCAATAATGATTGAAGCTCTTCCCCATCACCCAAGTAAGCGTACTTTAAGTGATCAGGTAGAGGTTTAAGCTCTAATTTAGGTGCCTGCACAACAGAAGGTAAAGGAACTTCATCAGTTACAGGTAAAGAGATATATGAAATATTACCTCTTCTAACTCCTTGTGATGCCGTTAAAGCACCACATGTCTCAACAAACTCCTTGGGAATATCAACGTCCAAGTTAGGCATTCCATGGACATCCAAATCAATGCTATTTTGTAGCATAGATTCAAGTTCATCTTTTCTATTCAAATCAAACATCTGTTGTGCTAACGAACTAATAACATCAACAGAAAATGCGGAATGGATATCACTTGGATAACGCATGGCTTCAAAAATATTGAAGCGTATAACCTCTTTGTCAAACTCCATAGTGAGTGTTCCAGTATCACAATCAATCTTCGTCTTAGCGGTCTTCATAAATGGTCTCCCAAGAAGTAATGAAGTAGACGAACAATTGTCCCCATTCTGCATATCCACAACAAAGAAATCAACCGGAAAGATTAATTCATTCACTTGCACCAACACATCTTCCACGAGTCCCTTAGGATATATGTTAGACTTATTAGCTAATTGAATGATAATCCCTGTCTCCTTTAAAGGTCCCAGATTCAATGAATCATAAACATCGGCTGACATCACGCTTATGGAATCTCCCAAATCGAGTAAAGCACGCTCGAACCGTTTTTCACCAATAGTGCGGCACTGTAAAACCACCAGGATCTTTACACTTTGCAGGCATCTTCTTTAGCAACATAGCTGAAGCACTTTCACCCACCTGAGTGATCTCGTTAGCAATCAACCTCTCCTTCCTTGTACACAAATCCTTTAGAACTTTGGCATACCTGGGTACCGTTCTGATGGCCTCAATAAATGGAATGTTGATATGCACCTTCTTTGAAAATATCCATAATCTCCTTGTCTAGAGCTTTCTTCTTTGACTTGGCAAAACGACTAGGAAAAGGAGGTGGTGTGGTAAAAGTAGGAAGCTGTGTCCTTAGGTTGGCCAATTGAGGTTGGCTTTTCCTTTGGAACGGTTTCCACCTCTACTTCCTCTTCCAAGTCGTGACTAACTTTGTTCTTGTTGTTTTGGCTCTTGGTTTGCTTCCCACTTTTTAGAGTCACGGCATTGACGTTCGCTCTTGGATTCACAAAAGGTTGTGATGGCAACTTTCTTTGAATTCTGTGCTTTTATTTCATTCATGTCCGTAGCCAATTGTCCCATTTGAAGTTGCAAGTCCTTTATAGCCATGTCTTGTTTCTGCGGGATTGTATCTTGACGCTGAGCATTGGCATCTTGCTTTTGCATCATCATTTTCATCATCTCCTCTAAATTGGAATTTTGAGTCTCTTTGTTGAGGTGAGGTGGAGGTTGTGGTCGGAGCCGTGGTTGTTGAAAACCATTTCTATCGCCCATATGGATTAGGAGCTGCTGACTTCTTCGATTTGCATAAGCGAAATTTGGGTGATCTTTCCAACCTGGATTATAAGTATTAGAGTAGGGATCATACCTTGGCCTCGATTAGGGAACACAACATTCACTGTTGAGACTCTTCTTCATAAGAAGGAATAATCACTGCTGCCATTCGTTGTACTACCTTTTCTATGTTGTTCATCCGTTGCTCTGACTGTGCAGACTCTCCCATCTCGCTAACTCTTCTGACATTAGAGTTGTTTCTGGTGTAGAATTGTTGAGCATTAGAAGCCATACTCTCAATCAAACTGGTTGCCTGCGAAATTGTCTTCTCAGTAAGTGAACCACCGGCAGATGCATCAATCAAATTCCTCTGTTCTGGAAGTAATCCTTCGTAGAAGTATTGAATGATAAGTATTGAGGATATATTATGGTGTGGGCAGCTTTCCAACAACTTCTTATACCTCTCCCAATATTCATATAGAGACTCCCCAGACATCTGTAGAATGCCACTAATCTCCTTCCGAACGGATGCCGCTTTGGAAGCAGGAAAATATTTCTCCGAAATAGCTTTTTCATCTCGAATCCATGTTGTAACACTCCACGGAGGAAAACAATACAACCATTCTTCGCTAAGTCTGTCAATGAGAACGGGAAGGCTTGTAGCATAGCCATATCTCTCGCACTGCGGTTGTATGCCTCGAGACTTGTCATCGTGTTAGGAACTGTTGAAGGTGTCGATTTGGATTTTCACTGGATGTCCCTTGAATTGGTAGATGATGAAGTAGATTCGACTTGACTCCTTTGGGTTAGTGATTGAAATGCGCGGTGGTTGCGAATCTAAGCATGGAGATGTTAACTCTCCTAACTTCCCTCTCCGGAGGTGGAGGATCTCTCGTCGTATGTATTAACCATCTCTTCTGTAGAGAGTTCTTGTTGCGACTGTGGACGTGCTTGTAGTACCGTTCCCTTGCGAGTTTGAATTCCGCACCTGACCGCTGTCGTAAGCGTCAAAAATAATTTACACTTTCTTACTACTCAAAATATAAATATAGCAAGGGCAAGAAAGGATCGATCCCACAGAGAGGTCTAGGTTGTCAAATTGTTATGGTTTCCTATATAAAACACCCGAAAGAATTTATGATTGTGTAAATAAAAATAAACAAAAAGCAAATAAACAAAAGTAAACAAATAAGATAGAAGAGATATTGGTTAAGGATTTCGTTTTCATTCACTAACATGCTTTTCACAATAATTAGGATTGATATTTAATCTCAACTTTTATCAAAGACCCTAGAATACCTTGATCGCAAGAATATCCCGCAAATCTCCTCTTGTCATCAACAAACACATTAAAAGATGCGAATATGAATTCTATCTAAAGGAACAACCTAACGTGTAAAAGCACTAATCAAGTTTAATTCCCTAGATGCATTAAGTTCTATGAAATCAGGCCAATCAAAGCAATTGAACGTGGAAAGCGCACTAATTCAATTTAACAAAGGTTACGATTCACATATGATCATAAGAATATATCACTACAAACTATAATCATATTATGCTACTTGTATTCAAGGAATATCACTTTTGCGTATAATAAACCCTAAACTAGCAATAGATGTGATTAGAAGTTCTACCAATTTGCAACTTGACAAAACAATCAATCAATCATAAAACAATATTTTCAGAGAATTGCACACGATAAATATGAGACAAAACTAATATATTGAATCAAAGAATCATGCTTTGTGAAATCCAACTATTCCATAACCAATAATAAACTTAGGTACTCATATTCAAGGAGTTCATCACAAGAAGAAAGAGAAGAAACTTCATGTCTCTAAACCCTAGAATAATGTAGAAGAGATTAATAAAACGTCGTCCTCAAAAATTGTAGAAGTCTTCCCTTTTGTAGTCTTTTTCTCCTTCCAAAACTAGGTTTTGTCTTCAAAGTCCATTAGTTGGAAGTTCACCCGGCCCACCATGGAGAGAAGCCCGTGTAGAAATTATGTCCCAAAAACGCTCGCCGGAAAACTGGGATTGTGGCCGGAAAAGTCGCCGGAAAACTAGCTCAGGTGACCGGCAAAGTCAAACCGGCCACCGGTCAACGGGTCAAGACCAGCGGGTCAACTCGGGTCAGAACTGGATCGGATCGGGTCAGAACTGGATTGGATCGGGTGGACTGAATGGCCAAGCCAGGCCAGGCCATTGCACAGGCTGATCTCTGATGTACCATCATTGTGCTTCAGCCAAACCTTTGTGATGCACAATGATCACACTTCTCATTCAAAACATAGCCATGAACTGCAACACTGCCATTTCTCACAGTACAGGCCACTGACCTGCAACTCCCTGATCACAGCTGCAATAAAACTACAGCTCATTGAGCTCAACACAGCCAAACTCCATCATTAAAACCCATCCATCCTATGCGCCACTTAAACTCCTTGCAGCTCAGCTCCTTCAATCTCCATTGAATCTGAGCCAGACCCAAGTCTTAAACAACTTCACAACAGACATCACAAACTCATAAAAATTATCAGCTCAACCTGCCTATCATTTATCATAAATCTCAGCTCCACCACTTGCATTACTTGTTATCTATGGCAACACATCACCACAACTCATTAGTGCAACCTACACATAGCTAACACAATTCAGTATCCAGAGCCAAATCTCACTCAATATCACATTCTGGACTTTGAACAACAGCAGCCCTGATGTTCTTCCTTCAAATCTGCACCTGAACCTAAACCAGCACCACCAAGTCATAGCTCAGCCCACAGCTCTATGCCTGGCCATCATGTAACTCTTGTTCTACTCCCTGGCTCACTGCTTCCCTTGCCTGCAGCTCCACCTCCAGCTACACTTAAGCCATCAGCACCACAGCAGTATCTTCTTCCATGTAAAAGCACACCACAACCACCAGCACTAACTGCAGTTTAGAGCCTGTCATTCCATTTACAGCTCCTTAGTCTCTGCAACAAAACACAGCATCACCCTAGCTTGCTTCAAATCCCCACATAGCTCTACAAATCCCAGGCAGCAAAGCGTTCTCTTCCCACTAGATCACAGTTCCAAAAACCCATTCCTGAGATCCTTCAAACACCACTAACCCGTCACCAGCTTCAAATTCGCATCAAACCCCTTGAGAATCCTCACACATTAACTTGAACACACATCAATCTGAGTTTTCACAGCTCAAAATCATCCATCGATCCATCTCAGTCACACAGCCACAATGAACAATTCCATTACAGCACAGCAACCAATCCCAGAAACTTTAGCCTACAACTAGAGCCAGGGCACCATTATCTGCAGTTCAGACCTGTCCACCTGACCCATGAAAACAACAATTCAAGCTTCCAATTAATGAACCATGCAAACATCAAAACCTCAGTTCTCTGGTCAATAACTCAAGCCATTTATGAATCTGCACTCTCAATCGATCCTCATCTCTCTCACCAGCGATTATAACTCCATCTCTGCCTCTGCCTCATTATAGTTCCACCGTAACCACAGCATAACTCCGAGCATTATTCTTCATTATCGAACATCATCACTACAGCCAACTCCGTAACTGCCAATAATGGCAGCAAACCATCGTTCACGATCAAACTTCAACCCATGACAATGGCAGAAACACCACCAAGTTGTTAAACTTCATTCTAATCACGACCCAAGCGTGAGAACCATCTCCATTGTCTTCTCTTTGTTCCATCAAAACATCCCGACAACTCGAGCTCCACTTCTCAGTGCCGATAATCAATCGACCCGGTTTACTCTCTCGAGAACACCACAGATTCGAGCTCTACTTCCATTCATCTCTTTCAATTACCAATCAAAATCAACTCAAACTCAAATCTGCGTTAAACCTATTTGTTCACAGCTTCAATCGATCTCAAATCCTCATCCTCACCAATTTCTCGATCTGGATTTCCATGGCCGTGCCTTTTGTTTTCTCTCTGGTACAAAATGATAGATAAAATTCATTTCTCTCGATTTAGGGTATGGGAAAGGAGGAGAAGTTGTTCAACACCCGGTCACTTGATAAGGGATAACCATTTGGCCTTCCCTTAACCTCAGCTTGATTGTATCTAGCACTCCTTCAATAGAGTTGCCCCTTAACAGAATGACTACCCATTAACGTACAGCGGGGTGACAATAGCACTTCTCTATGAAATGACCATTTAGCCCTTAATCCTCCAAGTTCTTGTTTTGCTCATAACTTCTTCATACGAACTCCGAATGACTCCGTTCTTTCGCCATTGTCTTCATCTTCTCGTCCTCTACACAATGAAAAGTAGAAATCTTGCATTTGAACGAGTTCCAATTGGTCTTTGGCCTTTCTCCACCTGTGACTTCACTTTTGTAGCTATTTCCACTTCTTTTTGCTCCAAATGACTCCATTGCTCCTAATAAACTCAAAAGTAAACATAAGATACATAATTTACAAGAAAACTCGCAAAGAAAGCATAAATACTAGATATTAAATACGGTGTATTCTACACCTATCAGCACCTTGGGTAATTCCAATCCTTTGATGCCAGAGATTAAGTACCTGAAACAAAATTCTCAAAAAGCTAAATCAAAAACTAAAAATAAGACTAAAAATAAAAAGAAATAATAACTAAAGCTACCGACTGCTCCCCGGCAGCGGCGCCAAAATTTGATGCGTGTCGTAGGTGCAATCAAATTAATATCTTATTTCCACTCAATTAAAAATAATATAATGGAAGTCATGTTCGTTCCCACGAAGAGCAGGGAGATTTAGTTGTCAAAAAGTGTCACAATGGGGGTTTGTTTTTGATTTAAAGTAAATAACAAAGCAATTGAAAGTAATAAAGTTTGCAAGCAATGGAGAGAAATATGATTAGGGAATCCTTCTTCGTTACTAAACCGTCATCAAGTTATTATATTCATCCATTAATACAATTAATCACAAATTATTACCAACCGTGGAATAACATCTAGCTCAGTGTTATCCCCTAAATTCCTTAAATCACTAGGTACGGAAGCTCTCCAATACCAGATTATATTCTTCGAAACCACCTAGTAGTAGCTCACTCAAGGTGTAATTTGTCCGAATGCTTTATCTTTTGTGAATTATAGATTGATCCTAGTACTTAGACTCTTAGCTCAAGGTCCACTTTCTAGTGCTATTTATACACACAATCACTATATAGAATCCCTCTGCAAGGTCTTGTGTTCTCTACTTTTGTATGAATTATTCGACTATTACTTATCTCCTAACTCAATACTAGCATTTGATTTAATCAACAAATTAATTCAGTTGGCCACCTAAACAATCTATCAATCAATCATAAATATTTTAATTAGTATAAACAATCAATAATCATGTGAAGAACTTCAAAATAGATTTATATAATAACTCAAATCATGTCTAGAACTTAGAATTCATCCCCAATCACTAAGAAGTTTAGCTACTCATGGTACTAACAAAACCCATGAGTTTCATATGATAAAATAGAAAAGAAATAATTACGGTGATGGAAATAGCTCCAAACCCTAGCTTTTCTTCTCTTGAGTTCTCCTCTCCAATGGCTTGATAAAAGATTATGAGATTTCTCCAAAAATTTTATATGAGCCTCTTATATAGTGGCCAGTTGTAGTTGTGCCCGTGCACCAAATCCCGGTCGAGCTAGATTGCCAAAACTCACGACATATCCTAAAATAGGTCACTGCCAAAGTGTAGCCGTGACAAACATGTACACACATCTTATGGGCTCACGGAAATGGTAGAAGTCCAGCCCAAACTCCTTTCTCCCAGCTGCTACATGGCCTGTCAGTTCCATGGAACTGACAGGCTAAATTCTCCTAGCTATCACGGAATTCCCCTGTGATTACGTACGGTGGGGAAAACCCCATCGTAAGCTCTCCTGAGTTTCACTACGGCTGGGAAACTGTACCGTATGTCCATCTATTCTTCCCTACGGTTTGATACCACGCCGTAACCTTCCCTGGGTTTGCATATGGTTTGAAAGTTCATACCGTAAGTCCCCCTGTTGTTACGTACGGTGGAGTCTTCTATCCGTACTCCAACTGTCCTTATTTCTCCGAGCTCTTAACCATAAAGCAACATCAAGCTTCAATCACCATCGCTACTGCCAATGATTCTCCATCTCTGCCATGAACCCATCGTAACAGCATTACGGAACTCCACCCCTTCCTCATAGCAAGGAGCAGCTCACAACAAAACTCGTTAACGATGGCAGCAATCCATCTTTTCTCCGAGATCTTCTCGAGTTACAGCAGCAGCAGTTCACATCTTGAGCTCAACTTCATCGAGCAGCAAACCTAACTCCATCTTTCGTACTCTCTGCCATGCTCGAGCTCCATATTCATTTCTCCATCGAACTGAGCTCACCATCACCAAGACTCACTCCATCACAGAAGCAAATGCAAGCACCAAGGAAACTCGAACCATCTCCATGTTCATCACGTTCCATCATTTATTGCCCGTTTTCTCCATTCCTCGGCTGCAAGTCACCCAACCATTTCAAATAACTCATCGCCATCAACCATGCATGCCATCATCTCCTGTGGTTGTCAAAAGCTCCAAATCCATGCTGAACTTCATCATTATTAACCCGATACAAAACCCATTCTCCACAACACAACTCCAGTAATCGCTGGCATTATCATTCCTTGCTCGTAAACTCCCTTCCAGCAATCACCGGCAAAAATCTTGATCATCATCATCTCCCAACTCCCATTTTCGAGTTTCATCTCTGCCAACACTCCTCAGCTGAACTCGGACTGCTATGCTTCATTAAAAATCTTCATCGGCACTGGCTAGTTCTTCCCTGCTCCATCACGTCACTGACCTGTGTCGAGTGAGTTCTTCTCTGTCTTTGTGATCAACATCATTCTTCCTTTATCAAACTCTGCCAACCACCGAGTATCACTTGCTGTTGCGAGCCAAAACCATCTTCCTAATATTCTCGACCTCTCCCTGTTATACCTTGTTCTCAAATAGCAGAGAGAACCCAACTTCTTTAATGGAAACTGAGCTCCATCTTCTCTTGTTTCCTCGGCTAAACTACCAACACCGTGACAGCGAACTCCATCTCCATTCTTCACAGCAAGCCCCTTCTTCTTACAGCCCTTATAAACCATGCGCAGCAGCATTACTTCCCTGAAACTCTCGAGCTCAATCTCCTCTTCGTCAACTACCAATGGTAATTACCTAATTTCAGTTCCCTGAACTGGTCGTGATGCTTGGTGAAGAAGATGCTGGTGGCAGCCCCGAGTAAAATAGTAGGGTGCCTTTAGAAGTTCTGTAGCTACTCAACTTTGCGACATCTTCGGCTTGTTTAAAATGCTTCAAGATTCTTCATACGACGTCGGATTGACTCCATTCTTTCGCCATTGGTTTCGTCTTTTCGTCCTCTTCGAAATGATAGCAAGAACTCCTCAATTTGGATGAGTTTCACTTGGTCTTTGGCCCTTCTCAGCTTGCAGCTAACTTCTTTTATTGCACAATTAAGTGCAAATTCACTTCTTTTGGATGATTCACCTAGCAAAACATAAATAAGAGAAAACAAGAGTAATATACAATAATTTGCAAGAACTTAAGAAATTACTAGCATGTATTCGACACTAAATATATGCAAAATATGCACTTAACACTTGATAAACAAATTTGTCTCACATAGAAAAGTCTATAGATTGAATAAATCAGTCTCCCACAGAAATACCCAAGAGTTTTTGTTCCGTCTTTTGATAAATCAAGGTGAACAGGAACCAATTGATAAACCAGACTTATATTCTCGAAGAACATCCTAGTATTATCAATCACCTCACAATAATCTTAATCGACTAGCGAAACAAGATATTGTGGAATCACAAACGATGAGACGAAGATGTTTGTGATTACTTTATCTTGCCTATCGGAGAAATTAATCTCGATTCAATTATTTCAATTGTACTCAATACGATAGAATCGGGCAAGATCAGAACACGCAACTACAAAGAAAATAGTTGGGTCTGGCTTCACAATCCCAATGAAGTCTTTCAAGTCGTTAACCTACAGGGTCTCGATAGAAACTGTAATTGCAGGAAATCCTACAATACACACCTCACAGGAATTCATCATATCTAACACATATTTAAGATCAATAACCAATCTTTTTATTAATTGAGTTAGAAATTTTACAAGAAGAAAGTGAAATCAAGAATGTTATTACAACTCTAAGCTTTCTCTCTCCTTTAAAATAAATCTCCACTCTCTAAAAAATCTCCCCTTTTCATAAGCCTATTCGGCTCTTTATATAGGACATTACATAATGGATGACAACTAAGTTATCCCTTATTCTCGGATCTGACTTGCGACATTCTCGCAAGTGTACAAGTGTAAAACCTCGCAACACTCCTAAATCTCGCCAGGTCTTCACGTCTTTCTCGTGTTCTAGCTGTCGTCATCCGTTGCGTCATTTATATTACTCGTTTGCGATATCTTCGCAATGTGTCGTTTATGGATTTCGCAAGGGCGTTGGTGTTGCGATATTTTGATCCTACATCTTGCCTCTTCTCATGTCTTCTATGCGAAGGAGAGAACGTCATGAGAACTAATCTTTTCAAAATGCCGTTGTTGCCCATTCCTTTCTTCCGACAAGATTCCGTAAATTAAGCATAACCGTTTACACGTGTTAAATTTCCCCTTTATCACCGGCACTTCAAATGCTAACCGGTCATCATTTTTTGTCTATTTAAGAAGAGATCCATCGTAAAAATGTCTTCTTACTTTTACTTCGTCTTCTTCATCTGTAAATCTTCTTTTTGTCGTCTGCAACTTTTTCACTGTTCATCTTTTCATAAGTCTTCTTCATCTTTCTGCTACTGTTCCAATGGAGCCATCAAGGTTTGTTTATTTTGTTGAAACTGATCTTCTTAAAATTGATTTTCTCTGCTAAAATTATTTTATTTGATGTTGTTCATCTTTAGACAATTCCCATACTGTAACTGTTTTAGCAAAAACACTTCCAGCACCAATTTTACAATTCATAACCCTAATGTTCCCAAGAGTTCGCAGCAAAAATTCGTTGTGAACAAAAGGAAGCCTGCGAATAACAAGGTATTAAGAAACACTTATTCTTTTAATAACAATATTGTTGCCTCTGTTTCTTATATAATTCGCAGGGTGATGCAAACGTCGAGAGGCCCCCCAAAAAACCTCGCCATCCTAAAAATGTTGAAACAGCTGTTCCATTTCCTCTATTTAAACTTACAAAAACACCTCCTGCGACATCATCGCAGGCGGAATCTCCTCTTCTTATCTGCGAAAATGTCACCGCAGATTCATCCCCTGTAACTAGTCTTTCTATAAATGAAAGTCCTGACAATAACCCTATTGCGAATGAAACTTTTTCTTCTTCTACTATTCATGCCTCTTCTCTTAACATTGCCTCAACCCCAGTCATTAATCCTCATCAAATCTCGCCTTCCGATGACATACCTATGGCGAAAGATGATTCAACTCTCCCATCTTCTGCCATCATCGCTTCATCATCTGAATCTCTCCCTTTTACTAAAGAAAATTTAGAAGGGATGGACATTGCTTTCAAGGTTTTATCCGCTCTTCTCGATGATGTCAAGAAAGCTTCCACTAATCCTATCAAATTTGGTGTTTGCGAGGTTGTAAGTAAATATTTTGGCTCTGATAGGATGGTTTCGCAAGCATCTTTGGAGAAAGAAGTTGAAGCTTTGAAAAATAACCTTCAAGCTATGACCTTGAAATGTGACACTCTTCATCTTGAGAATCAAAAGCTTCAAAACGTTTCGCTGGATCGTGATAATCTTCGCAGGAAGAATGAGGAACTAAAAGGTGATTTTTTTTTTTATTTTTTATTTTTTTTTGAAATTTCTACTCCACTTTTAAGCTCTAAACCAGAAACAAAAATGGAGATATATCAATCTGAATCCGTCGCCGAAGAATCTCGCATGGATAGGGATGCTTGGATGGATCAATATAACCAATTAGATGATCTTCATACGTATTCTGTTGATCAAATAGATAACCTTACCAAGGAGAATGCTCAATTAGTCCAAAAGCAAAATTTATTAAGTAATGAATTGTCTCGCCTCTCTTACTTTTTGACTAAAGCTAATCTGGAATTGAAAACTTTATCAGATGAGAATCAAACCCTATCTCAGGAGAAACGAGTTCTTTTGAATAAGGTGGCGATCTCTTCGCAAGAACTTAGCATTTGCCAAAAAGTATGCAATGACCAAGAACGATCTCTCTGCTCATTGAGAAATAAACTCAAAGAAGAAACAAAATCATCTTCTGCGGAGAGAGATAAACTTATTCAAGGTAGAATAGCTTTAAGCATAAAAACAAGTCAACTCAAGGATCAATATTCCAAGTTAGAAGAATCCTATTCCTCTCTTGCGAATCAAAACACCTTACTTATTTCTAATGAGAGAAATATACGATCTCGGTTGAAAGGCTTGGTTGGTGATAAGTTTGACAATGCCATGGATCACCTGGAGAACAGTTGTCTGTCTTTAACTCAATATCTTATCTCGCAAAAGGAAGGTAGTCATGAAATTTGACTGCCTCAACCATTTTTCCTTTGTTAAGTCTTTTTACTACCTCTTCCTTGCGAATCTTTCGCCTATATGATTTTCTTTATTCTTTGTTTTTGCAGAATCTGAGAAGGATCTTCGCTCCTCCATTGCTACTTTGGAATCTAAATATGCCAAGATTCGTAAAGAAAATGCATTACTTGCTACTTCTCTTGCTCGTTCTCGCGATCGAGCAGAAAGAAGACTTGATTATCTCTCTTACTCCATAGATGTCCAAAGTAGGAATCATCAGAAGGCACTTCTTCGACAAGTTCATCTTAGGGCTGAAGTTATTGTGAATGAAATTTTATTATCCAGATCTCTTTCCTATGTATCCATCGAGCCCTTGGAAGTAGGTGATGATGAAGTCCCTGGTACTCCGGACAGCGATTATTATTATGAAAGTGGCGAAGATTTTGCAAATGAAAAAGAAGTTCTTCCAAATTATGAAGGTGTTGAGAATAATCCAGATGGGGGAGAAATTGACACAAACCAAAATAAAGGAAGGACTGGCGAAACCGAGAAAGCTGGCGAAGTCGAGAAAGCTAGCGAAAGTGAAAAAATTAATGAAGAATGTCCATTATCTCATTCTTGCGAAAAAGTTGATGTTGAGAGTTGAACTTCTTTTGTAATGTTATTTCTTTGAACCTCTTCACCTACACAACTTCTTGCATATGATGTATCCCAACCTTCTCTGAGGTGCACTTATATTTTTTTTTATTTTTTTTTACTGTGTTTATTTGCGAGAAAGATAATGTCCATTGTTGAACAATTCCCATACTGCCTCTTATTATCTTTCTTGTGAGGGATGACCTGCATGAATGATAATTAGTTTTTATAAATCTTTTATTAAATCATGTGGTGTTATTTTGCCTTCCTAGTTAAAGGTCTTATTGTGCCACCCCTTGTCATTGCGACAAAATCGCAGGACGTCTTTACACTTTCATATAATGACCCATTGATCTTGCCTTATCATTTCTTTAGTATTGTTGCCTCTGCAGGATAGTTTTGTTGCGACAATATGACAGGCCTAAAAATCCTTGCGAAAATAAAGCCCCATGACATTGCCGTCTTAAGACACTTATCAGCTCCCTAATGGAGGGTTCCGCCCTTATCATCTCCCTGGTTGCCCCTTCAAGGAGGCGTACTTCTGCCATACAAGGCTATCTCCCCCCATCCGGTCTTAACAACAACCAGTTATTTTCGCAGCCTCTTATCCCTTTTGCCTATAGGGCTTATGGTTACGAGACTGCACCCTAAGTGGAGTTTTCTTCGGCCGAGTACAAGATATGCCGAGACTTGCCAAGAATGGCCGAGACACTTCAAATGCCCCAGGCACTCTTGGCTCAACCGTGTACCTCTGCACCTTGGTCATATGCTGACTCCTTAGAAGATACCCTCGGTCGTCCAACCTAAGTCTTAAGCTTAGATTGAAAATCCAAGGTATCTCCCCTGGATGGGCTTTATTGACCCCAATTCTCCATGACTCAGGTTCCAGGAGCGGTGTAACCTTTTCCCTGAGCTATGTTAACAGGTACCCCCTTTTATGACGTACTTTAGGTCTTATATTTGCCTCTTGCGGAATTTTGATTTCGCGAACTAGGGTGTACGCCATAGAAGGTTTGCCCCTTTCTGATATGTCATTGATTTTTGATTATCTCTTGTTATTTTCTGTGCGAAATTTTCGCATGTTCTTTCTTTATTTTGTACAATCTCGCAATGACTCTTTCGCAAAATTTTCGTATACATTCATTTCGCTTCAATCATACATTACTTCGCAGTCTAATCTTTTCCCACAATCTTTTACGGGTAATATCTCTTCAAATATAACCTATTCCATGGTCTATCCAATCTGTGGCCCACATCTTTACCCTCAGGATCCATCAATCTATATGCTCCGGTTCCAACTATCTCCTTAATGATATAAGGTCCATCCCATTTTCTCGCAAGCTTGCCACCACTTTCTCGCTGATATCTTTGGTGTTTCTCTCGCACCAAATCACCTGGTTGAAATTCACGTGTCTTAACACATTTATTATATTCTCTGGCTAATCTTCGCTGGTAATTCTCCATATGATGTAGAGCTCTTTCTCTTTTTTCTTCTAATTCATCTAGTCTGATTAAAATATTACCCGCACTAAGATTTTTCTCCCAAGCTTTTTTCTTTGTTGTTGGAATAACAACTTCTGTTGGTAATACAGCCTCAACTCCATATGTTAAACAGAAAGGTGACATTCCCGTAGCTTCTCGCCTGGTTGTATTGTAAGCCCATACTGCATTATGCACTTGTTCACACCATGCTCTATTATGTCCTTCTAAATTCTTCTTCAATATATCTGCGATTGTTTTATTTGTTGCTTCTGCTTGTCCATTGGCCTGAGGGTACAAAGGAGTTGACTTTCCACATCTTATCTTAAATGCATTAAGTAACAGTTCTATATTCTGTCCCTCAAATTGTTTCCCATTGTCGGACACCAACTGTGCGGGGATTCCAAATCTGCAGATGATATTCTTAAATATGAATGTAAAAACATCTTTATCGCGAATATGTTGTGCTGCCTTTACTTCAGCCCATTTTGTGAAATAGTCTGTAGCGACAATCAAATACCTTCTCTGCCCTGTTCCTGGTAAAAATGGTCCCACAATGTCTAAACCCCATTTTCCAAAAGGCCATACACTTGTTGAAGATGTTAATGGTGCTCCTGGTGCATGTATTTTCTTTCCGTACCTTTGACAGTCTTCGCAACGCCTTGATATTTTCTTCGCATCCTCGTGCATAAATGGCCAATAATAACCTTGCATCTTTGCTTTGTATGCCAAAGATCTTCCACCACTGTGATTGCCAGCATCCCCACTATGTAACATGTTTAGTACTTCTTCTCCTTCTTTTCGTGTTAAACATCTAAGTGAAGGTCCATTAAAAGACCTCCGGTATAATATCCCATCCCTTAGTTCATAATTTGTTGCACGGCTTTTTAATTTGTGCGCCTCCAATCTATTTCTTGGTGTTTATCCTCTTTTCAGGTATGCATAAAGTTCTGCTCTCCAATCTTCAATACTAGATATTTGTTCTCCATCTTCTATTATCATTACATCTGCCTCTTCTTCTTCTTCTTTATTGATTGATGGTGATAAAAGTGTTTGTATTTTTATGCATCTCGCAGCTGGGTCCGTCATCATACTTAAGATAAAAGCAAAGGCATCTGCGAGCCTGTTATCTTTTCTTGATATATGTCTCCATTTAATTTTTGGGATTCTCGCTGACAATTCCTCAACAAGTTTTTTGTATTTCTTCATGGATGACTCATTTGTAGTGTATTCTCCTTTTATTTGACGAATGACTAGTTGCGAGTCGCTGGTAATTCTTACATTTTCCAACTTCATTTCTATTGCGAATTTCAGGGCATGTATCACAGCTTCATATTCTGTCTCATTATTGGTGGTTGCAAACTCCAATCAAGGAAAAAGCCATTTTGTTGCTTTCAGCGAAATCAAAACAATTCCAACTCCATTACCTTCCCCATTTGATGATCCATCCACCAATATTTCCCATCTATTTGGCTCTGTTAACAGATCTCTTGGATTCCCATGTTTTTCTTCTATATCCATCATTTCTTCCACTGATTCATCATCTTCTAAAGGAAATTTTGCTAAGAAATCTGCAACAACTTGCGATTTTGGTGAAGATAATATTTCATATTTGATTTTGAAATGTCCTATCTGTGCATTCCATTTGACTCTACATGATCTTTTTGAATTTTTCATTACTGACTCGATTGGTATTTTTGTCAGTACCCTTATTTCATGTGCCTGAAAGTATATTCAAAGTTTAAATGCTGCATAAACTAATGCCAAAATTAGTTTCTCAATCTTTGAATAATTTTTCTCTGCTGCATTGAATGTTTTGCTGATGTAATAGATTGGTTTTTCAACTCCTGCATCTACTCGCAATAACACAACACTTAATGCATGCGAAGTTGTCGCAAGATAGATTAATAATTCTTCTCCCGGTTCTGCCTTTTGCGAAATAGATATGTTCGTCAGATGTTCTTTTATTCCTTGAAAAGATTTCTCGCACTCATTTGTCCATCTAAACTTCGTCCCCTTTTTGAGTATATTAAAAAAATGCTTACACTTATCTGATGATCGCGAAATGAATCTTCCCAGCGAAGCTAAGAGTTCATTTAACTTTTGTACATCTTTTACCGTCGCCGGTGTTGGCATGTCGCGAACTGCTTGTACTTTCTCTGGATCAACTTGTATTCCTTCTTTGGATACAATATAACCTAAAAATTTTCCCGATGCCACCCCAAAAATATATTTTTCTGGATTTACCTTGATGTTAAAATGTCTCATTTGCTCAAAAATTTCTCTCTAATCTTGGACATGATTTTTTTATTCTTTACTTTTTATTAGCATATCATCTACATATACTTCCAATGTTTTGTGTATCCACTTCGCAAATACCTTCTCTACCATCCTTTGGTATGTTGCTCCAGCATTTCGCAAACCAAATGGCATTTTCGTGTAACAATATAACCCTCTGGGAGCGAAAAAAAGCAAAGATGCTCCCGATCTTCTTCAGCGAGAGGAATTTGATTGTACCCTTTATATCCATCTAGAGAAGATATTCTATCATTTCCTGCTGCTGATTCGACAATTTGTGGAATATCCGGTAATGGAAAACTATCCTTCGGATAAGCTTTATTTAAATCAGTAAAATCTATACAAATCCTTATCCCTTTCTTCTTCTTTGGTACTACGACCATATTTGATATCCACTATGGATATTTTGCTTGTCTTATAATCCCTGCATCAAGCATCTTCTGCAACTCTTCTTCTATTTGAGGATGATACGTTGTCGCGATTTTTCTGATTCTTTGTTTGAATGGTCTTATATTTTTGTCAATTTCCAATCTGTGGCATGCCACAGATGGGTCTATCCCAGGCACCTCATCCATGTTCCATGCGAAAATATCCTTAAATTCTCGCAACAGACCAATAGTTTTTTCTTCTTCATCTGCTTCCATCTTGGTCCCAATTTTTAGTACTTTTGGTTCTTCTTCGGTCCCAACATTCACTTCCTTCATTGGTTCTGCCGCAGTGTAGCTGGCCTGAGGTTCTCCCATAGGTGTAGGTTCTTTTATATCCTTCGCAAGCTCAGTTCCTTCTTCTAAAATTTTGCTGGGTATCCCTTTTCCTTCCTCTGCTCTTATCATATAAGCTCTAAATTCCTCTTCTTTCTTTGCCTCATTCGCCAATTTTCTGCGATCTTTTCGCTTCTTTGCACGTTCTTCATATTGTTTTATTTCAATTTGATAGCATAATTTCGCTTTGTCGGTTTCCCCTTTAATTTCAACAATCCCACTTGGCATAGGAAATTTAATGCATTGATGTAATGTTGATGCTACGGCTTTAATTGCATGAATCCATGGCCTTCCCAACAACATGTTGTATGGTGATTCCATATCCACTACGCATAATGCCATTTGTGTCTCAATAACTCCCAGCAAAATTCGCACCTCTATTTCTCCTTTTGGTTTTGTTATAGTGGGAATGTTATATATACCCTCACTTCTGATGGGCCTTGATAAGTACCCTTATGGACCTTTACAAATACCCCCAGTGGTATAATTGAAATTTTTAATAAAATCATAATTCCTATAATTCCATATTTAACGTCCATCATTTGTTTTCATGTCACAAAACTCAGAAGAATTTTCATCGCCTCCACCACCACCATCTCCATCGTTTTCACCACTACCATCATCTCGATTGCCTCCACCACAACCTCTAACACCACCTCCGTCACTTGCGCAGATACTATCAGTAGATCCATTGTGGGTGTTAATTTATATGTTTGATTTCAATTGATTTTTAAACCAGATGCAGAGATCGTTTTGTTATTTTGGTTTTCGATTTCATTACTGCCGAGAGTTCAGATTAATCATTACGTTTAAATCAATCGACTTCGGATTCATATTTCATAATTTCGACGTCATTAGTTTTCCAGATCTGGAAAATCTATTTTGAAGATAGATACCAATAGACATGAATATTAAGTCAAAAGGTAAACAATCAATTTAATGTTTGAACTAGTTCCATTTCTTATGATTTTGATTTTGATTTTGAATCAATAAATTTCAGCAAAATCAGTTTATAATCTTCGATAATTTCTATATGATTGCGGAATTTGATTGAATGAGGAATGAATTTGTGGCTTGCAGGTAAAAGATTATGATAAGTTGAAGGAGACATCTCTTCATCTTTATATCCCATTCCTTTGTATGCATGGTAAAAGATTATATTCGCCGAGCTCCCCGTATCAACTAGAGTTCTGTTTACCGCCCATTCTTCCATAATTTTTGCTGATTTTTCTTTTTCTTTTTCTTTTCGTGTGGTTATTGTGATTACCAAAGGAGACGTGTGGTTTAAATTTTCTCTTGATATCTCTGCTGCTGTGAATGTAATCTTATGTTTCTCCCATTCTTTCATAGGTGACGCTTTCTCCGTTGTTACGATTTTCTTTCCTTCAAAATCTCGTTTATGTATTCTTCCTCTAATATTTTCATGAAATTCATTAATCATTGTTTTTGTAATCAAACTACATTCCAACTTTCTATTACATTCCTTGATTTTGATTTTCTCTACTTTAACCAATTTATCAATCATCATCTTCTTAATTTGAACAATTTTAACAGCAATCTTCAGTCCCTGTTTCTAGCGCCATATGTAATTGCAGGAAATCCTACAATACACACCTCACAGGAATTCATCATATCTAACGCATATTTAAGATCAATAACCAATCTTTTTATTAATTGAGTTAGAAATTTTACAAGAAGAAAGTGAAATCAAGAATGTTATTACAACTCTAAGCTTTCTCTCTCCTCTAAAATTAATCTCCACTCTCTAAAAAATCTCCCCTTTTCATAAGCCTATTCGGCTCTTTATATAGGACATTACATAATGGATGACAGCTAAGTTATCCCTTATTCTCGGATCTGACTTGCGACATTCTCGCAAGTGTACAAGTGTGAAACCTCGCAACACTCCTAAATCTCGCCAGGTCTTCACGTCTTTCTCGTGTTCTAGCTGTCGTCATCCGTTGCGTCATTTATATTACTCGTCTGCGATATCTTCGCAATGTGTCGTTTATGGATTTCGCAAGGGCGTTGGTTGTAGTTGCAGGAAATCCCACAATACACCCCTCAATAGAATTTACTTAACTAATCCATTTGAAGATGAATAACTATCCATTTTATTGATCATTTTGTTGAAATGTTTACAAAGAAAGATAGAACAGAGCTAAAGAAATTACAATCACTCTAGATTTTCTCTCTCCTAATGACTTGCTTAACAATTCAAAAAGAACTCTCCTAACAACAGACTTACTCACCCCTTTATATAGGGTAGTACACAGTGGATGACAGCTAAGTTGTCCTTTATTTTCGGGAATAACTCGCGAAGTGTCGCAAGTGTATAAGTGTTTATCCTCGCGACAGTCTTAACTTTCGCCAAATTTTCACATCTTCCTTGTGTTCTGGCTGTCGTCATTCATTGCGTCATTTATTTTACTTCCTTGCAACTCCCTCGCAATGTCGTCATTGATTAATCTCGCGAAGTATTGATGTCGCGATATTCTGATCCTACATCTTGCCTCTTCTCATGTCTTCTCTGCGAAGGAGAGAATGTCATGAGAACCAATATTTTGAGATGCCGCAATTGCTCATCTTTATCTCGCAATTGCTCATCTTTATCTCGCAATTGTTCATTTTTATCCGTTTTATTCATGTACGGAATTTATTACAGGTGTTTCTTCTTCCACTCTTTTCTTGACACGTCTCTTTCAACCGTTTATTCTTGACCATTCACGTCCCATCTCGCATTAAATGCATTTGTTTTCTCGAGGATTCTCCTCTCTATATATAGTTTTCTTACCCTTCTCTTCTTCTCTTTTATTTTCCCTCTGCAACTTTCCTTCAACTTTCTTCCTCCGCAATTTGCGCTTCTGCTACTGTAAACCTTCCCTTTTTTCTTTCTCTCAATCTTTAATTCTCTATTCATTCCCATACTCTAATAATGGCTTCACTTGGTCGTACATATAAACCCCTTTTTGAGGAAACTCAAAAGAAATTTCAAGAGAAAGGTTTCATCTTATCGACCATTCCTGATCAAAAGTCTTCGTCTATTCTCTCTGCAAAACTGTTTTCTGATCATCATTGTGATGATCAGAAAATCATAGTCTCGCTAGGTCAACTCCTCGCAGGCCTTCCCATTCCTCTATACAATCCCGAGATACCATTATTCTATGAAATTCTTGCTCATGAGAAATTCTCGCGAGCTATTTATCAATTGAGCGGCGACTGCATCCGTCTAATGCTTGAATTCGCCAACCGTGGCGCTGGTAAAGGATCTTTATATTCTGATGATGTCAAGGATCCTAGATTCGCAAACTTAGAAATAGTCACCGAGAAGTATACCGTGGAAAACTTTTATGAAAATTATAAAGTAATAAATATGAGAAATGATAAATCTCGTTGGGGTGCTCGGTTGAAAAGAAAAGATAATATTCCCGATGACAAGCTACTTATGCAAGATATTGATTGGCACTCGGGCAACAATAGTACTCCTCGTCATTCCAAAGATGAGAAATGGTGGGTTGTTCCTTTATTTTTGAATGGACCCTATATCGCAGGTTCACACGTACTCCCTGCGGATCTCGCAGACAATCATCCTTGGGAATTTAAGTGGCCCGAGAAGGCAAAAGAGGTATATTTCTGTTGATGGTGGTTTTTAAACAAGGGGTAAAATCGTAAAACCCCATGACCTAGTGTTACCCGCAACACATTAACTAAGAGCATTTAACTCAGGTGTAAATAATTAATAGGGGTATTTTTCAAAATACCGCATTAGGTTTTCGACACGTAACCCTAATTCCAAAACCAAGCCGCACACTGCGCACCATGGCAACATTGCCAAACTAAGCCGCACACTGCGCACCATGGCAACAATGCCAAACCAAGTCGCACACTGCGCTCCATGGAAACAATGCCAAACCAAGCCGCACACTGCGCACCATGGCAATAATGCCAAACCAAGCCGCACACTGCGCACCATGGCAACAATGCCAAACCAAGCCGCACACTACGCGCCATGGCAACAATGCCAAACCAAGCCGCACCCTGCGCGCCACTGCAACCATGCCAAACACACACGCTGGTAGCCTAACTTGCAAATCGTGCAATCTACCACCAAGGCATTCCGCACATGCCATTGGCACATGCTAAACACACACGCTGGTAGCCTAACTTGCAAACCGTGCAACCTACCACCAAGGCATTCCGCACATGCCATTGGCACATGCCACACACGCCACTAGAAGCTCTGGCATTGCCACTTACACTCAACGTACAACCTACCACCAAGGCATTCCGCACATGCCACACACGCCACTAGCAGCTCTGGCATTGCCACTTACACTCAACGTACAACCTACCACCAAGGTATTCCGCACATGCCATTGGCACATGCCACGCACGCCACTAGCAGACTCGGCATTGCCACTTGCGCTCAAGTACAACCCGCAACAAGGGCATTCGCACATGCCAATGGCACATGCCACACGCGCCACTAGCAGCGCCACTTGCACTCAAGGTGCAACCAACGAGATATCAACACAAACGGGGATGCTTTCCGGGGTTTTGGTTTGGCGGTCAGCTTGACTTACGGCGTACACTACGCTCACATTAAGAAAGCGTGAAAAGGAATAAAGCGGTCAAATAAATGAGGAAATAATGGTGAAAACGTTTTCACCCATTAACACCATGCGGTTACCACCTCCTCCCATTATTTCACCCTTTACTCTCTTCCTTCATGAGACTAGGGTACGTTTCAATCTCGACTTGTATAAATAGGTCTTACCTATTTCCACTGGACAACAAGTCTCGGTCAGAGAAAATACTACACTCTCAGAAAAGGCAACTTTGCAAGCTCTCCAAAAAGCTTTCATCTCTTGCAAGCTTCCTAAGCTTTCACTTTCTGATACAAGTCGAGACACTACCCTTCCAGAACTATTTTGGTCTCAACACCTTTCTTTGCTTCCCTCCCCAAATCAACCCTTCTCCTCCACTTTGTGACCAAAGCAAGTCTGGAACGGCCATTTCTTGGTATAGGCCGGACTTGTACAGATTGATCTCTCGAATCTATAAAGTGCTCACGTGCAACACATTTGTTTAGGGTTTAAATCAGTTTCTCACTCACCTACCGAATTTGCGAAATCGGCGAAACGATTTTCACCCATAAACAATTGGCGACTTGACGGGAGGATTGATCTATCGGCTACAATGTCGACTGTCGATCTCGTTCTTCGACCCAGATGTCAAGACGGTAGGGGATGGCGATTCAATCCGACGCAACTACTGACAAACCCGGTTACCGGTTGTAAAAACTACACAAGAAAACGGGGACTATTTGAAGATGCTACAAGTGATTGGGGACTTGTTTGGCGATGCTACCAAAGAAACCGCCTTTTACATGAAGAGAGGCATGTTCGCAAAAACCTATGAAGTGAGTAAATTCAGACTACGCAAGATATACGATTTGTTTTAGGTTCTTAGTAAAACCATTATACTACCGAGTATTGTGCCTATTGCTAGCACGCACTTTCATAAAAGCAATATTCCTTTCCCAAAACATAATCAGAGTCATATTATCAAAACCATTTATCCCAGAAATAATCCAATATCCTCAAAAGCTACCAGCTGTCTACCAAAACCGGTCAAACTTTGAACCAAACATCCAATATGTCTTTCAAAAAAAAAAGAAAAAGAACCTAAATGAAAGTTTAACGGAGAAACATTCAAGGAAAATCATCCAACAGAGGTCTGTTCTTCTTGGAGAAAGTCAACTTTGCATCTTCAAGAGCCGCTCTCTTCATAGTCAACATCTTGGAAAGTTTTTCGAGTTCTACCTCCTGTCGTGCAATCCCCTCAGCGGAAAGGCTTTCGATTGGTGCATCTTTCAACTTTTGGATCTCAGCAAGGCCTTCGACAAACCACGAAGTGTTGAACTCCTTTTCTACGCACACGTCGCGATGGTGCTCTGGGTTGGCAATAACGTCTTGAAACGGTGTGACCAGTCACCTCACGCATATCCTCGATGGAAGATAAAGCCTCTTCTACACGCTTAACCAGTGCAAATCGACTAGTGACTTTCTTGGTTGTGGCCATATGTCCGTATTTCTCCCAGATGACGGTGTACAACGCCTCGTGCTTAGCCAAGCACGCTCAAGCCGCCAACCAAAGACATGACCGGATAAGGAACCAAGTACGGAGGATCAAAAATGGCGCCTGCACCTGGCCTCACGACTCGCAGAGGGTCTTCCTCCATGTTTACGGCAACAACCATCAGAGAATCATCCGCCGTTTCAGCCACATCATGCCGGCAATTGGCTAACGCCCATCTCCAAGTCACCCGGTGGTCACCAAAGGCAAGTTTTCGTGTGCCTCTACCCTTAATCATCCTCCGAATCGGATTCCTCCTGCGAACTCGAGTTAGACATTTTTCAAAGAGAAGAAACAGAAGAAGAGAGAAAAGAAGCGCGAAACTCACCGAACCACTTCCCAAAAAAGAACCGGTACTGCCAGAGGAACCACTCTCACTTGTCTAACTTTCTTCTTTCTCTGACTCATCATTGCTATGAGAAGGCTCAGTGCTGCTGGAATTCTTTGAAGAAATCGTTGTCTCCTGGCAACGTGCAAGGGCAGCGAAAGCATTAACACTACCGAAGCCCTAGAGGAAACAAGACGCATGTTTTCAGCAGAAATTCACGTGTTTTGAGACAAACCAAAGAAGAGGCGACACATACCTGGTTATTGGAAGAACTGAAAGACACGAGAGCTGAGGAAGGGTCTTTTGAAACCGTCCGGAACCCGCCAAAGACGATTCTTCGTTCTCCGTTCCTTGGCACAGGGACTTTCCGAGTTGCTAGGCAACTTTCGCTTGAGGTCTCTCAACATTGGATACTTCTTCAAAGCTGGCTGGGAAGGTTTACAACGAACGTTCTCCACCACGTTATTCACAAAAGCCGGATCATAATAAACTCATCGCACCAAAACTCATTATAGCCAAAGGTCGTCAAGTTACTCTTCCCATTTGTAAGAAGGGAAGGCGGATACCGGCTCGAGGGCACCGGCATTGAGGGCGGCACACAATGAATCCTTAGGAAGCACTTGCTGGTAAGCAAGAGGTACCCCTTGATCGAAACCCATGTGACGAGCAAGACGGTCAATATTGTAAGCGAGTTATCCGGAAAGACCCCATGAAGAAAGATGGCATATAACAAGGCAAGAAGCTTTGAACGAACAAGTTTTCACCAACGCTCAAATCGCCATCAGAAGACAAAGACGTGAGTGGAGCAGAAGCAAAGGTGTCAATTTGAGTCACTGACCTATGGACCGGCTCCCATGGGAGAAAATTGATTTCATACGACTTATCAAGAAGACTAACCAAGCTCACGCCAACCTTTGGACGCCTGTTCACCCATCGAAGAATTCGGGAACCCCCAACTCGCGGGAATCGAAGGCATCGGTTTCGAGCATACTTCTCAAAGTGCTCCCATAGCGGACTTGCGGAAAAGCAACGTGCACATATGAATTCACTTTCATGAAACCATTCGAAACTCGCGTGTTCGCAACTAGGTGATCCAGATGCACATACAGGGGAACCGAGGAATAGCTTGCCAATGGGAAGAACTTCACCTTTTGCTAACTTCACAAAGAACAACCGCTAGCAACTCGGGTCTTATTTCCTTCTTGCCGTAACCGTCATCAAAATGTCTCTAGACAAACCAGAGAGCCAAAAATGCCGCAACATGAAGATCACTGCTTTCTGTTCAGTTCCAACTCGTCCGGAAACCACCGAGACATCCACCTGACTATAAAAGCACCTTTCATCCTCTTTTAGGACAGAATCCTTCGACTTCGCAAAGTGGAGTCTTTTCGAGCGTAATCTCCCAACTTAGCGGCAAGGTCATCCCGCATCTTCACCTCACTTTCGAGATAATTGGATTTTAAGATTCCCGATTCTGGGAAGATTCAAAGAAGAGAGCCACACTCTCCAAGGAGAAAGTTATCTCACCCCATCTACATATGATTGTATGGGTGTCCGAACACCATCTAGAGATGAAAGCAACCAAGCCCGGGATATCCTTCCTAACTGGAGGTTTATCAAGCTCGACAAAGATCAATAATCTGCGCTCGAGTCGAGGTTGGTGCTTATGCGCTCCTTACTCACCATGAACTCAACCCATCTACCAAAAGAACGCAATGGGCTTTGACACATCCCGAAATCAATATTGGAAGAGGAGTATACCCTTTTTGAAGACAGAACCGTATAGTATTTTCTCGGGGCGAATCGAACGTGTCTTCCTTTCATCTTCACCACCGGTTAACAAAATTGGCACGAAACCCGGGTGAATTTTTCCGAGCAGAGACGAGTTTTTTGGCGAAGAACTCATCATCCGTGTTTGGTTTGGAATTATGGACATCCTTTGAGGAAGCGAAATTTTGTCCAGGTAACATCTTTTAATAGCAACTTAGTAACAAGATACCTGCACACACAAAAAAAAACAAGATTATCTCCCTGACACATAACCGCGCCCAACAAAAGAAAAACCCGAAATAATAAAAAAAAAGAGGAGGGCGTATTCTCTACGGTTTCAAAACTATATACGCAGTATTTTCTTCGGTTTCAAAACTATATACGCAATATTTTCTTCGGGTTCAAGACTATATACGCAGAATTTTCTTCGGGTTCAAGACTATATACGAGAATTTTCTTCGGGTTCAAGACTATATACGCAGAATTTTCTTCGGGTTCAAGAATATATACGCGGTATTTTATATGGGTTCAAGTGTGCCAAGTGTATCCTTCTTCGGGTTCAAAATTATATAGAGCATTTTTCTACGAGATCAAAGCGCACGCGTAACATTTCTTCGGGGCCGAAAAATCATATATACAATATTTCTGCGGGTTCAAGTCGTATGGAGCATATATACAATATTCTTCTTCAAGATTCATGTACAAGTATTTTCTACGGGTTCAAGACCGCACACGTGATATTTTCTTGAGGGTTCAAAATTATATACGCGGTATTTTATACGGGCTCAAGTGCGCCTCTACAAGCAACCTTCTTCGGGTTCAAAATAATATATGGAGCACTCTCCTACGGGTTCGAATAATATATGCAATATTTCCCTTGGTTGCATACATACAATATTTTCTACAAGAGACACGCCAGGAAATTATATGCGCAAAGAAAACGCCTAGGGTTTACACCTACATAAAAAAGAAATACTGGAAGACATACCTGGAAGATGGTTCTTCTTTATGACTCTGTCGCTGGTAGGAAAGGATGAAAAGATGAAAGTGCAAGATGGGAGAAAGGGACTTTATATACATAGGCGTGAGGATTCTGAAATAGGGAAGGATTTCCTTTTCCAAAATCGTGCGTAAGAAACGGCCCCACCAATTGCGCCAACTTCCCAATGGCCGCCCAAGTCACGCCTGCAAGCACGCACAACTTCCACACCTTGCGCCGGTCCCACCAGCCAACACACTCAGTTTCCCAGTTCACGCAATTTCCCAACGTCGCCCAAGTTCCACCATTTACAACCCCACCAATTGCGCCAACTTCCCAATGGCCGCCAAGTCACGCCTGCAAGCACGCATGCCTTCCACACCTTGCGCCGGTCCCACCAGATAGCACACTCAGTTTCCCAGTTCACGCAACTTCCCAACGTCGCCCAAGTTCCACCGGCCCCACCAATTGCGCCGACTTCTCAATGGCCGCCCAAGTCACGCCTGCAAGCACGCACAGCTTCCACACCTTGCGCCGGTCCCACCAGCTAGCACACTCAGTTTCCCAAATCACGCAACTTCCCAACGTCGCCAAGCCGCACCGGCCCCACCAATTGTGCCACCCTCCCGATTTGTGCAAAACTCCCGAGGCAAGGATTCCAAATCCTATTTATAAAAGGTCGACAAGCCCCTCAATTCTCTTTACGGTTTCTTGTTGATAGTCCTGTCACCATCTTATGCTTACCTCGCAACAAAGCCCCTGTTCCGAGCTAAGCAGGGGACTTAATGTTGATGGTGGTTTTTAAACAAGGGGTAAAATCGTAAAACCCCATGACCTAGTGTTACCCGCAACACATTAACTAAGAGCATTTAACTCAGGTGTAAATAATCAATAGGGGTATTTTTTCAAAATACGGATTAGGGTTTTCGACACGTAACCCTAATTCCAAAACCAAGCCGCACACCGCGCACCATGGCAACAATGCCAAACTAAGCAAAGACATCGCGCACCATGGCAACAATGCCAAACCAAGTCGCACACTGCGCTCCATGGCAACAATGCCAAACCAAGCCGCACACTGCGCACCATGGCAATAATGCCAAACCAAGTCGCACACTGCGCACCATGGCAACCATGCCAAACCAAGCCGCACACTGCGCACCATGGCAACAATGCCAAACCATGCCGCACACTGCGCACCATGGCAACAATGCCAATCCAAGCCGCACACTGCGCGCCATGGCAACAATGCCAAACCAAGCCGCACCCTGTGCGCCACTGCAACCATGCCAAACACACACGCTGGTAGCCTAACTTGCAAATCGTGCAACCTACCACCAAGGCATTCCGCACATGCCATTGGCACATGCCAAACACACACGCTGGTAGCCTAACTTGCAAACCGTGCAACCTACCACCAAGGCATTCCGCACATGCCATTGGCACATGCCACACACGCCACTAGCAGCTCTCTGGCATTGCCACTTACACTCAACGTACAACCTACCACCAAGGCATTCCGCACATGCCATTGGCACATGCCACACACGCCACTAGCAGCTCTGGCATTGCCACTTACACTCAACGTACAACCTACCACCAAGGCATTCCACACATGCCACGCACGCCACTAGCAGCTCTGGCATTGCCACTTGCGCTCGAAGTACAACCCGCAACAAGGGCATTCCGCACATGCCAATGGCACATGCCACACGCGCCACTTGCACTCAAGGTGCAACCAACGAGATATCAACACAAACCGGGGGATGCTTTCAGGGGTTTTGGTTTGCTCAAGGGTCACTGACTTGCGGCGTACACTACGCTCACATTAAGAAAGCGTGAAAAGGAATAAAGCGGTCAAATAAATGAGGAAATAATGGTGAAAACGTTTTCACCCATTAACACCATGCGGTTACCACCTCCTCCCATTATTTCACCCTTTACTCTCTTCCTTCATGAGACCAGGGTACGTTTCAATCTCGACTTGTATAAATAGGTCTTACCTATTTCCACCGGACAACAAGTCTCGGTCAGAGAAAAATACTACACTCTCAGAAAAGGCAACTTTGCAAGCTCTCCAAAAAGCTTTCATCTCTTGCAAGCTTCCTAAGCTTTCACTTTCTGATACAAGTCGAGACACTACCCTTCCAGAACTATTTTGGTCTCAACACCTTTCTTTGCTTCCCTCCCCAAATCAACCCTTCTCCTCCACTTTGTGACCAAAGCAAGTCTGGAACGGCCATTTCTTGGTTTAGTAGGACTTGTACAGATTGATCTCTCGAATCTATAAAGTGCTCACGTGCATCACATTTGTTTAGGGTTTAAACCAGTTTCTCACTCACCTACCGAATTTACTGAAATCGGCAGAAACGATTTTCACCCATAAACAATTTCCTATTTCAGGTTTTGTTTTTGCGATATTCTCGATGACAAGCATTTACTGAGTTTGCAAAGTTTACAGGTTGACAAACTGAGGAAGAGTTATGAAAGAAACCCAAAGGCAAGTACCCTGGCGATACTTCGATCGATCACGAATGAAGTAAGAAATATTTTCTTTTGTTATTCTTTAACAATATTGTTGCCTCTGTTTCTTATCTTCATTCGTGTGCGAAGGTTATTGAAGAAATAGACATCCCCGAAGCTGCGAAGGTTAAGGGCAAGAATAAAATCACTCTTCGCATAGACAAGTCTTCGCTCCATTTTCTAAAAAAACGGAAAACCCATCCCTCTTCTCGTTCTAGTTCTCAAACCAAATAAAGCTCTGACGAGGATGAAAATGAGATTGGTACTTCCTCTGTGAGGGAGAATCACTCGACTACTTCTGCTATGGCGCAATTGTCTAGTGTCTTCTCCGATTATATGCAAGGATTAGGAGATGATCATTTATCTGCAACTTGCGAAGCTCTCGCTAAAATTTGCGATGCCCCGCTGTTAGAGGATAATGAATCTTTTTGCGGAGTTTCCCGAACATTGACTTCCAGTCACTTAAATGCTCTCAATGCTTTGGTATGTTCATATTCCTTTGCTTCTCTGTAATTTCGATTATAAGCTTTATTTTAACAATTTATTTATTTTCCTTTATAGTCTGGGAGAGCTTCCTTTGTTGTTGCCTCAGATCTCGAGAAAAGACGCAACAACCTTGAAAAGAAAAATCTCCAACTCAAAGAGAAGATCCAAGAACTAGAAACTGAAATTGCGATGTCTCGCAAGAAAGATGAAAGAATTCAACAGTTGGAATTTGAGTCTGCTTCTCAAAAGACTAAAATGTCTACTCTTCAAAGTGCAAATCAACAACTTTATGGTATAAAACTTTTACTCTTCAAGTCGTCTTTATTTTGTCATCTGCTTTTCTTTGCCTGATTTATTATTTTCGCAGACATATATAATCTCTCTGAAGAAGCCATTCTTCTCCATTCATTTCCCGAGCCTATGGACAATGATGTTCTTCTCACTCATCTCAACGAATCTTTAAGCAGTTCGTCAAACAAAATTGATTCCCTTCCGTTAAATGAACTTCAAGCCAAATATCGTCTCTTAGAGATTGAGCATAGATCTAGTTTAGGTTTAGCCAACTGATTTAAACAAATGTATCTTGATTCCCATAAGAAAACCAAAACTTTAAGGAAGAAAATTAGTGATCTCATAGATGACAAAGACCGTATTGCTAATAAAGGTGCACAGGCATTAGCAAAATTTCAAAAATCTCTTCTCGAAGTACAAATTGAACGAGACGAATCTCTTCGTCAGAATGCCATACTTAATGAGCGAGAAGATCAAATTTGTTCGCTTATTGTTATAAATAATGATGATGAATTCGCTTGGGCTGCGAAGGTTCTAGATAATGCCAGGAATAACTTAGGTGTTGATGTTAGCCTTCATGCCGAGCATACCGCCTTGGTTAAAGACATGATATCTGACAGAGAAGGTTGTTTATTATACTTTACTGCTCCTTATCTCTGTAGTATTGTTATTGTGTTGTTAATTCATTGTCATATGTTTTGCAGAATCCGAGAAGAGATTTCAAACAAGGATTGAAGAACTTGAGTCTGAAAAAGGGGAACTCGCAGAAGGCCTTTCTCTTCGCAATAACAAGTATTCTAAGTTGAAGAAACAACTGCAAGCTACAGTGGCGAATTTCAACAATAATGTTGTTCGTTTTCGCAATCAAACTATTGAAACGGTTTGCAATGATCACCGCATTCCTCTTAGTTCATATCCTTGTCTTCGCGATGATATTCCCAAGATATGCCTTTCTCGGATGTCTCTGATAGTGAAGCTAGCGAAGAAGAAGAATCTGGCGAAAAGAATGATGGAATTGAAGAATCTGACCAAGAAGAAGAATTCTCAAAGAAATAACTTCTTTTTCTTCTTTCGCTTCTTGTAATATCTGTATATATACTCTTTTAATCTTCTTGGATTGCTAAATATGAATTCAATCTTTGTTTTCTTTACTTGCACATATTAATCAAGCAATTCTTCTTTATAATTCAACTGACCAGCATTATGAATACATAAATCCATCATGTGGAAATGAATAACAAGATTTTATCCTATCCATTCCCATACTTGCCTCTGTTATTCATTTTCGCATGAGAGATTTGATCAATTATCTCTGAGTAATGAAATCTCTGACTTTGGCCTTTATTGTTGGTAACTTTATGATGAAATATAATCGTTTTCGCAAGCTTATTTGCTTCCTCAATTTTATGTATGGCTATATCTTTATTTATGTTGAAGTTCATCATTGCGACAAGATCGCAGGATGTCTTCACAAATGAAGAAATCTATTGATCTTGCCTTATCATTCTTGTGTGGTCTTATTTTGCCTTCCTAATTAAAGGTCTTATTTCGCCACCCCTCGTTGCGACAAAATCGCAGGACGTCTTTACATTTTCATGTAATGACCCATCGACCTTGTCTTATCATCTCTTAAGTATTTTTGCCTCTGCAGGACATTTTACTTGCGACAATATGACAGGTTTAAATATTCTAACGAATGTAAAATCCCATGACATTGCTGTCTTCGCGACGAAATCGCAGGACGTCTTTACATTTTCATGCAAAAACCCATTGATCTCGCCTTAGCCTTGCGTTAGTATTATTGCCTCTACAGGATCATCGCACAAATATGACAAGCCTAAATTTCCTTGCAAAAATAAAGCCTCATGACATTTGCGTCTTTTGACACTTATCATCTCCCTAATGGAGGGTGCCGCCCTTATCTTCTCCATGGCTGCCCCTTCAAGGAGGCGTACATCGGACATACAAGACTAGATCCTCCCATCCGGTCTTAACAACAACCAGTTGTTTTCGCAGCCTCTTATCCCTTATACCTATATGGCTTATGGTTACAAGACTGCACCCTAAGTGGAGTTTTCTTCGGGCCGAAAGATATACCAAGACTTGCCAAGAATGGCCGAGACACTTCAAATGCCCAGGCACCCTTGGCTCAACCGTGTACCCCGGCGCCTTGAGCATACACGACTCCTTGGAAGAGACCCTCGGGCGTCCAACCGGGTATAACCTTATATATATAGTTGGAAATCCAAGGTATCTCTCCCGGATAGGCTTTCATGGGCCCCAAATCTCCATGACTCGGTTTCCGGGAGCGGTGTAACCTTTTCACCGAGCCATGTCAAGAGATACCCCCTTATATGACGCACTTTAGGTCTTACATTTGCCTCTTGCGAAATATCATTCGCGAACTAGGGTGTACGCCATAAAGGTTCGTCCCGTTCACTCACTCTTTCATTTTTGTTAATTCATTCAATCATTCATTTTGTTTGCGAAGCTATCGCACAATCTTACATTGTTTAATCATTTTTGTTTTTCAATTCTTCAATCAAATTGTCATACATTCTTGATGGCGAGATCCTCACATATTTCTTCATCAATTATTTTTTCTTCCTCTTACCCTTGACAAGCTTTTGTTATTGCTTTTTGATGATTATTCACTTCTTACACTTTTTGCTCCTGCTACTCTCTGCCTCTACACCATTCAAATCTCTCAATGTTTCCTTTCCATCATAATTTTCAACTGTTTTTATGCACTTGTTTCGCAATGTATCTTCTCCTCTTGCATCAATGGCATCCACCATTAATCTTTCTCTTCTTTGTTCATCTTTTGCATGTTGCTTCCAACCCTTTCTTTTCGCAGCTTTCTCTTCGCAGCTCTCCACGTCGATCTCATAGCATTTTTGTCCTTCCGTCCAATCTCCTTTTATAATTCCGACACCACTAGGATGAGGAAATTCTATGCATTGATGATAAGTCGACGCTACGCCCAGAATTTCGTGCAACCATGGTCTTCCGATCAATGCATTATAAGGGGACTCCACATCAACTACACAGAACAAAATCCCAGTTGATAATCCTTGCAAGGGTATTCTCATATGAACTTCCCCTTTAGGCTTATTCGTTGTTCCATTGAAACCATATATCTTATACGTCGAAGGTATCAATTCTTCATCCTTTCCCCCATAGTCTTGTAAGTATGGTAGATAAGAATATTTACTGAGCTCCCCGTATCAATTAAGATTCTATTGATCGCCCAGCAATTCTCTACGTCGTCGTCTTTCCATCATCTACAGGTTTTGGATTAATTTCCAATTTTACAACCAATGGGTTGTCATGCGTCTCTCTGCCTTCAGGAATCTCTTCTGCGGTGAAAGTAATAATCTGCATTTGCCATTCTTTTAACTGCGATGTCTTCGCAATGTTCATCACTTCTTTATTATTAGCATCCCTCGCGAAAACCCTACTGAGAACGTTATCATGAAAATCTTCAATTGTTCGGTATGAATGTACAATGGAATTGCAAAACAAATTTTTAGCTTTCTTTCCAACTTCTATTACGAATGTTTCTTTCCCCTTTGCTGAGTTTGTTCTGTGTATTTCTGGCGGTGGTGGTAATGGCTGAACCTTCTCTTCACTTTTTAGAAAATGACTCAGCTTTCCTTGGTCAATCATTCTGAGGATGATTCTTTTTATATTTCTCGATCATTTGTTAAGTGTCCATGAAAGCGGTGGTAAGAATGTAACTCGTGACTTCTATCACTTGGTGGTGGCTCATTCCCCATGTTCCATGGTGCGGGTATGTTTTCCATCAAGAGTATAGCTTCCCATATTTTTTCAACACTAGCATTTAATGGTGGCATTTTGATTTCTTCCCATACTACTCGTGACGTCACCGACCTCCATGATAATTCTGCCTTTGACTTCCATAAGTTTCTTGTGGATGATCAAGTCTTTGAATCTTGCTATTGCCGCCACGGTTGTAGTAATTACTTTCTCTCTCAAATTCATCTTGATCACGGCTTCCCATGGATACTATCTTTGGCTGTCCATCATCTATTATCCTTTCTTGTTGAACTTGCGAAGTGCTCGCCACCGTGTTTATCAGTTTGGGTAATAAACTTGCATTCGCAGCGTTTGAATTTGTATTCGCAATTGGGTATGATTCCATCTCGTTTTGCCTTTCCTCTAAAGCAATATATTCCTCCTGAAGTTCTCGCAACTCAGTCATTGTAATTGTATTCTTAACTCTAAAGATTTGAATATATAACAAATTGGTTGCGAACATAGCGTTTATGAATGATAAAATGAGATATCTTTCATCCACTCGTCCAGCCATCTCGCTACACATCGTCTTCCATCTCACGGTTAAGTGTTTTAAACTTTCGCCAACTCTTTGTTTCAGCCCAAATACATCTTCAATTCCTGGTCGCGAGGAATTGTTACTTATATATGCCCCTAAGAATATAGCTTGTAAATGGTTGAATGACGTGATTGTGTTTCTTGGTAAACCCTCAACCAATTTCAATGCTTCTCCTGTTAAACTTGATGCAAAATATTTGCATAATATGGCATCATGATTTTCCCATTGCAACATACATCTTACATACGCTTTGATATGTTGTATTGCACAAGTTGTTCCATCAAAAATGCTGGTTAATGCGGGTAAATTGCACTTTGGAGGTATTCCTCCCAAGTGCACCTCTAGTGTAAAGGGGGTTTTCGCAGCTTCTTCGATGGCCTCATCCAATTGTCTCCTTCCTCCTCCTCTTCTATTGTTCAACATTCCTCTCATCTCTGCCAACTCTCTTAAGATTTGTTCATTTACATAAGGGTTCGAATTTATTGGTCTTTTTAGCTCTGCCTCTCTCCTTCTGCGTTCATGTCTACCTTGATTTTCTTGTTCATGTCTACCTTGATTTTCTTCTCTTCTTTCTCTGCGACTTTCTCCTCCATCTCGTTCTCGAATTCGCACACCATTGTATTCATCATTTTCTCTTCTTGGTTGTCTATCATCTCTCCTTTGTATTCTTTCATACTCTTCATTGATATTTCCATTGTTGCGATTTTGCTCGCGCCTTCTTTCTCGATTGTCATGATTATTCTGCCGAATTGCTTCCTCCAATTCCCGTTCTTCCATTTCTACTCTTAATCTTTCCCTTTCGCGAGCTAGACGCGCTTGTTCAATATAATGCTTTTCGATGTCATCTTCAATCTCCTTTTGTCTCCTCTGTGTTTCTCTCCCATGCAGTATTCTTCTTCCTTCTTCCTGATTTTCTTCACCAATTGGACTATTCTGCTGTCTATTTCCTTGATTTCCATTATTTTGGTAATTCTGTAAAATCTCAGGACGTGGAATACACACCACTTCCCTTCTTTCGCAGCATCCTTCACCGAGATTTGGCTCTCTTCCTAGATTCTCTTTATTAACATTTTCTACAGGTAATATTCTCCTCATATCATTTCTAACCGATCCTGATCTTGATCTGGTATTACTTCTTGACCTCCTATTCTGCAACCATATATTTTCCATTCTTAACTCATGGTTTTGCCTTGTTAAATTTACGCGTTCTTCCGCTTCTAATCGCCTTTCTTCATGTATTGTTTGTCTCAACGTTTCTAATGTTGCGATTTCTTCATTTCTATGAGCTGTTTCTCCCATTTATTCTCGATTTCTCTCCTCTTGTCCATTATTTATCAATTGTTGCACTTCTTCTCTTTCTTCCATAAAATCTGATCTCCATGTATGCACGCTCACCCTATCATAATCTATTACTCTATTCGGTGCTGGTTGAATTGGTGGTTGAATTGGTAGTTGAATTTGACCTTCTTCTCTATCTCTTGCGTTTATCCTTGATGGTTCACCTACTTCATTTCTCCTTTCTCCGGCCTAATCTCCCACTTCTCCTTACAATTGTTGGTTGTTCTGATGCATTCCTTCTTCTAGCCATTTCTCAATTTTAGTAAATTGTTGAAAGTTATTCGAAATTTCTTTCTTGTTACTCCTGATTCTTTCAATTCACAAGGTTGATCTTCCACTCAGTCCCTGTTTCTAGCGCATATGTAGTTGCAGGAAATCCCACAATACACCCCTCAATAGAATTTACTTAACTAATCCATTTGAAGATGAATAACTATCCATTTTATTGATCATTTTCTTGAAATGTTTACAAAGAAAGATAGAACAGAGCTAAAGAAATTACAATCACTCTAGATTTTCTCTCTCCTAATGACTTGCTTAACAATTCAAAAAGAACTCTCCTAACAACAGACTTACTCACCCCTTTATATAGGGTAGTACACAGTGGATGACAGCTAAGCTGTCCTTTATTTTCGGGAATAACTCGCGAAGTGTCGCAAATGTATAAGTGTTTATCCTCGCGACAGTCTTAACTTTCGCCAGATTTTCACATCTTCCTTGTGTTCTGGATGTCGTCATTCATTGCGTCATTTATTTTACTTCCTTGCGACTCCCTCGCAATGTCGTCATTGATTAATCTCGCGAAGTATTGATCGCGATATTCTGATCCTACATTGGTGTTGCGATATTCTGATCCTACAGAAACCTAAGGTTAAAGGAGAATCAACTCTAGTTTATGCAACTAGTAACACACAGGAGGTGTGGGGATTAGTTTTCCCAGTTGCTAGAGTTCTCTTTTATATAGTTTCCAAATCAGGGTTTGCAATCCAAGTTACGTTGGTAACAAAGCATTCAATATTCACCGTTAGATGAAAAAACTGATTCAACCAAGCTAATATCTTTCAACCGTTCACACACCAAATCAACGGTTTTTGAGACATTTATATCCGTTGTTTTGAATTTCATAAGCACATATAAGTGTTTCAGATCGTGCGTCCCGAATCGTTTGAGACGCCTAAAGCGACACTTAGAAGTGTCTCTTAATTAATCTAAGCGACACTTATAAGTGTCTCTTAAATAATTTTAGGCGACATTTATAATTAATTTAAGCGACACTTATATCCGTCTCAAAATTAAATTAGCTTTTTTAAAAAAATATAATTTTTCAATTCGGAATTTCCATTAAATCAAAATTATTTCCTGCACCTGCATATTTTGATTTTCAGCACCCCAATACAAGCCGCAATTCCATTCTCAATCAAATATTAACACTAACAACAAAAATGAAGTCTTACATTTAATGTCTTCAAGGAAAAAATAAAAAACGAAAGCTGAAATACTAGAGAAGATGTAGAAAATGACTCAAGTGACTCGTCAGGAATAAAATATGTTGAAACTCATCTGGAATAAAATATGTTGAACATAATCAGTAACAGAAAACTTAAATGACAAAGACTTGATAATCGTCTAGTTTGGAACCTTGGCAGAATGGGAAATCCAGAATGATCATATAGATTGAGCTCCTTGTTATCTCACAAATAGTGCAAGTAATGAGCTTCCATACCTGGAAAAAGCAATGGGGTTCCATAAGAAACATTGACATTTATGATCCATGGCCAAATGGCAACTCTAAAGAATCAAGTGAAAATAAATGAAGGGTGCCTGCTACCGCAAGTTTGACAAGATTTTAAGAGACATTTACATGAACAATATCCTGATCCCTGAAGCCTGAACATCTATGTGAAGATTCCTAGCAAGTTAATAGACCAAGAAAAGGCTGTGAAGATTTCTAGCAGCTGAAGACACTAAAGGTAGAGGTTGTGCTGATTTGTTAGTCTGTTTCATATAAATCACTGCTGCCCTAGAAGAGAATTTTAGAACATAACAAGAAAACCGTAATTAAATAATAGTTATACCATTACTTGCTCCGGCTAGCCCCGAGCATGCGTTTTTCATCTACAACACTCTCCAAATTTATAACTAATGTCCTACAATTTGGTGAAAACTGCGGAAGCTCTTGACTGAACTGTGTCATTCATAAAAAACTTAAAGGAGGTGCATACAATTTTAATGAACATAGGAACCACTAGATTTTCTACTGATTATATTATTAATAGTGGAAACCTATAATCTGCATACATTAGTCAGGGAAGGCATACACTGCCTTGTAAGTCCATATCAATTCATAACTTTCCACATTCAAACTCTTCATTACTAGGCACCTACAACTAGATGCAGTTCATTATTAAAATTGAGAAGCATAAGGATTTGATGGTTAAAATGAGCAGAAACATATCCGAAATTACAATCGAGTATCACTTTCATTAAATTTAAATACAATCAAACATGAATACACTTACCGAAAGGAATTCCAAAGCAGAAATCATGAATCTTTGCTGCCTTTATGGTCTCCTTAATATCTTGATCTTGTGATTTCACTACGAACTTTCCATCTACAGTCACTTCATTAGTAGGATGTGATCTAACTCATCCCTCTGCGTGCAACTTTGAATCACCTGCTGGAGAAGTCATTGGGGTTTTGATATCCAAAATACATGTTTATATACCTCTTAAATGAAGACAGAAAAACGTAGAAGTCATTGTAAAAATCTATGAAAGGACCAAGCAAATTTTTGTATGACTAATTATATCTTCAATCAACGAATTTACATGGTTGAATACATCTTACCCTCCAACAACAACGATTTCTTCCTTGGTAGATGTGTGTCTGCAGATAAAACTCCATGGGGTTAACTTGAAACATCTCTTGGGAAGTTGAACCACAAAAGAAGCATACATGGGATCTTGTACGACCCCTCATCTGCAACCATGTAGTATGTTAGAGTTCAAAGTGAACAAAAAATATATATAACACCCTGCAAATAGCTACAACATGTTTTGATAATATAAGGAATACCTTGTAACCCTCAAGCCACCAACACCACCACCACCACCACCATCTCCAATACCCATCCTATACAATAACATGTGACATCGTTTTAACTTTAAAATTCTAAAAACCAGCTTTGGATACTCAAACCGTGAAGGTTACTAGTAACTACAAAAAATTGCGAGAATTGAAAACAATGTTTGTGTATCAGGGAATAAAGTCAGGAGACTGTTAACAATATGGAAAAAAAAAAACACCAGCACCATCCTACTAAAATTCACTGCCACCACCATCTCCATAAATCACCCCATACTACTTCAGCTTCAATTCATCACCACAATCTGATCCATACTATTACAAATCACCACCATCACCATCTCCAGTACCTCCACTTCACTTAACTACAAGTCACCATGACCATCATCTCCAATACTTGTTCCTTACTACTTCAAATTACCACCTCCACCATCTCCAGTCTTTTGCATAACACAATAAACAGAGAACACAAACCAAAGTTAAAAATCAAAGCCAATAACAAAGAATACCTACAAGGATTGTGTAACATACACTTCCTTCACAACAAAAACAATTATATTTCAGATTCAACTCAAACAATTAATACAACGCGTTCAACTGGTTATCCAAACTTAAGGAAACACTGCAACTGGAATTTAAAAAACCAAAGTAGTTAATGTTATCTTTACTTAGAATAGATTTTTCTTTGTACTTGTTGTTTATTTTGTGAGTAGTGCGTCCAGTTAATAATTTCCTTTACACATTTCTATATTAATCTTCATACACATTACCGTAAACTCCGGAATTCCCAAATTCAGTTGACCTTGTACAACAAAAGCAGAATGTCTTCGACTATTTATTTCAACTATATTGACAGAGCTAGATGATATACCCCAAGTTCAAAAACATAAGTAACAAGAACAGATACATGTGGAGAACCTAATAACTGACAATGACTAAATCTTAATATGGTCAAGGGACAAATTTTCCTAGACAGTCTACCCACTGAGAGAAAACACTAGAAACATCAAATACCATTTGACACCTAATAGACGCATTTATGTGTCTATATTAGTCTCAATTCTCTGTAATGTTAGTACTCGATTTTGCGCTTATTTTGGTATTTTATGTCTTTGTAGGTGTTTTTGGAGAAATAAACATGTTTGGAGAAATCGGCTCGAAAAGTTGCTAAAGGCATCTCCAGAAGACATCTGCTAAAGGGACTCTCATTTTGGATAAGGGGGCACCCATTTGCTAAGGGGTTCCCCATTTGCTATTTGCATCCCACAGACGGTTAGGGGGCATCTTCATCTTCCACAATTCAAATGCAAACTTGGCGGGAAATTATTTTTCATGCCTGTGTACTTTTCTGTGAAGAATTCGGATGAGTTTTACGTGGATTTTCTCATGGATTTCATTTGGTATGGGCCTGTGGCGTTGAAATAGGATTTGTAAGGCTTGTGGTATCGAAAATATAGGGAGATACACCGGGCTTGGACAAAACAGAGGTAGAGACTTTTTCTCGGGTTTGGTTTGAAACGGGAATATTTTGGGAGAGAATTTCGTGAACTTTTACATGGGAAAGGTTTGACACAACCCTTATGCGACTAGTCAGGATTGGTAAGAATGTTAGAAAAGAAAAGGAAAGAAGAATTTTCTTCATCTCGATAAGTCATGGGAAGAAGTATATACATGATTTTCTCGGTTTTATTTTGGAAGATATCGTACAAATTAAGGGAAGATTATCTCTGGAATTTGACTCGGTTCTATCTTTGGAAAGATTAAGTGAAGCAAAGGGAGAGCAGAGATGCATGAAGAGTTTCATAAGAAATAAATTCCGAAACTTTATGGGAAAGAAAACAAGGATTTTCTCGAGATATTTTGAAGCTGTGGGATATATAAAGGGTGTTGAGAAGTCAAGGAGGGGGACGTACACTTTCAATCGGGAGTTTTGGGGTCGATTGGAGGCTGCAGAATCAAAGCAGAGAAGTTGCAGGAAGAATACGCAGCAGCAGTGTAGCGCCCCCTAAGCTAAGCGCTGACTAATCCAAGAGATTAACTAAATAAAGAGGCACTAAGAATTTAAATCATTTACTTAAACATTCAATTTAGAAATTTGCTACAAAAACTTAACCCAAAACTAGCCTCGCTCAGAAATATATATATATACAAGAACTTCTCTCAAATGATACATATACAATAGTCATATGGTTTACAAATCTAATATACAAAATAATCAACATATCCGAAGTTAACTAACTAACGGACTCAACTCCTCAAAGCTTTCGCTGCGCAACTCTGCTCTGTCTCTGAAAACTGAAAGTGGGAATAATTAACATTTAACTTCTAAGTGATCATATGCAAGATTTGGAAAACGTTACATGTTTCCGAAGCATTAAACAGTGACCAAGTCACTGAAATAAACAAACAAGTATATGGACAAACTCCTTCTTCAAACAATGTATAATATTGAAGCCCACTTCCACTCCGATTACTAATATTGAAGCCCACTTCCACTCCGATTACTTATAAAAGCACTAGATATAAATGCGAAGGAGCATATCCTATACACTACAAGTGGAAATCCTTATTTCCCATAACAATTCAAGCAAACAGTACAAGTACTTTCCAAATTATGGAAAGATTTGCGTAATCAGTAATTATCGTAATGCAATTTAAACAAAGCATGAAATGCACGAACAGACAATGCATGAGTTTATTAAGCATAAACTTTTATAAAAACAGTAATGATGATTACAAAAGAGTTAAATGCATTCCCACACCTTTTTTGATGACAAGCCACGCCTACCTCGAGATCCAAGATCCACTGGTTCATTCTTTGAATCGATCGTTGTTAATACAGACTAACTGTTAATCACACAAGAAATTAAGAATCTAGCAGAAATGGCTCACACAAGAATCATAAAAGTCTGATTACTGGTTCTAGGTCCATTGCTAAGTCTTATGAATATCTACAACTTTGTAGAATAAGCTAAAGACTAATTCAGACCACAAGAGGTCCAAAACATAAAAGTAGGATAACTAATCCTAAGCCCAAATCCACTAAATAAGCCCATTAATTAAGGCCTGGTCCAACTGGTCAACTAATAGTCTCTAACGGTCAACCTAACAGTCAACGTCAGTCCAAGGTCAAATCAAGTCAAACAATTAAGATCATGTCAACTGGGTCAACGATTTGGTCAGACGAGTCAACTCAGCGAGTTGAATCTGGTTTAGACTGAATTAGCTCAGTCAGATGATCTAAGTCAGGAGAATCAGTTAAGGCAAGTCAGTCAGATATCTGACTGGGATGACTAACAGGCCTAAGCCTCAAGAACAGAAGTTCATACAATTACTAAACATTTCATTCATTCAAATAAACTACAAATTTCAATTACAAACTATGCCTACCTGCAAATGCAGCTTTTCCAAGCTTTCACAGCCAGTATCAACTACAAAGCCAACTCTAAGAAACATCACCAATAACATTCATCCACCACCATACATAACACCCTTAGTTGTAAAACCGTTCTTCTTACTGAAGTACACTTGCAACTCCAAAGTCCTCACAATTGCCGATAAGAAATGAACTGCTTCAACTTAACTCGAGTCATATCTCAGTTCAATGCTTCAACACTCAGCTAATCACCATCATCTGCCATAACGACTTGTAGCTTTAGTTCTATTCATCTCAACACATGCACTCCCTGTAATTTACATTCGCTGCCACAATCAACCCAACACTCATCTCATCTTCTAAGTTACAACACCATATTACTCTTTCAGTTATAATCTCATTTGAGTTCTTCTTGAGCAATCAACATTACCAACTCTGACAATTCTACACACTCCACCTAAACTCAACAGCAGAACCATTATCTCTTCAAGCAGTTCCCGACCTTCATTCACTAACTGCAAGGTCATATCTTCTCACTCAAAATACACCTTCACCATTAGACTCCAGCAGCCACAACCAAACCACAAATTGTTTTCTATTTAACAACATACAATTCGGCTACAGATTTTCTCTTCTATCTTCATTATCTCAACCTAAACCTCAGACATACACACACTAAATCCCAGTTGTATCCAAAGTAATATCCATGTCCAGTAACAGCCATGATATACCACCATTTACAATTTAAACACCCCTGCAACAACACAATTCCTCATCTCAGCCACTGTTCTGTATCCAATAATTATAAGCATACACCACAAATTACAGTTCCAACTCCAAGACACATATCTCAGCTCATAATAAACCTGCACTTCAATTACACATTCTAACAATTCCTTAATCTCTCTACAATCACCATTTCTATTTCATTCTCACTTGCACCTATAATGTTCATACACTTCATCTTCCTGTCTCACCAACACCAATACACCACTGTAATACAATTACATTCACCCCAACAATCACTACTACCAGACTCAATTACAACATCTATAACTCTGATCAACAACAACAGTCATAAAACCCAAACCCACAGATAACAACACCTCAATCAATACTTCAACAGCAATAACAGACTTCAATTGAACAAAGAAGGATTACCTCAGAGAATTCCAAATTGAAGCAGATGAAGCATCCTTTTAAAATCTTCAACCTCGATTCCTTCATATCCCTGAACTGTCGATCTCATCTTCTTCAATTAAACTTCAAACCCAAGAACCCTAAATCCAAGATACTCAAATCCATTCTCAAATAAACTCTAAATCTCCAATTCATTCATTACCCATCTTAAATCACCCTTCTAGCACATCAAATTCAACTTCTAATTCTTCTTTATCTCAATTCCAAATTCATCTCACAACAACCCTAATTAACCGACTACTCAAATCTCTATTTTCTTATTCAATTCCATAACTAATACTCACAAACCCCATCTTCAGTTCTAGCAAAAAAAAAACCTGAATCCATTTCTAATTTCGAACTTTAAATCATCTCTCTGAGAAACCCTAAGTCTGCTAAATAATACATCAACACCACCATCAGATCTTCGTCAACACCAGTAACAACTTCTACTGCATCATTTCTTCCTCGTGGATTGATTCTCTCAACAAAACTCTTAAGTCTCACTCGCAGGCGACGAACAAGAAGAAGAAGAAGAAAGAAACGGGAGGAAGAAAGAAGAAGAAAGAAAAAGAAGAATAAGAGAAAATGATTCTCTCTGCTCGATTTGATGAAGATAAGGCTAAAGGAAGTTTATGGAACACCCGCTGAATGTTAAGGGAATCCCCAGTCGGTCTAATGTCAAAAAGACTATTTTGCCCTTCTCACTAATCCGATGATTACTTATATGTATGGTATCCGAATGACACGATCGAGTAGTCTATTTCGCATAACCTTTCGAGACCTATTCACTGATACTAGTTTCGTACCTAGATCGTTGTTAAATTAATTTCTATTAATTAACGTTCGTGCTAGAATAATCGAGTTATTATCGGCTAATTCGTCTCTTGACTAGTCTAATAGTGTTGACCAGCTTGAGGGTCCTTACAAGCAGGTGGAGAAGAAGAACATCAAGAACATTGGACGAATGAAAACAGTCGCAGATTCTTCTACACCATACATTTGTCGTTCTTCTACAAGTCTTAAATATTGTAACAGGGATTTCTGTAACGACCATTAAGTGTTGCAGATTCTCTGTATTATTACTTCATCCAATAAAAACACTTTTTGAGCTATGAATATCAATTTTAAATGTGTTTTCACCATGAGGAGCTAAACCCCATCACTGGGATGACGGAGGAAGCCAATTCTCATCACTGTGGTAACTTATTTAATTCTTTTATGACTTTTGCATTAATATAAATTGAATTATGATTTTAAATTAATTAGTTGTCATTTGGTTTGATGGGTTATGCTTAGCTTTAGTGTTTTGATAACCCATGCTTACGATTTACAATTAATGTTTTATAAAATCTACCTTGGCAAAGATTAAGAGTCAATAATTGTTGTTTTTGGAGCTATAATTGTCTAAGAGTTAATATTGAAACCATAGAATTAGAGTTTGGTGAAATCCTGATTCCCAGTAATCTCTCAATATTGTTATCATCCTTTGTTTTATTCACTAGATTAATTTTATAATTTAAGTCTAAAATCAACTTCACAAGTCCGAGAATCAAACCATATACTTACCACTTGTAAAACTACATCAACACCTGAAAACTCACACAAAAAAAGCTCACCCTGAGTAAAAATATTTAGGCAAATATACACCCCTTGCTTGTCCAGATCTTTCAAATGGAATATGAAGGTCTTCAGGCCTGCAAACATTTAAAAACCATTAGTAAACACACAAAATTATCAAGAATCCACAATTAACTAATACATTAAAAAAAATAAAAAATGTACCTACAATTCATATTTGATTCTTTCCTTCCACCTTGGTGGACTAATACTGTGAACTATATCAGCCCTGATGATTTCCCTGCCATAATTGGTTCCACACAGCTAAATATATATATAATTAGATCAGAAAATTAAACTTAAAATCCAAAATTGTGCAAAATCAAAACCTTAGATGCGAGAAAATATACCTAAAAAACAACAATTAAGCCTTGGAATCAAGTTCTTGTGAAACCAAAAGAGAGAAATCAATGAATTAGAGATATGGTTCTTCTAGCTGTGAAGAAGATAGAGAAAGTTAGACAAGAATAATCAAACACATGGTAGTGAACATAAAAATAAAAACTAAATCAACAGATTAAACATAATAACCCCTAAAATCACACATAATTTGATAGGATCCTAATACTAATCACACAAGACCCTAATACTAACTCAAACCATAATAACCATTTGATCCGTTGATTGGAGATCAGCCACACCATAATAAGCAAAGCTTAGCTACATTGTTTTTATTAATTTTATTTTGATAATTAAAACTCTAAAACAAACTATGTATTTATAGAGAATGTATAACCCTAAACTAATTACTAAAAGCACCCGTAATTATAATTGGTGTTGGTGTCCAAACATCCCCAACCCATTGAGACACAACTTGTCCTCAAGTTGGATCCTAATTGTTTTAAAACAAACTAAAACAATGAAGAACATATATAATGAAAGTCCTTAATTATATTTAGCCCATAAATAGAATCGGTGTCGCAACATAATTAGCCTTGAAACCAAAAAACTCATCATCATTTGTATCACAGGAAGCACATAGCAACAGATCTACAGAAATATGAAAATGAAAAAGTTAGGGTTTAGAAGATTTATTACTTTGTATAAAATGGGTTAACAAAACTAGTAAAGACATTATACATAAATAAAAAATGAGAAATAGAGTCAGGGTTTATACTTCTCACGGCGTACTTGAATCTTCTACTGAGTCTTCTTCTGCAAATTGAAAATAAAGAGTTAAAATCCATTTATAAGGTTTACAATATCACAACAACCAAAGGATATGAAATGGGTTTTCATACCTGAGCTTAGGTTACTCAAAATCTGTGAAATGGGTGTTGATTTTTCTTGTAATAAGATTACGTTTAATTTGTGCTCGATTTAGGGGTTTTTTTACGCAAAATAGATCTGATTTAGGTTACTTAACTTTGTGAGACGAAATAATCTGGTATAGATTTGAGGAAAGTTGGGGTTCATCTCTGAGCAATCGGGTTCTAGGGTACTCAACTTTGTGAGATGAAGGAGAAGAGAGAAGAAATAAATGGTTTGTTTCTTGTTTCTATCGGGGTGAGAAGGATAGAGAAAGAAAAGAAAAAAAGGAAAGGGAAAAAAAGTGAAAAATGAAAAATACAGTAAATTATTTTGGTTATATGGAAAAATGTTTAGGCACCAAAAAAAAAAAGGGAAGAGGGGGAACCTAAAATAAATATGGGGGAATTAATGAAATTCGGTTTCAAATTATTTGGTATGAGATATAGAATGGGGGGAGATTTGAGAGGGAAATTAGTGTGAGAAAGATTTAGAAAATTGGAGAGATGGAATATTAGGGGAAAGTTTGAGATTTTAGAGGGAAATAAAATGAAAATATTTTTTTTTTCTAAATTAGGTAAAAAAAGAAATTTATAAAGTTTTAATTTTATAAGTGAATGATATTTTAAGACACTTATGAGACACTTATAAGAGTAGTTGAAAAATTAGAATTAAAGCAACTCATATCATTCATTTGAGACTCTTATATGAGTGGAGGCACTAAAGACACATATATGTGTCTCGAACCCAAAAATCGATATGTCTCAAATCGGGCCATATGGTGTAGTGGTTAGATCGAACTTAGCTTGTTACACACAAATGAAATGTACCCTCATTTAAGTTTATGTAACCGTACCCAAACGTGTGCACCATGTTGGTTCACAAATAGTTAACCGAGGTTAGCCATATGATTACTCTCATATCAACCTTATTCATCTTAACCATAACTAGTTCAAATGACTCAAATGAAACTAGTTAAAGAGTTGTTCAATTGCTATATTCTCATAGAATTATACAAGAACACAATTGAAGCAAAATCGGTTTGATTCACTCGAATCAATCATGAACATTATAGCCACGGTTTGCAAAGATTGCATTCCTTATTATATAAATGTTTATGTTCATGTTCATAACCGATTTTAGAACTTTAACCTTCAAGTATGCAAACGTGTACGCATACTTGAAATACCTTGACTAAGATTGGGTTTCGCCAGTACGCAAACGGGTACGCGAACTTTCAATCCCACCAGAAATTCTCGGACGTGAACCTATACGCCAGTACGCAAACGGGTACGCATACTTAGGTTCCCGGATTTGTCAAACCAACAAGTACGCAAACGGGTGCGCATACTATGGTTCCCGGACATGGATTACATATGTGCAAGAGTGCACAACATGACATATCCAATAATGGTTAAGTGTTCTAAACTCTTATTTCAATCATTGAAACTTTGTTAGAGGATGACAATAGCCGTATTCACACACTATTAGCATCAAAGCAATTGTCAAGATATTGAAATAATCATTACGAAACATTCCAAGACTACACCAAATGATTGTATCACACAAACCATGTAAGATGTTACTCGGCAATATTCACATGATATAAGATGAACTTGGTCGAAGCGAAAGCTTGCCAACACATATTTCGATAAATATGTAAGCGAGATAAACTCAGCTCGAAATCTCAAATGTGTATATAGAAAACTATATCGTAATACGACTTATGTCTCAATATAGGAGATAGAGTAGAAATACACTTTCCAAGTGATAGATGAGTTTCAGTCTCCACATACCTTTTGTCGATGAAGTTCCACAAGCTCCCCTTAGTAGTTCTTCGTCTTCAAATGATGAACGCCGTGAAGTCTAAGCTCAACTACAAAATCTATGTCCTAGTCCGAGACATCTATAAATAGGCTAGAAATCAAGACTTATATTGGTAGTGATGGCTTCATCTAGAGGAATGTTTTTGAAGGTGAAATCACATCTTGCTTTCTAGATAAACCAATAGGAATTGGAAAGTACAAGATTCCAAATTTTGAGGGGATTCATTGGCTGAGACCAAGAGTTGAACCAGTCCATGGAAGAAGTATTGTTTCCAAAGACATTGTGGTTGGCACCAAAGAGTTGAGTCCAAACAACAACATGTTTAAGGAAGTACATCCGAGTGTGTGTTAAATCTTACTCGGTATTTTTGCACATGATGCAAATGGGATCGATGTAGTGAAGGATGTTAGCAGTTCTGGAGTTAGTTGGGAGATATCCTTTGCATATTTATAAATGAACATCTGGATAGATTGAGAGGTGTCAAGTTTCCAGATTTCCTTCCAGGAACAGTTAGGAACATCATCTATATGTTGAATTTTTTTGTGGTATAGACATTTGACTGTGAATTCTCCCTTGTGAGTTAGACTCCATACAATAATATCTTCCTCCTGAAGGTTAAAAGGAGTATTTTGAAAATCAACTTAGTCCTAAGGATAGAACCAAAGAGATATGGTAGTACAATCCCGTTCTCCTTCATTGTTGAAAAGTTGATTAGCATAGTTCAACTTTCTAGGACTATAAGTAGGTTTGGTCATGATGTTGCCTTTATAATAAATCAAGTTATCTTCCCAAATAAGAATCTTTTAGTTATTATCAATATTTCATCTATAGTATTTCTGAACATTTTCAACTTCTTCAAGAATTCCTTTCCAAACCAAGCAGTCAGTTCTTTTTGGTTTTGTGTTCATTCTTATGACTTCATGGCTTTCAAAATGTTTTGCTCTCATAACTAATGGCCAAAGAGATTAAGGCTCCTTGACAAATCTCCAGCCTATTTTTTTAATCATTGCACTGTCGAAGAATTCCATGTTCTCGAAGTCAAGCCCTCCCAGATCTTTAGACTTGTAAACAGAGTCCCATGAAATATAATAGAGATTTTTAGGCTTCTCAGAGAATTTTGATATCATTACAGGTCTTCTTGGGGAGTTTGAAGCGGTTAATCTGATATATGTTGAAAGTGAAAGTGACATTGGTGATCATAGTGACTCTCCCATCTGAAGAAAGAGTTTTACCTTTCCAACCAGCTAAACTGAATTTTAGTTTCTCTAAGCATGGTAGAAAGGATTGAATTTTTCTTTTACCAGTGAATAAAGCGGATTCCAGATACTTTTCAAAGCGATATATAATTTAGACCTTCATGAAAGAACTTATGTTGGCATCCATGGAAGGATGAGTGTTCTTACTGAAGAAATTCCGGATTTGGAGAAGTTAATCATTTGACCTGAAGAAGCACTGAACTGGTTGGAAATATTTACTAATTTCTTGCATTCCTCCATTTCGACTTTACATAATACCATGCAGTAATCAGCAAAGATGAGGTGATTAATCGGAGGAGCTCTAGTGAAAATTTGAGTACCGTAAATCAGATTCAGTAATCTCCTTTCCTACCTCCTTTGGTATTCATGAAGTGAACAATTCATGGGATATGATAATATTTTCATAGATTTTCCTTCCATGAACCAAAGCAGAGTACAAAGAGAAATGAGTTTAGGGAGTAATGGTGAAAAAGAGGGGGTCTAACAACCACACCCAATATTTCGTTTAGGCAATCTGTATGGACTAAATCTAATATACTTCCAAGAGAATCAAGTAGACAGTCAGACTCAATCAAGGGAAATGTATCTAAGAGTTGTATCTCAATTTCTCAATTCAATCTACAATCAAACAAATAGGAATTTGCGAGCCCGATTGAATATAAGAAATAACTTGGAAGGTATCAAAAACCAATATCCAATTGTCAATAATTTTAATCAACAACCCAAAGGTCGGATTCACAAACTGATTGAACTTACGCACAACCTGTGATATTTCAATTATATAAACAAGTATAATGCGGAAAAGAAATAACACAGACACCAGAAATTTTGTTAACGAGGAAACCGCAAATGCAGAAAAACCCCGGGACCTAGTCCAGATTTGAACACCACACTGTATTAAGCCGCTACAGACACTAGCCTACTTCAAGTGAACTTTAGAATGGAATGTGGTTTAGCCCAAACCAATCTCATACTGATCAAGGTACAGTCGCGTTCCTTACGCATCTGAATCCCAGCAGGACTCTGTCCACTTGATTCACTTAGCTGATCTCACCCACAACTAAGAGTTGCTACGACCCAAAGTCGAAGACTTGATAAACCAATCTGTCTCACACAGAAAAGTTTATTGAATAGATAAATCTATCTCCCACAGAAATACCTAAGAGTTTTGTTCCGTCTTTTGATAAATCAAGGTGAACAGGAACCAATTGATACACCGGACTTATATTCCCGAAGAACAGCCTAGTAATATCAATCACCTCACAATAATCTTAATCGTATGGTAGCGAAACAAGATATTGTGGAATCACAAACGATGAGACGAAGATGTTTGTGACTAGTTTTTATTTTGCTTATCGGAGATTAAATCTCGAGCAAATCTTAGAGAAGATAGTACTCAATCACGATGGAAAACAGCAAGATCAGAACACGCAACTACAGAGAAATAGTTGGGTATGGCTTCAAAATCCCAATGAAGTCTTCAAGTCGTTAACCTACAGGGGTTTGGAGAAAACCTAAGGTTAAAGGAGAATCGACTCTAGTGTCGCAACTAGTGTCACACATGAGGTGTGGGGATTAGGTTTCCCAGTTGCTAGAGTTCTCCCTTATATAGTCTTGAAATCAAGGTTTGCAGTCAATGTTACCTTGGTAACAAAGCATTCAATATTCACCGTTAGATGAAAACCTGAATAGACTCAAGCTAATATATTTCAACCGTTAGATTGAACTTAGCTTGTTACACATAAATGAAAAGTGACTTCATTTAGATATGCGTAATAGTACCTAAATGTGTACACCTTGTTGGCTCAACAATAGTTAACCAAAGTTGTTCTAGAGTTATTCAATTGTTTATATTCTCATAGAAGTATACAAGACATAATTGAAGCAAAATCGATTTTAATTTACTCGAATAAATTCATGAACATTATAGCCCCGGTTTGCAAAAGATTGCATTCCTTAATATATAAATGTATTATTTCATGAACAAACCGATTTTAGAACATAACCTACTCAAGTATGCAAACGTGTACGCATACCTAAGTGGTCAGACTAAGTTTGGGTTCGCCAGTATGCGAACATGTACACATACCTTCCAAACTCAGTTAAATCCCGGAACTTGAAACTCACGCCATTATGCATACTAAGTTCCCGGACTTCCATCAAACCAATCAGTATGCATACCATGGTTCCCGGACTTGGAATAACTTGCAACATTTAGCATGGAAGTACGCATATTATGTTATATCCAATCATGGTTAATAGTTCTAAACTCTCATTTCAATCATTGAAAAATTCTCGGAAGACGACAATAGCTGTCTCACACAAACTATTATCTTCAAAGCAATTTTCAAGTGATCAAATGATCAATACGAAAATTTCCGAGTCTACATCAAATGACTGTGTCACACAAATCATGTAAGATGTTACCGGGCGATTTTCACATGATCATCTTTTGACTTTTGTCAAGAATATAAGATGAACTTGGTTAAAGCGAAAGCTTACCAACACATATTTCGAGAAATATGTAAGCGAGTTAAACTCAGCTCGAAATATCAAATGTGTATAATTGAAGTCTATATAGCTATACGACTTTTGTCTCAAATAGGAGATAGAGTAGATAGACTTTTGAGTGATTGATGAGTCCAAGTCTCCACATACCTTTTGTTGATGAAGTTCCACAAGCTCCCCTTAGTAGTTCTTCGTCTTCAATTGATGAACGCCGTGAAGTCTAATGCTCAACTACACTTTCTATCCTAATCCGAGACTTAACTATAAGTAGACTAGAAATCAAGACTTATAGTTTTGGAAACTAAACTTGACAACAAGCTTGAGATAGCAACGTTTGCGAGTTCGACCAAGAAGTGCCCTAACAAATGGTTTGAGTCCTTAGGCAATAAGCCTGAAGATGATTTTATAGGTAATGTTGCATAAGTGAAAAGACGAGGGTACCCAAATATACCTCAATCTAAAACTTTTCCACCTATAAGTCCTTTCTCCGAAAGTGATTGTCTATGGACTGAGTCGAGACAATACAGCTAATCGGTTCATACTTCGTGTGATCGTCTATGGATACGAGATCGAGACAATACGACAACAAGATAACTTGTTGTTGATGGTGGATTTTCATTTAAGGCTAAAATTGTAAAATCCAAAATTATGCGCTAACATCTTGCAAAAGATAAAGCCATTAATGAGTGATGAATACTTCTTCACTTTACTAATTCACCTAGAATGGAGCATGTGGAAACAATCCCAGTATTCTGTGAATTAAATACACGAAATTCATCCAGGTTGGAGCATGTAGCAACAATCTCATATACCCTGTGAATTTACAACATTATTAATTAATGCATGACCAGCCTTTTATTTCATGTACTCATTACCGGTGCGGCATGACGACTGAGATTTGTTCTCAGCAGAGCAACACGAATCTCCAAGCATTAATAATGAAGCATGTACGAAATACCCATAGAGGCTACAACTCTCGGTGTGTTATACTAGCCCGATTGAGCATATTTGAACCTGAACTGACCATATCAGTCTCAGAAACGATCACGACCATCCAACTTCACCAGCATGATTGGATGGCTTAGATTGAATCCATGACCCCAAGCAGGTATTGGAATATGCACCATCGACCCAACGCAGGCCCTGCATCGTCGGCCTCCCCAAGGGGTGGCATAGCTTGCCAAACCATCCAAGCCAAAGCAGTATAGACAAAAAACCCTAAATTAGGGTTTGCGGCACATTACATGTATCGCAAAACAGTCTCAACCATCCATCTTCGCAGGCATAGATGGAGGGTGTAGATGTAGATTCAAAGGGCCCAAAGCATGTCAACACAAACACCGTGGGCCCGCCTACATACCTGACTGATCGGTCAGGACCAACTATGGTTGGTCGTCTTGATTTGTGCGCCCAAACTGGGTATGACACACGGCCGGCAAACCCTAATTAGGGTTTGAACAATCACGAGCGTCCATTTTCTCCTGCGCGAATGAAGGGTCCAGGAATAGACTAAGCAGGTCCGGTAAGTATCAACATGATCACTGCGGGCCCATCTATCTCCACACCCGATCGGCCAAGACCAAACTTGGATGCACACCTTGATTCGCGCGCCCAAGCTAGGCGTGGTCACACTTCCCAACCACAAACTGATCTCGACCGCTCAAGTTTACCGGACAAATTGAGTGGCTTAGATCACGTTTCTATGGGACGATGAAGTACATGTATATACACCATCCCACCGTATGCACGCCGGGCTGATCGTCCAAGACCGACCAAGCTTGGTCGTCTTGGAAGGCGCGCCCAAAATTGGCATGATGCGCGGCTTTTGCGGCACCAGAATTCTGTTGGAAATCGATCTCAACCGCTCCTCTTTGCCAGTCAAATTGAGTGGCCTAGATCGCACCTTCATGGGACAATGTGGTACGGACGTGTACACCGGCATGCCATCTACACGCATGCCCGGTCGGTCCTTTCCAAAACACCTCCCATGCTTGGATTCGACCAAGCTGAAGAGTGATGCTTGCGCACCTCTTCAAAAAACCTAATTCCATCAACGGTCGCAGATGAGTGTCTTAAAGATCATCTTGTCCGTCCAACTACACGGCTTGGTTATACAACCCTCGGTCGGGAGTTAATTGGTCGGTGAGGCGTCATGGTGATCACCACCCGTCACTTTACCACATCATGATGCAAGCACTCGCATAGAATACACATGATACTTCACAAGTATCGACTTCCTAAATAACTTAGTTATTCAATCTAGCATTACATGCTACTTTCTCGTGGGTCCCACGATCCACACACTCGAGACATCAATCATGTCACAAATCGGGGGATACATACGGGGTATTGGTCTGGCGGTTTACAGCGTGCAACGCGCCATCACAAGAACGTGTCAGGAAGTCATGGACGGTTAGAGATGACAGGAGAAGTGGGCAAGACTGGTCGTGTAACACTAACACACAACTCCACTGCTCCATCACTCCACTTCCTCCACTTCCCACGAGAGACGTGAATAAGTCTCAAATGACTTGTATAAATAGGTTCTCCTCCCTATTTTCAAAAACAACAAGAACAAGTCCAGACAACATAGGCAAGTGTTGATACCATCGTATTCAAACACCAGAACTGATAGCTTACATCCTGCAAGCCAGTTCATCTTTCCGATACAAGTCATACATAGCCAACACCTTCACAATCTCAACACCTTCTTCGCTTCCCTCCCTAAGATCAACCCCATCTCCTTCACTTTGTGACCGAAACAAGTCTGGGAACGGCCATTTCTTGGTTTAGGCCGGATTTGTACTGATTGATTTCTCGAATCTACAAGCACTCCCGTGTAGTGCATTTGTTTAAGGTTTAAACTCATTTCTCATCCACACACCCCAAATTACCAAAACCGGCAGAGATAGTTTTCACCCATAAACATTTGTGTGATTGACTATGGATACAAGATCGAGACAATACAACAACGAAGTATGTTTACTTGATAAAAGGTTCGGACTTAACCAAACACAATAAGATTTCTATCAAGTAAATAGGAATTAAATTTTGTGTATTTTACTTCTAATTATAATAAAAACAATTATAATTGCGGAAATAGAAAAGTAAAAGGCACAACAAGATTTTGTTAACGAGGAAACCGCAAATGCAGAAAAACCGCGGGACCTTGTCCAGAATTGAATACTCTCAGGATTAAGCCGCTATACAAAATCTAAACCAACTTCGTATAGTTGAGACCAAGCAACTAAACCTATAGTTCACCTAGTTCCGTCTGTATCCATGCGCCTCCAACTTGCAATAAGTCACGCACTTGGAACAATTCCTTTGGTTCGTATTCCAAACAGTAAAGGAACAACAAAAATCTGTTCGGTAACAACACTTTTCAAACAAGTGATATGATTTTGACAAAAGGCTCTTCCGTTTATCCCAATAAACTCCTTTGTCAGGTCCTTAGATCTTTCTTTTCAACAACTACCTAAGTAATTGTTAAGACTATGCAATCAATACTTCGAATCACAAAGAATCGTATTGATGTCGATCTACTCAACTAATCAATCAAATCTATCACAAAGATAAACCGATTATAGTTGGATCCCCATCCGATCAAGTTTTGTGGACACCAAAGATTATGAACCCAAATAAGAAATCTTCTTCGTCTTCAAATCTTCTTTGATCTTCAATAAACACCTGCACACAGTCAACTTGAATCTCTTGTGATCAATCACACACACAACGAAGTCTGTTAACAATGGATTATCAAAAGACGTCTTTAGATCTACAAACAGTCTAAAGATCCCCGTCGAAACTTTGATCTAATTTGAGTGAATCTTATTTCAGAAGAGAAGATTCTCAAGCATAAACAAACTAGGCGCAATCAAAGTTAAACAACCGTTAGTCAATCAAATCAATCGAAAACTAATAATAAACCGTAATTATCTAGTTTCCGACCAACGGTACTCGTAGAGCTTCCCAATCCCAAAGAAATCTTTCAAACGAGCGGTCGTAAGAGATTTCGCCTAATTATGGTACTTTCCTATCCGAATAGACGACTCCACCAGTAACAACACAACAAGGTAGTTTTGTTGGATCTGAGTATTAGTTTGCTTGAAGTGCAAACTTCAATATTTATATACCAAGGAAGTTTGGACACCAAGGAATTTCCAAAACCAAAAATATTCTCAAGATATGCAATATATTCCAAAATTCGGTTTCCATAATTCCTGGAAATTCTTTTTCCAAATATTGACCGAAATCTCAGTATAAAATCTCCAATTTGTAAATGCACATTACCAATTTTTATTTTCTAAAGATATGCATTTTAATTGTTGGAAATTAAAAGCATATAAAACTAGAAACCTTAATTAAAAGATTCTCAATTTGTTTCGATCCGGGATTCTCCTTTAGCTATTAAGGAATATCTTTGAACAATAAAAGATAAGCGTTACTGCACATGTTCAAAGTATGTCGACATCTTTACTCTGTAAATCCTTTTTCATATTTACAATCTTGGAATCGATTTGCCACACTTCCAAACAAATTTAGAATTGGTTCATCTGACTTCCAAGAACTATGTGATTGATTATCCTATTAAATCACCAATCATGGGTTTCACGATTCTACCAAAACAAGTTTCGGTTCTACCTCCATGTGGGTACTAGAATCAGTCACGCTAGCTTTCCAAAATTTGGTTTACTAGGTACTAGGATCGGTTACCACATATTTATGGTATCTAACTTGTAATTTGTTGCACAAGTCATAGGATCGGTTACAAATATCTAAGACTTGTTGCACCCCTTACAAGGATCGATTCCCCTTTGCTTGTGATCGGTTTCACCTCTTACTAGGATCGGTTCCCCAATGTCTAGAGTTGGTCATACCAATTACAACAAATCGATCATACCATCTCAGGTGATTACTTAAGATCGGTTTCACTAATAAAAGTCATACCAATACAAAAGTCAGGCCTTGTGAATAGTTTTACCAAGATACATAAACAAGTTATGAGCGGTTATACTAAACACACATATTGGTAATCCAAAGATTTGCAATAAATAACAATATCAATAAGCCTAGCGATTTCCCTTTCGATTCATAAAACAAGTTTATGAATTGTACTTCCTTTAAACGAATGTAAAAAAAATGTTTCCTAGGACGAAATATTCACCCATACCCATACATAATCACAATAGCATTCATACGATTATGTCGATGTCTTACATACGAAGTTCAAAAGATAGACGTTATACTTCGTATTGTAATTCCTTAATACTATATCTAACTAGAGTATAATCATACACAGCTTGTTTTCAATATGCATGACTTGAAAGATACGTTAGGGAATGAAACAGTTCAAGTCAAATATTACTAACCTCAAGTGGAAGGATGATGTCGTCGTTGTAGCTCCTTACTTCTTCACATTCTTCAAATCTGCACGTAATACTTGTAATGTCTCATATCCTAATACTTTCAAGCTAACCTATACGAAGTTGAATCTAGTAAGTAATCAAGCGACTCTTTAAGTGAGTTTTGGTTCACTAAAATATGACAACCAAACTTGACATACCAACGCTTGGTGGGTTCAACCGAGCAATGCTCTAAAAATAAGGATATGGGTCTGAAGTGGGCTGGGGAGGTAGAGGATTCAATTTTTGGAACAAAATATATGAAAATTGAATTCATTTTCTTGAGGATGAAACTGGAGCTGAAGTGGTTTTGTACCATTTGCACGGTGTATTCCCCCACCATATTCCAATTGGCTTGGAAGAAATTATATGGGAAGCTATTAGGGTCATGGGCATTTTCCCCTTCGATACTAAATGAAACAATCTTGATCTCCACACTATCATGAATAAAAAGCGGATTAGAATTTTCATAATGCATTGGTCTAACCTGGTAGTACCCGCAGTGGCCATTTTCTTAAAATGCTTGGTGAAATAATCAGATACTTCTTTGAGGTCAAAGATCCACTCCCCATTTTCATTTTGAATAATGTTAATTTATTTCTTCTCAGTCTCTTTTTAGCAGAGTCATGGGAAAATTTGGTGTTTCCATCCCCTAATTTGATGGTATGGTCTCTACTATTGGTTTTTCAGAATTTTTCACTAATGTCATACCAGTGCTTACATTTATATTTGTTTCTCTAATAGCAGCAACTCTATGATTACACAATTTGTTTTTATTGATTCAATCAAGCTTTTTAATGCAGTCTTCAAGGTTTAATTTGATATTACCATAATCAATTTTGTTCCAAAGCCTGACTTTAATTTTGACATCCTTAGGCCTTTTAGCAATAGTAAACGCAGAGGAGCCAGCATGCTCAATTTTCTAGCATTCATCTAAAATATCCTTACATTCCTGGTGGTCTAACCAAGGCCCAATTTTTTTTGAGGGGGATTTGTTTAGGATTCCAATTAGGATTAGAATTCAGGAAAATTGGGTTGTGGTCAGGTCCAACAAAATTAGGGAGGTTTGAAATAGTGAAATTTTGAAAAATTGACAACCAACTGTCAGTGGCCAAGCCTTTGCCCATATTTTTTTTTTTTGACTGAGAAGGGCAAATTTTATAAAAAGAGACTCGTCATCACCGAAAAAGTGACAAAGAGGAAGAGTTACAACGATGCTTGAATAACAACATCCCAATTACATATCAAAGTTGATAAGCTAAAGCCCTGAAAAATGTCCAAGTTTGTTGTCCAGTTGAACAACAAACATTTTACCTCAATAATCAATTGGTTAGTGTTTCTTGCAACATTCTTGAAGAGCCTATTGTTCCTTTCATTCCAAACACACCACCAAATCGAAAATGGCAAATAACTCCACAGATTTTTCACCAATTTCTTGCTCTTACTTCTTCCCCATTCCCAAATAGTTCTTTTGACATCACTTGAATGCACCCAGCTGATTCCAAAGCTTTTTAAGAAATAATCCCAAACTGTACTTGTAGTTTTACAATGCAGAAAAAGATGGGAGTTTGTTTCAACTTGAAGACCACAGAGCAAACAATCTGAGTCTTGAACCAAACCTGCACTGAACAACTATCAATTTTAGTCTTGAACCAAGCCTTTGCCCATATTTGCTTAGTGAGGAGTCCGCCATCTCTTCTTTTAGTTCAGGTGAAAGGGAATTCAGTATATTCTAGTTCAGTAAGGTCTAAATATTCAATTTTTCCTTTACAAATATCAGTTTCAGTAGAGTCAATGGGATGTTTACTAAAATTTTCATGATCATGCAAGACCACATTCAAGTCTCATGTTATGAGCCAGAGAAGATTATCTTTAGCATCTCGTTATCAAGCATTTTTCAAGAAGTCAGCTTATCTTTACTAGTATAAGGACTACCAAATTGGCGTCTGTTAAGTTTTGACATATAAAAATATAAATTAAATAAAGAGTACATAGTTTGTCAAATTTTTGAAGATGGTACCAAATTGGCGATTAAATAAGTGATTTAATAGGAATAGCTAGTAAATATTATCACTTGATTATATTATTTTTCATGTGGATTCCTTAATCTACCAAAACAAATAACCAATTTTCTTTACAAAAATTCATGTTAAACCGTGCAACTGAGCTACATAAAACCTCATATTCACAAAGCAAACAAAAAATGAGACTCCATATCTTTCCTTACAGGCGGAAATCACCTATTATGAACTAAATGTTTTTGTTTAGTCCAAAATAGCGGTCTTGAATTACATTTTCTTGAATTACCTTTTTCTCGTCTTTGATCTTTCTTCTATTGGTTGTGAAGATATTGGTCAAGGACTAGTTTTCATTCACAAACATGTTCTTGTCTTATTATCAATAACCCTAGGATACCTTGATTGCAAGAATATCCCGTTAATTTCCTCTTGTCATCAACAAATTACACCAAAACAGCATTTTTGTGACATTTATAAACGTTGCGCATAATTTTTGCAACAGTAATAACTGTTGGCAAAACGGCGTTGCGCATTGGTGTGCAACGCATATTATTCGTTGCACAAATTAATTTGATCAACGCTTATAAACGTTGCACACTTGTTGGTGCAACGTGTATTTTTCTTATTTGTGCAACGTATATCTTAATTTGTGCAACGGTATTATTTATAGAGTAACACTTTTGTGGGTCCCATTCTGTTTATATTTGAATGGTTTATTTGTTTGGTGGCAGTTATATCCGTTGCTCATTTCAGGTGATTTGTGCAACATATTTTTGTTCCTACGTTTATATTCGTTGCAAAATTGTTTTCAGGTCAAAAAAATAAAAGATGCCGCCGGCTGTAATTCCGGCAGATTTCTGTACCTGGATATGATTTGATTATGCACCTGCATGCATATACCATTTTAGAAGAACTGGAAGACCCCATTTAGGAACCTCAATATCATTAAAATCGATCAAGAACGATTACTGACCATCATAATCCATCAAGAATGATTCATACATCAACAGAGTAAATATATGAACCATAAACCCATACAATATTAAACAACTTATTCATAATCTCAAATGTTGTAAACGCAAGTTTCTGAATTTCAAACTATGAAAACCCAAACCTTCTGTTTTTACATTCTGAGAAGTCTTTAGCATTCCAAACACTACCACAGGTGAAAGAACATTAACTCAATCCTGCAGAGTACAAGACAGAATTAGAATCCAATTCTGAACTCAAAGAAGCTACCACATATTTTAAGTCTTTTCCATTCCAAACACCACAGGTGAAAAATAAATAAAAAATAACGCATATGGTGAGTTGTGATGGAAAAGCAGATTCTTGTGGCTAAGGACATAATAGCATACTCTCAATTGCTTCTAAAATTCTTTAAAAAAAAAAAAAAACTGAAAATGTTTTAATTAATATAGGCTTGGCGAAACAAAAGAAAGATATACATATGTGTTAGAGCATGGCTCGGTTGAACCCACCAAGCGTTGGTATGTAAAGTTTGGTTGTCATATTTTAGTGAATCAAAACTCATGTTAAGAGTCGCTTGATTATGTACTAGAGTTAAACTTCGTATAGGTTAGCTTGAAAGTATTAGGATATGAGACATTACAAGTATTGCAAAGACTTGAAGATGTGAAGAAGCAAGGAGCTACAACGACAACAATCATCCTTCCACTTGAGGTTAGTGATATTTGACTTGAACTGTTTCATTCCCTAACGTATCTTTCAAGTCGTGCATATTGAAAACATAACTGCGAAGCATATTTGAACTCTAGATAGACATAGTATTAAGGAATACAATACGAGGTTTATTGCTTAACCATTAAACTTTGTAGATAAGACATCGCCATAATCATTTGAATGCTATTGTGATTATGTATGGGTATGAGGTGAGGATTTCATCCTAGGGAACAATGTTTACATGTGTTCTAAGGAAGTAAGTTCATCAACTTGTTTGTGAACCGAAAAGGAAATTGCCAGGTGTTATTGGTTTTGTTATTCATTGCATATCTTATGAACAACTAATATGTGTGATAGAGTATAACCGCTCACAACTTGTTGTGTTCTTGGTAGAACTGCTCACAAAGGCCTGACTTATGTATTGGTATAACTTTTATTAGTAAAACCGATCTTAAGTAATCACCTGTGGTATGATCGGATTTTGTATGTCTGACCTTGTAAGGGAAAGGGAACCGATCCTAGTAAGGGGTATAGTACATCAAAGGGAACTGATCCTTGTATGGGGTGCAACAAGGTTTATAGCAGAAAGGGGAACCGATCATATGGACATAAGCAACACATATAAGTTAGATACCATATATATGTGGGGAACCGATCCTATTACCTAGTCAACCGAACATTTGGGAAGCTAGTGTGACTATGCACAGTACTCACATGGAGGTAGAACCGTAAACCCATGATTGTGATTGAATATTGGTTTGATCAATCACATAGTTCTTGAAAGTCAGATGAACCAATTCTAAACTTGTTTGGAAGTGTGGCAAATCGGTTTCAAGGTTGTAAGTGTGAAAGAGAACTTACAAAGTTAAGATGTCGACAAAATTTGAACACGTGCTATGAATGTTTATTTCTATAATTGTTCAAAGATGTTCCTTAACGGCTAAGGGATCGATATAGCATAGAACTAGAGAAGGTTGCACTGCACGGGGTAAGAGAATCCCAGGATCGAAACATAAGTTAAGAATCTTTTAATTAAGGTTATTAATTTCATTTTGTAGGGAAATTATAGAATTAGTAATGTGCATTTACTAATTAGATTTTCCGAGAGATTTCGATCGTTATTTTTGGACAAAGAATTTCCAGGAATTATAAAAACAGAATCTGTGCTTTTATGAATATCTTGAGAATATTTTCGGTTTTGGAAATTCCTTGGTGTCCAAACTTCCTTGTCTATAAATACACGAAGTTTGCCTTTCTAGCAAACAAATCCTTCGTAACAACAAATTTACTCTTTTGTTGTTGTTACTGGTGTAGCCGCCTATTCGGAGAGGAGAGTAACCTAATTAGGCGAAATCTCTTACGGCCGCTCAATTTAAAGTCTTCTTTGGGATTGAGAAGCTCTTGCGCGATCCGTTGGTGGGAAACTAGATAATTGCGGTTTATCTTTGTTTTCGATTGATTTGATTGACTAACGGTGGTTGAAATCTGATTGCACCTAGTTTTTTTATTCTTGAGAATCTTCTCTTCTGATATAAGATTCACTCAAACTAGTTCAGAGTTTCGACATGGATCTTTAGACTGTTGTTAGTTCTAAAGACGATCTTGTGATAATCCATTGTTAATGAGACTCCGTTAAATGCGTGATTGATCGCAAGAGATTCAAGTGATTGTGTGCAGGTTTTTATTGAAGATATAAGAAGATTTGAAGACAAAGAAGATATTGAAGATCTGAATTGGGTTTTATAATCTTTGGTGTGCACAATACTTGTTTCGGTAAAAGAGGATCCAATTAATAATCGGTTTATCCTTGTGGTAGATTGGATTGATTAATTAAGTAGATCAGTATCAATACGTTTCCTTGTGATTAAAGGTATTGGTTGTCTTAATCTTAAACGATTACCTTTGGGTGATTGAACATAAGATAGATCTAAGGACCCGACGAACGAGTTTATGTTAAGATAAACATAAGAGCCTTTGTCCGACTCATATCACTTGGTTGAATAGAGTTGATACCAAACAGATTTGTTGTTCCTTTACTGTTTGGAATACGAACCAAAGGAATTGTTCCAAGTACGTGACTTATTCACAAGTCGGAGGCGTGGGAATACAAACGGAACTAAGTGAACTATAGGGTTAGTTACTTGGTCTCAACTATACGAAGTTAGGTGTAATTTTGTGTAGCGGCTTAATCCTGAGAGTATTCAATTCTGGACAAGGTCCCGGGGTTTTTCTGCATTTGCGGTTTCCTCGTTAACAAAATCTTGATGTGTCATTTACTTTTATTTTCCGCATTATAATTATTTTATTATAGTTAAAGTAAATCACACAAACGTTAATTCATATTTACTTGATAAACAATCCTATTGTGTTTGGTTAAGTCCGAACCTTTGTATCAAGTAAACATACTTCGTTGTTGTATTGTCTCGATCTCGTATCCATAGACGATCACACGAAGTGTGAACCGATTAGTTGTATTGTCTCAACTCAGTCCATAGACAATCACTTTCGGAGAAAGGACTTATAGGTAGGAAAAGTTTTAGCTTGAGTTATATTTGGGTACCCTCGCCTTTTCAATTGGTATCAGAGCAGGCAAACATGAAAAGATCTAACAATCTGTGTTTGGTGCGATCCAACCTATAAGAATGAATCCAAAGGATGATTCAGTTAACGTAAGTCAAGATAATGAGAATAAGATCTCAAGGAAAACCAATGTAAATTGGTCTCGAAAATCTTTTCGAAAATCAAAGAAAAAGTCTATGACTAATATTTTGATTGCGGATCAGGTATCTGATCAGAAAAGAGTGAGTTAGAAACTCACGAAACATGGTTTGGACTCGTCTCCAATTCATTGTGAAAAATCGTCTGAAAAGAGATTCGATTCTCTTGTCTGCCCAAGTTCTGAATTTCGTAAGGTGATAGAAAGCTTTTTCAAACATATTAAAAAAATTCGAGAAAGGGTAAATCCATTGTGATCTAGATGATGTCCTAGAACTTATCGTTCAAATGAATGTAAGAATATGTGAAGGAAAGCAAGAAACACTTAGTCTTCAAAATAATCTGATAGATTATGAGGAACAAAAACTAGATTTATGCAATGAAGTTCATCAACATACTAAAAAGTGTGAAATTCTTACTCAATCGCTGGAACACTCACAGATAAGGAATAAGGTCCTTATTGAGAAAATCCTTACTGTAACATGTCAGGAGGTATATCTGAACAAGTGTTTAGAAAAACATTTCCAGCAAGGAATGAAAACCTTAAGAGGACATATAGAACGTCTTGAACAAGAGACGTTAGCAAACTGTCGACCGGCAGATCTAGACAAAACGGGTTCAAGTTCGAGGAACATACCATCCTGGGCACAAGATGTAATTAAGGATATTGTATCTCGCAATTCCCTTAACAAAGAGGATGGGTTCAGAACCCACGAAGAAGAACATGATCATGTTCAAAAGGGAGAAAGATCTTCTCCTGTGATGTATGATGAGGATTATCCTCATTCCAGTGCGTAACCGCATTGGAATGTGCATCCTTACTTTGCCCAATCTTCGGATGTAAGGAAGCACACATACATGGGAAGCTAGTATCCTACTAATATCTCTTATTCAATATAGAGAGATTACACAATCTACCTGTTTATGGGTGAAAACTATTTCTGCCGGTTTTGGTAATTTGGGGTGTGTGGATGAGAAATGAATCTAAACCCTAAACAAATGCACTGCACGGGAGTGCTTGTAGATTCGAGAAATCAATCTGTGCAAATCCGGCCTAAACCAAGAAATGGCTATTCCAGACTTGTTTCGGTCACAAAGTGAAGGAGATGGGGTTGATCTTAGGGAGGGAAGCGAAGAAGGTGTTGAGATTGTGAAGGTGTTGGCTATGTATGACTTGTATCAGAAAGCTGAACTGTCTTGCATGATGTAAGCTATCAGTTCCAGTGTTTGAATACGATTGTATCAACACTTGCCTCTGTTGTCTTGCCTTGTTTTTTTTTTTGGCAAATAGGGAGGAGAACCTATTTATACAAGTCTTTAAGCCTGACCTCGTATCTCGTGGGAAGTGGAGAAAGTGGAGTAATGGAGTAGTGGAGTCGTGTGTTGGTGTCACACGACCAGTCTTGCCCACTTCTCCCATCATCACTAACGTCCATGACTTCCTGACACGTTCTTGTGATGGCGCGTTGTGCGCTGCACGCTATAAACTGCCAGGCCAATAACCCAGTATGTATCCCCCAGTTTGTGACATGATTGATGTATCGAGTGTGTGGATCGTGGGACCCACAGAAACTATCATGTAATGCTAGATTAAATACCTAAGTTATTTAGGAAGTCGATACTTATGAAGTATCGTGTGTATTCTATGCAGGTACTGCATCGAGTATATTCAACATGTATGAAGCATCGTTGTTTGAGCGTCTCAAAATAGCCTCATGTCCATCCTACTTCATGTGATGGTTTGGAGGTTGCGCAAGAAAGTCCTCCCTTAGCCGACCACATGGTGTGGTAAAGTGACGGGTGATGATCACCATGATACCTCATTGACCAATTAACTCCTGACCAGGGCTGTATAACCAAGCCGGTGAAGTTGTACGGACAAGATGATCTTTGAGACACTCCTCTGCGACCGTTAGTGGAATTAGGGTTTTATAAGAGGTGCGCAAGCACCACTTTTCATCTTGGTCGAATCCAAGCTTGGGACACGATTTTGGCATGGCCGATCGGGCATGCGTGTAGACGACATGCCGGTATACATGCCCATACCTCACTGTCCTGTGAAAGTGTGATTTGGACCGCTTAATTTGTCTGGAAAAGAGGAGCTGTCAGGATTGATTTATGACAGAAGTTTGGTGCTGCAAATGCCACGCGTCATGCCAACTTCGAGCACGCGCTTCAAGTCGACCAAGCTTGGTCGGTCCCGGCCGATTGGTTCGGCGTGTAGGTGGTAGGCTGGTGTTCACGCTTATACCTTATTGTCCCATGGAAACGTGATCTAAGCCACTCAATTTGTCCGGCGAAGTTGAGTGGTCGAGATCAGTTCGTGATTGGGAGGTGTGACCACGCTAGTTTGGGCGTGCGAATTGGAACAAACAGGCATGGTATGACTTGGCCGATCGGGTGTGGAGATAGATGGTTCCACGGTGATCATGTTGATCCTCACTGGACCTGCTCAGTCGACTCCTAAACCATCCATTCGATCAGGAGAAAACGGACGTTTGCGATCAATGCAAACCCTAATTAGGGCTTTGCCGGCCGTGCGACATGCCCACTTTGGGCGCACCATCTGGAACGGCCATCCATGGTCGGTCCTGACCGATCGGTCATGTGTGTAGGTGGGCTTACAATGAGCGTGTTGACATGCTCTGGGCCATTTGAATCTACATCTACACCCTCCATCTATGCCTGCGAAGATGGATGGTTGAGACTGTTTTGCGACACATGTAATGTGCCGCAAACCCTAATTTAGGGTTTTTCGTCCATACTGCTTTGGCTTGGACGGTTTGGAAAGCTATGCCACCCTTTTGGGGAGTCCGATCGTGTGGGGCCCGCGTTGGGTCGGTAGTGAATATTCCAATACCTGCTTGGGGTCATGGATTCGATCTAAGCCATCCAATCATGATGGTGAAGTTGGATGGTCGTGATCGTTTCTGAGACTGATATGGACAGTCCAGATTCAAATATGCTCAATCGGGCTAGTATAACACACCGAGAGATATATGCTCAATCGGGCTAGTATAACACACCGAGAGTTGCAGCCTGTACGAGTATTTCGTACATGCTTCATTATTAATGCTTGGAGGTTCGTGTTGCTCTGCTGAGAACAACACTCAGTCTTCATGCCGCACCGGTAATGAGTACAGGAAATACAAGGATGGTCATGCATTAATTAATAATGCTGTAAATTCACAGGGTATATGGGATTGTTTCTACATGCTCCAACCTGGATGAATTTCGTGTATTTAATTCACAAAATCGGGATTGTTGCCACATGCTCCATTCTAGGTGAATTAGTAAAGTCAAGAAGTATTCATCACTTATTAATGGCTTTATCTTTTGCAAGATGTTAGCGCATAATTTTGGCTTTTACAATTTTAGCCTTAAATGAAAATCCACCATCAACATTAAGTCCCCTTCGCGCATAATGGTTACGCTATTGTGGGGTAGGTATGAGATGGTGACATACTTATGTGAAGAAGACAGGATAAAGAAAGTTTACCCGGAAGAATTTTGACCGACCGCTAGCAGTTGTCCATGTAAACGCCATTGTGCAAGCACGGAATCCTTTGGTGGGACCGGTTTCCTTCCTTGAGTGTTTGAATCAAAAGAGGAATCTAAGCAAAAGAGGAATTCAATCAAAAGAGGAATCCTTGTTCTATTGGGATTCTTCCGAATTTTTGTCTATAAAAGGGACCGTCCCTTTTATTTTTCTTCACACTTTTTTTTTTTTTTTTATTCGGCCAGCTCCCGTTCGTGATCTCCACTGCCGCCGCCGACCGCCGCTGCCAACGCCGCCGGAGCTCGCCGTCGCCGTCCGTCCTTCCGCAGCAAGGCAAGCGTTTTTTTTTTTAAGGTAAAACCCTAGTTTGCTAGGTAAACACCTTTTGCAAGATATATATTATGCTTAGCTCTTCCACCAAGGTTGATACGCTAATATTTGCTAGGATTGCTTAGTAAAACAAGCCGTGAATCCATGAATATGTTGTGTCCTGCTTCCTTTTTCATTGTTGCATGCAAAAACTAGCTTCTTAGGTTGTAGCTTGGAAAGAAATTCGGCTTGAATTTCGTGAACATGATTCCCATGAACATAAGAGAACCGTGTTGTGCAAATAAATGTGGTCCCGCCATACATGCTCGATTGAACGTGGATCCCATACCGCGTATGCCTGACTGAATGTCGCCTTTATACCAGCCTTGTGCCCTTGACCAACACCAGACTTGAAACTTGAGCAATACCGGACTTGAAACTTGAACAATACCGGACTTGAAACTTGAGCAATACCGGACTTGAAACTTTGAGCGATACCGGACTTGTAGCTTGATCAATACCGGTGTTTGGACCCAATCCCGGCCTTGTGTATTCTAACGTGAATGTGTGTTCTGTCGTGTGTGACTACACGTCTCGCGCATTTTTATAAAAGTACTGACTCCTGTCTTTTATTGTAGAATGAAGAAAAGAACTCCTGTTGATATGTCTTCTGGAGATAATGCTGGTGCTAAGTCAGGAAGTATTGACAGCTTCAAAGATATGCCGAACATTCTTTGATGAGTTGTTCACCTTGCCTTTTCCAAACATTAGGAAACATCCCTCTCACAAGATAGTCCTGCTCTCCGGTTCAGAAAATATGGAAGCTGATCCACCTTCTTCTTTGGTACTTGTGAAGAGGTTCTGTCTTCGAAGGAATGAATATCCCCCTTCTCCTATCGACTTCAAGATTTGTCATACTCCACTGGGTTCTTATGAAGGGTGGATAAGACGCATGTTAAATAATAAGGATGTTAAAGCTAATTTGACCAAAGCGCAAATCCTCAATGCGGTCATGGCATATGCTGCTCTTGAAATTAAGAAAGACGCTGCAGGCTTAATTACTTTCATTTCTCGGTGACGCCCTTCTACTCATACAGCCATATCTAGATGGGGAGAGATGACTATTACTCTGGAAAGCGTAGCTGCATTGATGAACCTGCCTTTCACTGAAAGTTTTTATTACGAGCTTACTGATACAGAACAACGTGATTATGACGCTATACTCCAAAAGGTGGCATAATTCGACGATCTGGACAAGGAGGAAAAGAAGATACGAGATGCTTTTACACCTGGTGGGTATCGGAGTGGTCTCCTGCAGACCCAGAACCGGATCAGGAGTTGGAAAACGAGCTCAGCGTGATTGCATTCCTGTCTTTGTGGCTATTTGAGAGATATATTTGACGACAGTTCTGGAAAGAAGACCATAAGAGGTGTCCTTGTTAGGATTGCTATAAAGCTATCAAAAGGTGAAGTTCTTCCCTTAGGTGCCTTGTTCCTTGGATCGCTGTATTCTCATCTGGACGCCTTAGCAATGGACATGCATGTTTCCAACGGGTACAAGAAGGTGGAGTCGTACGTCCACTTCGCTTTTCTTCAGGCATTCTTGTGGGAACATTTCAAAAGTTATGCTCATGTTCCTGCAACTTCTCTCAACAGTTTTTATGGTGGCTCGAGAATATTCCGTTGGCATAGGAGGCGTCCCAGAACCGGTGTGAAACTCGTGGACATCTTTGATAATGTGTCTTCCGTAGATTTCCGTCCATGGGGGCCGATCCACTCTTCCATTGTTCAGCCGAAGACTTTTGCTATTGCTTCTGACGGTCCTGATGTTGTGTTGCGTACCGATGTCAAGACTATGAAATTTGGAGAACTTATTTATCTGCACAGCTGCATTCCGGGATATATCCCGTCTCTATTCAACGAAGCATTTACTGTGACTCCGTACAACATTGACAGGGCTGCTCGTCAAATGGGATTTGACCAGGGTGTTCCATTTATCCGTCCGTCGGAGGCTCCAAAAGAACTTCTCCCGGGTATTTTTAATGCTGACGTGTTCTTGGCACTGCAGAGTCTTCCCTTCTGGCATGTTGGGAGAAACCCAGTGGTAACCGATAAGTATAAGGAATTTTAGAGGAATAACTGTTGGCTTTCCAGGAATTCTCGGAGGATGTAGTGACAGATTCCCGTGGTGAGCCATCTTCTGACATTTTGAAGAAGCATTTCCGGTTGAAGCCACTCCAAGGAAAACGGACCAGAGCTGATGATTGCAGTCCCCAAGCAGGAGAGAGATCTAAAAGGTAGGCATGTGATTCGGTGATCCTCAATTCCTCCAATATGCAGGTATTTAAATCTCTTTCTGTCGACTCCTTCATTTCTCCAGAGTAAATTCTTCTAAGAGTGATCCTTGCTTGAAATCAGGGAATTCCGAAAGAGAATGTTTTCATAAGGTTGGCGCGCATTCAGAACGAGAAGTCTGGTAACGTTGGCCTTCATGTTGATAAGTATGGCGACACTGATCCTCATGCTGAGAAGTCTGGTAACACTGATCCTCAGAAGTCTGGTAACACTGATCTTCATGCTGAGAAGTCTGGTGAAACCGCTCCTTTTCCAGACAATGACAGAGATGACGCAAGCTCGGCTGGACAAGGTACCTCCCTAAGTGATCTTGTTGATGGGGCCGTGATGGAAATCATCACCCATATTGAAGTAGACATTGGGAGGAATGTAAGAGAGGCAACATCCGCAATTGTTGAGGTGGCTCCCCTTGAAGAACGTTCTGAGCAGGTTCCAATCAATAAAGCTGTCGTGGTGACTTCTTCTGAAAGGCCTCCTGCAACTGACAAGGCTCCTGTGATTGGTGAAATATTGGTAATGCAGCCTGGGGCTTTGTTCGATCCTCCTTTCACTGTCCCTTATCCAGGTCATGTTTTGGTTGGAGGATTTAGCGTTCCAGCTCAGTTCGAAGGGTTGTACACGGCGATATGGGAGAAGAACGGCCACATTGCTACCACTACGAAGCTCAAAAGCCGCCTTGCATTGGTCAACCGCGTCCAGGAAGCTTTATTTTATATCCATGGGATGAGCGTCACGACTGGTCGAACAGTTTCAGAGGAGATGATTGAAGACTGGAAGTGCCATCGAGATGTGTTTGTGCAGTACGAATTCAATGCTCCTTGGTTCTTCAAAGGGTTCTCCGAGATTCAGGAGCTCCATAAATTACAAGATGAAGTCCCTTCTGCAGACTGTGTTACTCGCCAGGAAGAAGAGGTTTAAAAGTTGTCTAAGGAGTTGAAGCTGAAGCAGGATGTACTTCAAAGGATGAAAGTCTCTCTTGCCCAGAAGGACGAGTTGCTGCTGAAGGACTTTCCTTGAAGGATTCGCGCCACCTACTTGTCTTTTCTTTTAGATGCTTTTCTTGAGTGATAGTGAGGATTTCCTTTTACAATTTGACTTCCGGTAATTGAATTGGTTTATTTTGAGATAGTTTTGTGAACGACTTTTCTGAAAGAGATTATTTTAAATGGAATTTGCATCTTGGTCATGAATGATTGCACATATCATATGAAATTGCAAATGTCGCGTAAAAGGGAAGTATGAAGGGAAACAAACATGGTGTTTGATCATTGATCCTCTTTCTCCATGTGTGGGATGCCAAGTCTCCAGTGAATTCTAAAACTATCTTTCTTGTAAAATTGTTGAACAGAACTTATTTGCTTTTGAAGCCTCACTTGTATCAAACTGAAGTAGGCTCTCTAAGGAAATCATCCGCATTAATCTCTCAGAGAAGGAAAGCTATCCCTCTGAATTAAGCTTCTTCTGAACAATGCGTTTCAAAGCGTTGCATTCACTGGTAGGGTGGTGAAGGAACCGGTGGAAATGACAATACTTCGGGTCCATTACTTCTTGATCAGTGGGTGGACGCCATACAAGAGGTAGCTCTACCTCTCCGTTTCGTACCCACGCCTTCAGCAACTCTAAAATCTTTTTCATTGGGAACGGAAAGTGTAGGTACTTCGAGTCTAGCCTTTCCTGCGTTTGTGGGCGTTGTGGTGTCTTTACATGGCTTTGATGTGAAACACGTTTCGGAGATGAAGTTGGAAGATTTGTGAGTGCCATCATATCCGCGATCGCTTGCCTGGGTGACGGGGTGTGGAAGGTGTCGATTGAATATCAAGCATTTCTTCACTTAGTTGAAAAGTGATCGAATTGAACGCTCCCATCCTCTCCGGCAGATGTTGTGGTACTCACGTATTCCTTGATTGATCTCTCATTCCTCAAGCATTTCTTCACTTAGTTGAAAAGTCGATGGAATGGAATTGGATGGTTTGTCCTTTTAACACCGAGGCCTTTTCGACAAGAGTCTTGGGATATAAATCTTCTAGGGATGGGTGCTCCGTAAGCTGCATGCTCCCTTTCTTTATCGGTGGAGGGCGGGATGTTGTGGTACCCAGGGGAAGTCTTTTCCTCGTGAAATTGCCTCGAGTCTTCGTTGTCGATTTGGACCACGTTGTTCGTCTCTCCCGAGTCCCCAGTTAAGCGTGATTACGGGGATGGGTGACCGCGGGAAGTTTCGCGGGATCTCTACCGGTAAAGGTGTGACTCTTGGCTAAGGATTCGCAGTTAAGCGTTTCTTGGGTGACCATCGGGGAAGTGCAGGATTACCGAGTAGATTCCTAAGTGGGGACAACCGGTGGACCCTTCTTGTAATTGTGTTGTTATATCATTCAAAAGGCGGAATGTTTCGCTCTGTCTTCTAGCGATACCGGCTTGATTTTCCAATACATCCTCCAACATTCTAGCTACACTTCCCATGATATCTGAACCACCTGTGGTTTTCGGGTGAGGATACATCGCGAGATGAAAACCAAGAAATTGAGAATTCAATTTTTTGCAACCGAAAGATCAACCTCCCACTGTGGTCGCCAATTGTTTATGGATGAAAACTATTTCTGCCGGTTTTGGTAATTTGGGGTGTGTGGATGAGAAATGAATCTAAACCCTAAACAAATGCACTGCACGGGAGTGCTTGTATATTCGAGAAATCAATTTGTGCAAATCCGGCCTAAACCAAGAAATGGCCGTTCCAGACTTGTTTTGGTCACAAAGTGAAGGAGATGGGGTTGATCTTAGGGAGGGAAGCAAAGAAGGTGTTGGCTATGTATGACTTGTATCAGAAAGCTGAACTGGCTTGCAGGATGTATGCTATCAGTTCCGGTGTTTGAATACGATTGTATCAACACTTGCCTCTGTTGTCTTGTCTTGTTTCTTTTTGGAAAATAGGGAGGAGAACCTATTTATACAAGTCTTTAAGCCCGACCCTCGTATCTCGTGGGAAGTGGAGAAAGTGGAGTAGTGGAGTCGTGTGTTGGTGTCACACGACCAGTCTTGCCCACTTCTCCCATCATCACTAACCGTCCATGACTTCCTGACACGTTCTTGTGATGGCGCGTTGTGCGCTGCATGCTGTAAACCGCCAGACCAATACCCCAGTATGTATCCCCCAGTTTGTGACATGATTGATGTCTCGAGTGTGTGGATCATGGGACCCACAGAAACTAGCATGTAATGCTAGATTAAATAACTAAGTTATTTAGGAAGTCGATACTTGTGAAGTATCGTGTGTATTCTATGCAGGTACTGTATCGAGTATATTCAGCATGTATGAAGCATCGATGTTTGAGCATCTCAAAATAGCCTCATGTCCAGCCTACTTCATGTGATGGTTTGGAGGTTGCGCAAGCAAGTCCTCCCTTGGCCGACCACATGGTGTGGTAAAGTGACGGGTGATGATCACCATGACGCCTCACTGACCAATTAACTCCTGACCAGGGATGTATAACCAAGCCGGTGAAGTTGGACGGACGAGATGATCTTTGAGACACTCCTCTACGACCGTTTGTGGAATTAGGGTTTTAGAAGAGGTGCGCAAGCACCACTTTTCATCTTGGTCGAATCCAAGCTTGGGACACGATTTTGGCATGGCCGATCGGGCATGCGTGTAGACGGCATGCCGGTATACATGCACATACCTCACTATCCCGTGAAAGTGTGATCTTTACCACTTAATTTGTCCGGGAAAGAGGAGCTGTCAGGATTGATTTATGACAGAAGTTTGGTGTCGCAAATGCCGCGCGTCATGCCAACTTCGAGCACGCATTTCAAGACGACCAAGCTTGGTCGGTCCATGCCGATTGGTTCGGCGTGTAGGTGGTAGGCTGGTGGTCACGCCTATACCTTACTGTCCCATGGAAACGTGATCTAAGCCACTCAATTTTTCCGGCGAAGTTGAGTGGTCGAGATCAGTTCGTGATTGGGAGGTGTGACCACGCTAGTTTGGGCGTGCGAATTGGAACAACCAGGCATGGTATGCCTTGGCCGATCGGGTGTGGAGGTAGATGGGTCTACGGTGATCATGTTGATGCTCACTGTACCTGCTCAGTCGACTCCTAAACCCTCCATTCGATCAGGAGAAAACGGACGTTTGCGATCAATGCAAACCCTAATTAGGGCTTTGCCGGCCGTGCGGCATGCCCACTTTGGGCGCACGATCTGGAACGACCAGCCATGGTTGGTCCTGACCGATTGGTCATGTGTGTAGGCGGGATTACAGTGAGCGTGTTGACATGCTCTGGGCCCTTTGAATCTACATCTACACCCTCCATCTATGCCTGCGAAGATGGATGTTTGAGACAGTTTTGCGAAAAATGTAATGTGTCGCAAACCCTAATTTAGGGTTTTTCGTCCATACTGCTTTGGCTTGGACGGTTTTGCAACCTACGCCACCCTTTTGGGGAGGCCGACCGTGCGGGGCCCGCGTTGGGTTGGTAGTGAATATTCCAATACCTGCTTGGGGTCATGGATTCGATATAAGCCATCCAATCATGCTGGTGAAGTTGGATGGTCGTGATTGTTTCTGAGACTGATATGGACAGTCCAGATTCAAATATGCTCAATCGGGCTAGTATAACACATCGAGAGATATATGCTCAATCGGGCTAGTATAACACACCGAGAGTTGCGGCACATACGGGTATTTCGTACATGCTTCATTATTAATGCTTGGAGGTTCGTGTTGCTCTGTTGAGAACAACACTCAGTCGTCATGCCGCACCGGTAATGAGTACAGGAAATACAAGGCTGGTCATGCATTAATTAATAATGCTATAAATTCACAGGGTATATGGGATTGTTGCTACATGCTCCAACCTCGGATGAATTTCGTGTATTTAATTCACTGAGAATCTTTGGGATTGTTGCCACATGCTCCATTCTAGGTGAATTAGTAAAGTGAAGAAGTATTCATCACTTATTAATGGCTTTATCTTTTGCAAGATGTTAGCGCATAATTTTGGCTTTTACAATTTTAGCCTTAAATGAAAATCCACCATCAACACTACCTTAAGGATATATTAACCATCTTTAAGTGTAGAAAGGTTGTCTTACAACAACTTGTGTAAAAAGGATAAGTTAGTATCTTTTGAAACCTATTTTGGAGAAAATGTCTTTGGAGTATATTGTGTTTCTTTAACACATTAAGATGCGAAAATCTCTTCAAATCTTGTCAGAATTATTTATTTAAGGATGATATCTATGTTTGGAATGTGTTATAGGTATTCAAGTATTTGTACTCAACGTGTCTCAGAACTTATACTAAAGGATGTATTCCCAAACCAGATCTCAAGCACAACTTATGAAAGCCTTGAGTGGAAAGACTTCTAAGGATAATACTCATCTTGATAATGCCATCAAGAAATTTGGTTGTGAAAATACCGATAATGAAAAGGATGATATGACTCATCTCCTTGTCCAAAACAGTTTGTATGCTAAGGTTGATATTATCAATCTTCGACAAGTCCTCCTCGGTACCATCGAAACTCATCATAGACAGGAAACATTACTAAGAGCTATTATCCGTAACCAAAGGAAACTGATTAAACTTGGAATCGGTAATAGGGAGTATGCTAGGAATATTAATCGAAAGGTTAATGCTTTAGCCTGTGAACATAACCAAGGTACTGTGTGCAGAATCTGAGATATCAGTCGTGATGCTGTTGATGAAGATCCTGAAAAATTTGAGAAAATTGAAGATGATCTTTGAAAAGCACCTGTCGGAAGGTTACTAGAGATTAAGTTATTTGCTGTATTACTTAATCTAGTATAATAGACATCAATTTTTGATTTCTTTCATTGATTGTATTGGTCTATTATGAATAAAATTATTTGATTGGTAATTTTTCTTGTGATAGTTTTTGGTTTACATAGCCTGTGCTTAATTGCTTTTACCTTATTACTATATATGTTTATGGGATGTTTGATTTCGGTTTTACTACCTTAATATTCGATCTCATATATTGTGAACCCTCATGGTTTGGGTGACTTTTTGATTTAGCGGGATTAAGTTCTAGCCCTTGTAGGGTATGCTTTATCAAAGGATTATGAGGGGTTCGGATAGAAACAACATGTGAAAAAGTCACAATATGTTGAATCGGTTTTGGTTTAGCATAAAAGCATATGTGTTTCGACGGTTTTCAACTTTTGCTTGCAATTGTTAAAACCGGTTTTCAACCTTTCTCTGGCAAAGGTTGAGGTGTGTTATTATTTTTTGTTCACGCATAAGGATGACAACGTGGTGATATTTCGATATCAATTCTCCCTGGACGAAGATGCAATCATATTGGAGAAGTGGATGCGAAATTTGAGGTAACAATCTTGTTAGTTAATTGTTTTCCTGTTTAAGAAGAGCCTGAGTTTATATTATATATATTTGTTGCTTTTGCTTAACAAAATTTCGGTTCAATTGATATTTATTCCATAATGTGTGTGTGGATGTGTGTTTCAATTGGTTCCGGTTAAGAAAAACTATTGTTATCTTGCTTTATTGTGTGGTATCAATTGTTTAGGCTTACAAAATTTAGGTACAATTGATGTGTGTGTGTGATTCAATTGGTTCTGGTTAAGAAAAACTATTGTTATCTTGCTTTTGTATGGTATCAATCGTTTAGGCTTACAAAATTACGGTGCAATTGCGGTGCTTATAATATCTATGTTGTTTCAATTGCTTCCGGTTGAGGTGAATAATTATGCAAGTTGATTTATTTTGGTTTGTATGAATTATTTATGGCTTAACGAAATAATATGTGTACGGGATGAGTTGTTTAGTCCAATTCGATTCCGGATTAGAAACTAAGTTAATTCTGATCTTAGTTAGACTTATCCAAGTAAGGTTTCGGTTATTCAAGTCTAATCGAATGCCTAAACAAGAAATGCTAGTTAACTAACCTAGTACTTGTCTTGTTTAAAATTGAAAGGTCTAAGTTTATGGATAATTAGAACATGATGAGAAAAATGAAGTTTATCTTTATTTTGGTCTTATCGAATTAAGCGGTTGTTTTTGAACAATGGGTTTAGCAAAGGGACTAATATGCTTAGTTGTTTTTGGTTTGCTAAACTAAATTGGAAAAATTGTTTCGGGCAATTGTTTCCTTGGTAACATATCAAAATAAGACTACTTGTAGTTTCGGTTTTGATATTGGTTATCAGAACATGATGTATGGAACCCTCGTGCCTAACTCTACAGGTTTGCAAGTCTATTATGAGATTTGTAAGATTCTTTTCGTGTTATCCTTTATTTTTTCGTTTCTTTATCATTTTTGTGACAAAAAGGGGGAGAAATATATGGAGTAAACAGGTGATGCTGGCATTGATATTTATATTGATTGGCATCACTAAGGAAAAGAACATTGGTACTTGAATGTTTTTATCTAACGAAAGAGTGAAAGCACAGACTAAGGGGGAGTAACATGTCATATGATTGGTATAACAAAGATGTGCGGATTGAATATCTACCTATCTTCCTTAGGGGGAGTAATAGCTTTGTTATTATAATGTCAACAACGACATTTTCAAGGATTGAATGTAAGCAGTTTCACTGTGCTGTTGAACCGGGAATCAAGCGGATTGTAATGAATTATTGTAATTTGTTTATCCATATGATGTAAGAGTTTTGTCACTAAAATTGACAAAGGGGGAGATTGTTAGAGCATGGCTCGGTTGAACCCACCAAGCGTTGGTATGTAAAGTTTGGTTGTCATATTTTAGTGAATCAAAACTCATGTTAAGAGTCGCTTGATTATGTACTAGAGTTAAACTTCGTATAGGTTAGCTTGAAAGTATTAGGATATGAGACATTACAAGTATTGTGAAGACTTGAAGATGTGAAGAACAAGGAGCTACAACGACAACAATCATCCTTCCACTTGAGATTAGTGATATTTGACTTGAACTGTTTCATTCCCTAACGTATCTTTCAAGTCGTGCATATTGAAAACATAATCTGAAGCATATTTGAACTCTAGATAGACATAGTATTAAGGAATACAATACGAGGTTTATTGCTTAACCATTAAACTTTGTAGATAAGACATCGCCATAATCATTTGAATGCTATTGTGATTATGTATGGGTATGAGGTGAGGATTTCATCCTAGGGAACAATGTTCACATGTGTTTTAAGGAAGTAAGTTCATAAACTTGTTTGTGAACCGAAAAGGAAATTGCCAGGTGTTATTGGTTTTGTTATTTGTAGTTGCGGGAAATCCCACGACACACCCCTTATGATATTTTTCTAGATCTAAATCTATTTCATAACCAAAATAAAGATTAAAGTTCTAAAATTGTAAGTGGACACACAAGATTTTTTACATGGTTCGATCAATGTGATCTACATCCATGGTTCTTCACTATGATTGTTGAGGTTACATCCATATTACATTTACAATCTCCATTAATGAGTATTTTGTAGAGCTCTAGATCTATTTTTTGGGGAAGAAGATGATAAAGAAAATAAAAGTCTTTCTCTAAAAAATATGGCTCTCTGAAAAATATCTCCCCCTTACAAAAATGTGTATCCTCTCTTTTCTCTCTCCTGCTTTTCTCTTTATATAGGTGTTTACATAGTGGATGACAGCTCACTTATAGTGGAGTATAGCTCACGTTCTCTCATGCTCTGCTACCTTCTCCCAAGCTAAGGAAATTAATGCATCTCGCACACTAACAAATGTGTTGTGCGATATTTTGATCCTACATTATTCATTGCATATCTTATGAACAATATGTGTGATAGAGTATAACCGCTCACAACTTGTTGTGTTCTTGGTATAACTGTTCACAAAGGCCTGACTTATGTATTGGTATAACTTTTATTAGTAAAACCGATCTTAAGTAATCTCCCGTGGTATGATCGGATTTTGTATGTCTGACCTTGTAAGGGAAAGGGAACCGATCCTAGTAAGGGAAAGGTAACCGATCCTAGTAAGGGGTGCAGTACATCAAACAGAACCGATCCTTGTATGGGATGCAACAAGGTTTATAGCAGAAAGGGGAACCGATCCTATGGACATGTGCAACACATATAAGTTAGATACCATATATATGTGGGGAACCGATCCTAGTACCTAGTCAACCGAACTTTTGGGAAGCTAGTGTGACTATGCACAATACTCACATGGAGGTAGAACCGAAACTTGTTTTGGTAGAACCGTAAACCCATGATTGTGATTGAATGTTGGTTTGATTAATCACATAGTTCTTGAAAGTCAGATGAACCAATTCTAAACTTGTTTGGAAGTGTGGCAAATCGGTTTCAAGGTTGTAAGTGTGAAAGAGAACTTACAAAGTTAAGATATCGACAAACTTTGAGCACGTGCTGTGAATGTTTATTTCTATAATTGTTCAAAGATATTCCTTAACGGCTAAGGGAAGAGAATCCCAGGATCGAAACATAAGTAAGTTAAGAATCTTTTAATTAAGGTTAATAATTTCATTTTGTAGGGAAATTACATAATTAGTAATGTGCATTTACTAATTAGATTTTCCGAGAGATTTCGATCGTTATTTTTGGACAGAGCATTTCCAGGAATTATGAAAACCGAATCTGTGCTTTTATGAATATCTTGAGAATATTTTCGGTTTTGGAAATTCCTTGGTGTCCAAACTTCCTTGTCTATAAATACACGAAGTTTGCCTTTCTAGCAAACTAATCCTTCGTAACAATATATTTACTCTTTTGTTGTTGAACTGGTATAGCCGCCTATTCGGAGAGGAGAGTAACCTAATTAGGCGAAATCTCTTACGACCGCTCAATTTAAAGTCTTTTTTGGGATTGAGAAGCTCTAGCGCGACCCGTTGGTGGGAAACTAGATAATTGCGGTTTATCTTTATTTTCGATTGATTTGATTGACTAACAATGGTTGAAATCTGATTGCACCTAGTTTGTTTATTCTTGAGAATCTTCTCTTCTGATATAAGATTCACTCAAACTAGTTCAGAGTTTCGACATGGATCTTTAGACTGTTGTTAGTTCTAATGACGATCTTGTGATAATCCATTGTTAACAGACTCCGTTCTTTGCGTGATTGATCACAAGAGATTCAAGTGATTGTGTGCAGGTTTTTATTGAATATTTAAGAAGATTTGAAAACAAAGAAGATATTGAAGATCTGAATTGGGTTTTATAATCTTTGGTGTGCACAATACTTGTTTCGGTAAAAGAGGATCCAATTGATAATCGGTTTATCCTTGCGGTAAATTGGATTGATTAATTGAGTAGATCGGCATCAATACGTTTCCTTGTGATTAAAGGTATTGATTGGCTTAATCTTAAACGATTACCTTTGGGTGATTGAACATAAGATAGATCTAAGGACCCGACGAACGAGTTTATGTTAAGATAAACAAAGGAGCCTTTGTCCGACTCATATCACTTGGTTGAATAGAGTTGATACCAAACAGATTTATTGTTCCTTTACTATTTGGAATACGAACCAAAGGAATTGTTCTAAGTACGTGACTTATTCACAAATCGGAGGCGTGGGAATACAGACGGAACTAAGTGAACTATAGGGTTAGTTACTTGGTCTCAACTATACGAAGTTAGGTGTAATTTTGTGTAGCGGCTTAATCCTGAGAGTATTCAATTCTAGACAAGGTCCCGAGGTTTTTCTGCATTTGCGGTTTCCTCGTTAACAAAATCTTGCTATGTCATTTACTTTTATTTTCCTCATTATAATTGTTTTATTATAATTAAAGTAAATCACACAAACGTTAATTCCTATTTACTTGATAAGCAATCCTATTGTGTTTGGTTAAGTCCGAACCTTTGTATCAAGTAAACATACTTCGTTGTTGTATTATCTCGATCTCGTATCCATAGAAGATCACACGAAGTGTGAACCGATTAGTTGTATTGTCTCGACTCAGTCCATATACAATCACTTTCGGAGAAAGGAATTATAGGTTGGAAAAGTTTTAGCTTGAGGTATATTTGGGTACCCTCGCCTTTTCAATATGCAACCACTGAAAATGCCAATGTGAACCATTAAAAGTATTCATAATCATATCATGGCATGCCAATTGACATTCAAAAAGAGAAGAGTTCCAAAAAACCAAAGCAAAATCTCTTCATTGATTCCTTACCTGACATACGGATTCCACTAGTGTCATCGTAACTGAGAGCTTTTCCAAACTTCTCTACTCTAGTTCTATACTAAATACAAACCAGGCACGTTTCTTTGCTCTACCACTTGAAGAAGCTATATCCACCGTTTTTGAAAGTAGAATTTCAGGCTTCTTTGCCCAAGAAGCAGCGCTGTCAGGTGCATAATGGTAAAAATAAAATAACCAACTTTGTGATCACCTGCTACCATCATCACCTGACATTCATGGTCACAGAAAACATCATTAGGATGGAAAAAATAAGATATTGGCAATTGAATGACAGGATATTAAAATTGTATAAGGAGCGGATGATGATACGATAAAGAGACATTAGCATAGCAATTTGGATTAGTGAATGGTTAGCGAACTTCAACTTGTCCCCCTTCCAGTGAGCGTCAAAGACAAACTGCATTAGTTAAAGAGTTTGATGGAACTTAAAACTTAGGGAAAAGATAAACCAGAACCTAGCTAAGAAATGTAAGTTCCATCATAATGAAACATGCATGATCATTCAAATTGAAGAGAACTGACGAATTTTCAAGGTCATATATCTTTCCACGCTTGTCAGCTTCTCGATGTGAGATCAATTCGCCAGTGTATTCCCCAAGTTATTCATTTTTGCTGACGCCATTATGTAAAATTGTTGAATATGATGAGAGGTCAAATTTAAAAAACATAAAAAAAAAGGCGACCATTTTGCAAAGACTACCTTTAAGAATGCTCCACAACAGAGACATCTGACCTTCCAAGCAAGACCTGTAGTAAGAAAACGATTAACATCAAGGAAAAAAAACTTCTACTTACATGACGCACAAAGAATTTTGTACATATTGTTGTAAGTGCTTAAAATATAATTTAAAATATACATCAAACCAGATAATAGCTTCCCAAGAAGTAGTGATACAGTAATAATGTAGCACCCCCAAAGCTAGCAGCTGACTAATCCAAGAGATTAACTAAATAAAAAGGCACTAAAAATCTAAATCATATATTTAATCATTCAATTAAGAAATTTGCTACAAAACTTAACCCAAAAACTATCCCCGCTCTGAAATATATATATACAAGAACTCTTCTCAAATGATACATATATGATAGTCATTTGGTTTACAAATATCTTATACAACATAATAAATCATAGCCTAAGTTAACCAACTAACGGACTCAACTCCTCGTAGCTTTCGCTGCGCAACTCTGATCTATCTCTGAAACTGAAAGTGGGAATGGGTGAGCACATCATCCCTAAAAGGGGTGCCCAATAGAAATAACATTTAACTTTGATGAAATCATGTCAATACTTGGAAAATAATACATGTTTTCAAAACATTAAAAGTGACCAAGTCACTGTAACAAACAAACATGTATATGGACAAACTCCTTCTTCAAACAATGTATAATATAGTTGTGCAATTCCGAACTCGCAAATCCACACCTAATCGTATGTATGGATGTCGACAATTCCGAACTCGCAAACTGCCGACCAATATATCATAAAAGCTCTAGGTATAAATGTGAAGGAGCGTACCCTATATACCACAGGTGGAAATTCTTATTTCCCATAACAATTCATATTTACAAACAGAACATTACAAGTCCTTTCCAAACCATGGAAAGATTAAAAGAGTCAACAGAACAAACGTAATACAAACTAAACAATGCATGGAATGCACAAATAGACAATACATGAGTTTGTCAAACATAAACTTTTGTAAAAGCAACAACAATGGTTTCAAAAGAGTTAAATGTAAATTCCCACCTCTTTTGATGACAAGCCACGCCTACCTCGAGATCCACGATCCACTGGTTCATCCTTTGAATCGGTCGTTGTTAATAAAGACTAACTGTTAATCACACAAGAACTCTAAGAGTTTAGCCAAAAGGCTCACACAAGGCTCATAACATAATCTCATACAATTCTCTAGTTATAGGCTAAGTGAACTACTTTAATGTATCTAAACCCATTTATGGTTCTACACATCTTCATTATCCATCTCTTGTATATCTAAAGGTTTACTAATTCAACTAAATTGGTTCTCCAGTCTATTAGCTAAGTCTTATGAATAACTACAACTTTGTAGAAAGATCCAAAAGTCAATTCGGACCATAAGGGGTCCAAACATCAATCTAGGGTAACTAGCCTAAGCCCAAGTCCACTAATAAGCCCATTACACAAAGCCAGTCCATATGGGTCAGCTAACAGTCAAACTTAACGGTCAAGTTAACAGTCAATGTGTCTCTAACAGTCAGCGTCAGTCAAAGGTCAAAGTCTAGTCAAGTCTACGGTTAACAGAGTCCAGGTCAGGTCAACATTCCAAATCGGTCAACTGAGTTAAACCGATTCAACTCGGGTTAACAGGGTTAACTCGACTCAGTCGGATAACTAAGTCATCTACACGAAAACGAGTCAGACTGACTAAGTTCAGTCAGACAAGCCAAAGGTTCTTACCCATTTGCAATTCTAACATCAGTTCAACTTCAATCTATTTCATTACATCAAACATTGAATGTTGGAATTTCAGCTCCTTAACCTTTATGTTTTACCACTAAACATCATAGAAACTAACTACATGCTAAAATTAGACTTGAAACTAGTATTAGCATACTCAACAACTCACTGAAAACGGCACCATATGTAGCAAGAATACTACACATAGTTCATATCAAAACAAGTTATTGTACAAGGAAATAGAACACACAAGACACTTAAACTTTCATGACTTATTATCAACTTCTATTTCCTCACATTACTTGATGATGGAATGAAAACAGGTTTGCTTTTAAGTAAAACTTGTGATCATTATGTCACATACAAAAGAATCAAAAGGCTAGAAGAGAGTCCTAGCTTTAATTCCACCAATAGAAAATGAAACTGTGGATTACGATAGAGTAAGTGTGCACACTTGGAGGACGGATTACGAGGATGAAAGGGAAGAAGAGCAACAATTGGTAAACAATGGACAAGGAGAAGGAGATCAAAGAATGAATGGGAAATGAATCCAGGGAAATGAAGAAATCTAGCATTGAAACATTGAGACAAACGATACATGAAGAGAGGCGACTAGAGGCGAAGAGCGGCAAATTTGACAAGACAGAATCATGAATTAAGGATGGAGAATATGAGATTGCAAAGTAGAAGACGAGATCGAGTTCAAGATCAACGTTATGTTCCACATCCCGAGAATTTCAAGAGGCTCGAGAAGGAAAAAGGAGATTGAGGATGACATTGAGAGACATTATATTGAACAAGCACACTTAGCTCGCGAGAGAGAGAGCAAGAGCAGAAGTGGAGAGTCGAGAATTGGAAGAAGCAATTCATAGAAAAGCCCGAGAAAGAGAGAATAATAGGTATAATGGTGTGCGAATTGATGAAAGAGATGAAGGAGAAAGTCAGGAAAGGAGAGAAGAAAATAACAAACAAGAAGGTCAAAGCATGCATAAGCGCGAGAGGAGAGAAGCAGAGCTAAAGACCAGAACAAATCGAGGCAAATCAACAAATCAATGAATAGTAGAAAGGAAGGAGGAAGAAGACAATTGGATGAAGCCAGCTGCGTTAACCAACATTTTTGATGGAACAACCGGTGCGATACAACACATCAAGGCTTATATGAGATGTATGTTGCAAATTGTGCAAATACTTTGCATCAAGCTTAGTGGGAGAAGCATTTAAAACTGAGATGGAGGACAATGTGCGACGAAATGGCTGGAAGGGTAGAAGAAAGATATCTCATTTTATCATTTGTAAACGCTCTATTCGCAAAGTTTTTGTTATACATCAGATTTTTAGAATTAAAAATACGATTACGATGGCTGGAATCATGCGAGAACTCCAGGAAGAATATATTGCCTTAGAAGAAAGACAAAATGAAATGGAATCTTATCCATTGCGAATACAATGAGATCATATGCAAGAAACATGAAGGCGAGAATAATCATGGAGAGCGAGAGAAGGCAGAGTGGTATGGGAAGAGATCAAAATGCCACCACTAAATTCTAGTGTGGAAAAGATTTGGAAGCTATACTTGTAATGGAAGATATACCAAAGCACCATGGAATGTAGGGAGTGAACCACCAGGGTGACAGAGTCAGTGAGTATTGTTCTTACCACTTTCATGGGCATTTAACAAATGACTGCGAAACATAAAGAGAATCATTCCGAGAATGATTGATCAGGAAGTTGAATCACGATTTAAAAAAAGGGAAAAGAGGCATTTGTGATAGAAGTGGGAACAAAGGCCAAAAATCTATTTTGCAATTCTATCGTTCATTCATATCATACAATTGAAGATTTTCACGATAACGTGCTCAGTAGAGTATATGCGGGATGTTAATGATAAAGAAGTAATGAATCCGAAAGAACGTCGCAATTGAAAAAGTGGCGAGTTCTGAGATTATTTCTTTCTAGATGAAGTACCCAAAGGAAGAGAAGTACATGATAGCATTGGTGGTATTGGACATTAAAACATACGAGGTTTCAAGGATTTGGGATATCGATGAGGCAAAGACCAATGAGTAAAAGGCATAAGAAGTAAATAATCCGAGAATGTTACAAACAAAAAAGGAGTGTGCGAGAATCTAAATGTCAAAAGGGAATTTTGCGAAGGCTTCAAAGATAAATGTCGAAAAGCAATTAAATATGAATGATTGAATGATTAATGGCTCGGGAAAAAGGTTTACCTTGGATTCCCAACTATATATATAAGGTTATACCCGGTTGGGCGACCGAGGGTCTCTTCCAAGGAGTCGTATGATCAAGGCGCCGAGGTACACGGTTGAGTCAAGAGTGGGGAGCATGGAACTTCCTTACCACTCTTGACAAGTCTTGGTGCATCTGCACTCGCTCAAGAAAAACTCCACTTAGGGTGCAGCCTTGTAACCATAAACCCTATAGGTATAAGGGATAAGAGGCTGCGAAAACAACTAGTTGTTGTTAAGACCAGGGTGGAGGAGCTAGCCTTGTATGGCCGATGTACGCCTCCTTGAAGGGGCAATCAGGGAGATGATCAAATGTCATGAGGCTCATTGTTTCGCAAGGAAACTTAGGCTTGTCATATTTGTGCAATGATCCTGAAGAGGCAACAATACTAACGAGGGTAAGGCGAGATCAATGGGTCCGTACATGAAAGTGTGCGGATGTCCTGCGATTTCAAATCGCAAGACGACAATGTCATGGGGCTTTATTTTCGCAAGAAAGTTTAGGCTGTCATATTGTTGCAAACAAAATATCGCAGAGGCAAAAATACTTGAAAAATGATAAGGCAAGGTCAATGGGTTTTACATGCAAGTGTAAAGACGTCCTGCGACCCTGTCGCGAAAAGGGTGGTGAGCAAGACCTTTAACTAGGAAGGTCGCGCTAAGACCACCACAAATGATAAGGCGAGATCAATAGATTCCTTCATGGAGATATCTTTGAATTTGGAGAAATTTCATTCCTCAAAAATAACTAAGTAAAATCTTTCATATAGAGATGAATAAGGGAGGCAAGTATGAGAATGAGAAAGATGAAATATTGTTATTCATCTTCTAATGAAAGAGCTATACATCAATAACGCTAGCCAATTATATTACAAAGAAGAACGCAAGAAGAAAAGGAAATGAAGATCGACAATCCAAGAAACTTACAATAAAGAGACCGAGAAATGTATAGATATTACAAAAGCAAAGAAAGAAACAAAAGGAATTATTTCGTGGTGATTCTTCTTCTTTATCCGATTCTTCAATTCTATTATTCTCATCTTGACTTCTTCTTCTTCGCTGGCCTCACTATCGAAACGTCGAGACAGGCAAATTCTGAACTTCTTGAGAAATCCAAGGATATGAACAAAGAGGGATTTTGTGATCATTGCAAACGTACTCCATGGCTTGATTAAAAACGAACAAAGCATCGTTATTAAAGTTCGCCACTGTAGTTTGAAATTGTTTCTTCAACTTGGAGTATGTCTTGTTCTCGCGAAGGGTGAGGTTATTTGCGATCGGATTCAAGTTCTTCAATCCTTGCTTGAAATCTTTTTCGGATTCTACAAATAAACAACGAAAAGTTAACAACTTGACAAAGAATACTACTAGAGATAAGAAATAGTGGTATAATAAATAAGATATCATATCTTTAACCAAGGAAGTATGCTCGGCATGAAGGCTAACATCAACACCTAAATTATTCTGGCGTTATCTAAGACTTTCGCAGCCCAAGCGAATTCATCATCATTATTTATAATAAGAAGTGAACGAATTTGATTCTCTCGCTCACTAAGTAAGGAATTGACGAAGCAATTCATCTCGCTCCGTTTGTACCGAGAAGGGACTTTTGAAATGTTGCTAATGCCCAGGCACCATTATTAGCAATACGATCCTTGTCATCTATGTGATCGCTAATTTTCTTCCTTAAAATTTTGGTTTCCTCATGAGACTCGAGGTACATTAGTTTAAATTGATTGATTGCACTTAAGCTAGATCGTGCTCCAATTGCTAAGAGGCGATATTTGGTTTGGAGTTCATTTAATGAAAGGGAATTAATTATGTTCGACGAACTACTTAAAGAATTGTTGAGATGAGCAAGAAGAATGTCATTATCCATAGGCTCGGGAAATGAGTGGAGAAGAATAGCTTCTTGGAAAGGTTATATATATCTCATGAAAGTGATAAGTCGGTAGCAACAGCAAACGATAAACTAAAAATTATAAGAAAAGAAAAATTGCATACCATAAAGTTCTTGATTAGCGTTCTAAAACTCGCTCTCCAATTGTTGGATTTTCTCGCGAGATCTCGCAGATTCAACTTCTAATTCTTTGATCCTTGTGCAAAATTGGGTATTCTTTTTCAATTGAATGTTATACCTCCTTTCAAGATCCGAGGCAACTACAAAAGAAGTTTTTCATGCTTGACACATGTCACTCCAACCTTTCCATCATGAGTTGGAGGACACCTCATGGCTACATTGGACACATCATATGACATGTCATGCTTAGACTCAACCTTATCTAGCATTAACCTTAAGCTAGTCTTTAGTGCATGATTATACCATAAACATGCCTTAATACGGATTAAGACTAATCCGACTTAACTTAATCTAAACAAGCATTACTTTAACCATATGGTATTTGTTGCGCAAAACACAAAAAGTCTAACATCTCCCACTTTTTTAAGCAACAAAACTTTTTAAAAACTTTTTATGCTAACCGCACACTCGAGTCAAAAAGTACGCTAGCATTCGACTATAGAGACTCACCCCTTGTATTCAAAAGGTGCAAGCCATTTCTACAATCAGAAAACTAGATGACCAATTATTCCCAAGTAAAACATTTTAATTTTTCAAAACAGAAAAACATTTTATTGGCTTAGCTTTACGCCAAAACCAAACTTAACTTGAAAACTTCATTTGGCTTAGCCTTATGCCAACTGAATTGCACTTGTAACTTTATTGGATTAGATTGAAGCCATACAAGCAACACTACATATGCTCTTACGCCACCCGCTTTTTCTCCTTAATGATATCCCCATTGTCTTGCTCGAATTAAGCACTATCCTCGTATTCTAATGAGACCAAGAACTTTAGGACATTGATGATATCGAATGGGAACCATATTTCATACCAGAAATTACTTTATGAGCATATACACCTTACAAAAGTAAGGAAACAAACATGATGATAAATCCATAAACATCATATTCCCATTAACTTCAAGCACAACACATAACACATGCTTTATCTCAAACTAGAGACTACTTTATAAGCATACAAACCTTACAAGAATAAGAGAATGGTGATAAACAAGCTACAAATACCACTCCCACTGAATTTCAGATTCAAACACAACATGGAATAAACTTGATGATAAACCACAATCATAATTCCACTGAAATTCAGATTCACACAACACATTCATGCTTATTATCACTTTATATAGCTATAACATAAACCAAGTAAATAGCATGTCAATAAGCAAAACAATAACATCTTAAACTCAAAAACAAGACTCCGTATCATCGCAAATCACCTTTGGGCAGAAATTACGACACACGATGAGTCCTAATAAGTTTAAGAATAAATTCTCATATGAAAAGCTTTCACTCATATGAGACTTGATTCACATAAAATTTCATAAACACAAAACACCTTTGGGCAAGATTCGTGTTTACAATTTCTGAATGAATCAAAACAAACCACCACAATCACATAATTCTCATTAAAACACTTCCACATATTCTCAAAGCATCACTTTGGCAACACTTAGTCGAGTAAACAAAAGCTACAGATTGTACAAGTTACAATTTCTCAAAATCATTTCAATTTAAAACTCTAAATTGATTTACAAAGGCAATACAGGTTACCTGCAATTGCAGATACAAGCTTCTACTGAGAGGATTCAACTCAACTCTTTCCTGCAACTGACAATTCCATTCCCAATTCCTCATTACATAATCACTCAACTCTTTCCTGCAATCCGACTTAACTTAATATAAAAGCCTGGGGAAAATGCAAACACTTTCATCAAAAGATTTTGTACTCAGTCAAGTCTTATTCCTCCTCATGTGTCCATATCATCAGTTTTCAAATATGCTTATTTGGTCCGAGGGCTTCAATCCACCAACAACTTAGCTATTGCAAAATTCTATGAGTGGATAATCTCACCTCAGCAATATTTCACCTAGTGGCTGGACGCAGAACCTCTCCGAATCGAACACCTCACTAATACAGTCATTGCTGAAATAATGGCTGAGTTCGACAAACAGTATCCAAATATTCTCCTTTGCACGAATGTCCACATGTGCCGCAAGGTTGGGAGCCTTCAACAACATGGAATTCCACTGCACGAAGAATTACAAACCAACAGAAGATATTCAGGGCACGGATGATCAAGTCTAACAAATTCCATGAAGGAGATTTAGTTCTCAAAGCAACTAAACGTAACTTTCATTCTGCAAAGAACTCCAACTAGGAAGGACCTTTTATGATCTCTAAGTCTGTTGCTGGCGGATACTATAAATTAATCAACATGGACAGCAAGGAGACTGATACATGAGAATTGGCTCAAGGCCTTTGACGTTTAAGGTTTTGAATATTTGAGGTATTGGATGTTCAAGGCACGAACACCCCAAATATTTGGCATTCATAACTTTCTTTCATTGTATTTCAATTCCTCCAAAATGTTTGCAATACTTGCATTCAGTAATTTAAATTCGGCAATTTATCAAAATTCAATTTACTTAAAGAAAATCTCTATCAAACCCAAAGAAAATCCTCAATCATCTACTTATCCAAAACCAATCAAAACCAAAAATAAAACCTCACATCTCTTAGAAGTTCAGAAGTTCAAGAGATTATGAAAAGAAATCAAAGAAAATCAACAAAGAAAGACTTTTGCTCCTCTGCATCCTTCAGGACTTGTAAGGCCGCCTTCTCCATGTTCAGATCTTCAGTCAATCTGGAAATCTTGTCCTCCTTCTCCATTACAGCGTCATTGGGAAAGGTTATGTTATTCTCACATGAGTCCCTAATAGCATTTATCTTCTTACGAAGCCACTTCACGTTGAAGCCAAGTCTCTCAGAATTCTCCAAGTTGAACTCCCAATCAAAGAGTACATCTGGAGTCACAGTATTTCTGGACCTAGCGCATATATCACTTGCAACACGCAAGATAACACTTACTTGCATTGTTAAAGAATAAGCACGCTTGAGGTCTCTAGTAACGATGATATGACCAAATTTCTTCCATATTTTCTCGTACAAGTCGGCATATCCAATAGGAACACTGAATCCACCAACCAGTTCATGATATGGGAGTGATGCATCAAACGGAGGGTCAAAAGAAATCCTTGTACTCGGGTATTCATGCACTACTATACAGTTCTCAATTACTGGAGCAACTTCTACAGTCATGGCAACAGTTTCTTCAGTTTCTTCTTCAGTGTTTCTCAAGCATGAAACCGAAAATAATCATGAAATCCAGCATACAAGTGATTTAACATCATCAAAGTTCTTCATTTTACATGCTAGACATCAGCAAATAACGTGAAAGTCACCAAAACACGTTTTACAACAAGCTCATCTGAGGAGATTTTACACTGCCCTGTACAAAATGACGAACTGGGTAGAGAATATAAGGTCGAGACATATGCCATTCTCTTCGTATGGATGTTGTCTACAACATATCAATATTTCATAGCGATTAGATAAACGAGTAAAAAGATGTGGTCAAAACATTGGACTACATGACAGCTGAAAATTTTCTGGAAGTCTCCTGGAAGTTTACTGTTTCGCTGATTTCAGCCCCTAAACGTGCTCAAAACTCTAAAAGCTTCTTTTAAAAGCTTGGAAATTTCCTGGGCATAAGGATACATGGGTAGATTGCGAAAATCCGACATCGTATGAAGATTCTACAGCATTTTTGCTAAAGGGCTGAGTTCTGAAATTTCTTGTGACGTATTTCGACAAAACTTATCGTATATTCACATGAATTATCATTAATTTATTCATAAATCAAGAAATTTATGCTTCTATGGATAAAATGAATGAGAAATACGTACTTGGGTGGTCTCTGAAGTGGTCAAAGACCTTGGGTTACCCGTATCAACATCAAGAGCACCATTGCTTTCGTTCGGTTTTGAGCTCTGGGAATTTTCTTTATCGCCATTTTCCGAGGATGAACGAACATCACCAGTACCCTCCACTTCCATGGCGACATCCTCCTGGATATATTCTCAAAAATTAGCATTTTATCCACAAAGCATCATAATTGGTTATACAGAGATATACTTACAGCCTCTTCTTCACTCAAACCAGAAACTGTCTGCCCAGCAGCAGAGAACTGAAGACCGTCAATACTTGATGGAGTAAAATTGTGTAACAAAGTAACAAATATTGGTTTTGTGATCCAAATTACCCGGATAAGAAAAAGTCATGGTGAAAGAAATATCGACAACTCACCAAAGAAATCACTGGGGACTTTATGGTGTTAGGTAACATCTTATAATTCTTATTACTGCCTTCTCCACCATGAGTAGTCGGTTCAGTTTCTGAGAGGTCTACCTCGATTCGAGGTCTTATGTTACGACCGTCCTGTGGAAAATTTTGATGCAATGATCAAAACGCAATTATCATAATATTATGAAGACTTCGTAAAGAATACTTACTTGTGAACATCCTGGAGATGTTTTCCGTTTATCACCACCAGGGAAATGCTTTAATCTTGGTCGAGTAGCAATCATCTCAGCAGAAGGAGGCTCATTCACCAAAGGTTGATCAACTCTCACGAAATCAAGTAAACGCCTGAGTTGTTGATCCCAAAAGTTTATGTAACCCGGAGTTACATATGTGATTCTCTCAGAGCTAGGGAACCAGAATTCACTTCCTTCCACATCTGTGCGGTCCAGATGGGTCATGAGCTGTTCAACTGAGGGTTTCCTTCTTTGAAAAGTCGGAAAACACTGATCCATACCCATTTGCCGAGCCGCCCTATCAATATTGTATTCTTCCACTGAGAATTGGCCATGAATTATTGATATCAGATGACCAGGAGTGCAACTCAACATAAAAGACCTCTCGCCGTCGCTTAAATCATCACCAGATTTCAAAGTCATACTCTCTTCAACATTAAAAGTTGTCAACTGAGAAATATAAGGAGGAACTGACACCCATGGGCGGAAGTTGAATTCAGATTCACGGTCTAAGACATCAACGAAGCGAGTCTTGAGTCGAGGTTGCTTTGTGGACCAGCGCATGATCCTGGCATTGGCCTTCTCAGAGAAAACATGGTGAGCATCAGCATTCAATCCTTGCAAGACGGTACGTGGAATGTGTGCATAATTCTTGAAACGCTCCCACATCAAAGCTTGAAGAAACATTGTGTTGGCATAGCATTCAATCTTCATAAAACCATTTGAGATGCTGGAGTCTATAATCAAGGAGTCTAAGTAAGAGTACAAAGAACCCAGGAACAAACTACCTATTGGGAGTTGCTCACCCTGAGCCATCTTAATTGCAAAGGGAATCACGAACGGCTTCAACAAATTTCCAGCATCTTCAAATACATCTATGGACAGCCATAAACACAAGAAAGCAGCAATAGATAATGTACCGTCAACAGGCCACTCCATAGGAGTATCTCTCGGCCACCAATGTATTAACCAATGAGCATAAAAACCTTTGCTTCCGGATGCCTTATTAATCTCCTCCATTGCAGTTGTAAAGATGTTAGAGATTGCAATTTCCTCTGATGAAGAAAGACATTCAGGAAGGTTACCGTGATTGGAAGATGCAACAAAGCAACTACATCTTCTAAAGTAATGGTAAACTCTCCCCATCTGCATATGAAAGAGTGAGTTGGAATACACCAACGAGAAAGTAGAGCTACCATACCTCGTGCATCATGAAAAATGAACAAGTCTCCAGAAGCTTGGATAGCCCGTACTATTTGTGCATCATGCAGCTTGGCTCGAACTCGAGGAAAACCTAGCATATACCTCGCCCATCCAGAAAACTTTTTTAAAGGCCGAGAAAGCTTGAATTCAATGATTGATGCAGAAAAATATCCTCGTTCAAGACAGAACCGAATGGTGCTTGAGGAGTCACCAATTTTTTCGAGTAACCTCTCTAGGATTTATCGAAGACGAAATCTGGAGTTCTCGAGACGCTTTTCGGGCCCTTGATCCACAAAGAATGCATCCTCTATGTTTGGAACATTCTTGATTCGGGTGTTTCATCTTCGCCAATAGAAGTCTCATCCATACATGAATCATCCTTGGAAGCATCATTATCTATGCATGAATCCTCCCTGGAGGCATCATTATCCACGCATGCATCATCTCTGGGGGCATCATTAGCTTGGGAATCAGACATCCTTGCGAAGTAGCGTAAGATTCACATAACATTCTACTTCAGTATATCATCTAGATGCAAACTTCGACAAGATGATGGAATCATGCAAATGGCAAAATGCTCAACTAGCATCTACGAAAATGGTAATTCTTAACTCTTACCTTTTATGATTCCATTAACAGTAGTAATTGTAATGCAAGAGTTAACACTTCAAAACTTGTTCGTCTCTTCGAAGTCTACAAAAGACGAACAAAACTCAGATTTTCATAAAATCATGAACAATTCTACTGTGTGAACATTCATTATAGAATTATGAAAACTAAACAATATTTCATCATAAGTAATTGTTTACTTTAAAGTCAAGCTTTGATTTTCAAAAAATATATATGTTCATATATATATATATAAAAAGAGAGACGTGAATTATTCACGTAATTTAAAAAAAAAAATTCACATGAACTAAACTCACGTAAATAAAATCCGTGATCATGTCATGGTTTCATAAAATTGTGGATATTCCACGGTTTTATCAAAAATACATATATTTTTCCTTCGTACAATCGTCTGTCTTTGAAACTAGGGTTTATTTCGATTTTGTGAAAACTCACACTTTTCAAGATAAGGTTTTGGTTTCCTCATGAACAAAATTTTATCACTAGACACAAGTCTATATATAAAAAAAAATCCCTCCTAAGTCAGGGATTATTACTAGTTTCTTAAACTAACGATCAAACGAACATACGTTTTCAAAAACAAGGGTTTTCTACACAACTCACACTCATATATGCACATGTATATAATTTTAGCATGATCAAGACATGAACAACTCATGAACTTCTGCAAAAAAATAAAAAAAATAAATAGCGTACCTGGTCGGCGCCGGCCGGAATATGTTCAGACGGTGTCGGCGACGCTGAAAACTCCGGCGAAAATTATTCTCCTCCCTGATGGAGTGAGGGTGATGAAGAAATGAAGGTGGTGCTCGTGTAGGTGAAATAAATAAAAAAATTAATCCCTTTTATATCAAATTTTATTTCCAAAACCTAAATTCACAAGGATTTCCTTTTTGGGCCCGGACCCGCGAATCCTAAACCGACCAAGGTTCCATCACCAAATCAGCGGTGCTACACCATTTTATGCTCGTTAGATAATGCTTTATCATGCCAATGGGATCTTCGTTCAAGCCGTGGTTTGCTCGTACTATCGAAAATCCGGTAACGTCTTATCTTACGACTAAGTTCAATTACTTATATTGTTTGTAACTGGAAAATCACCATTCAGTGCTGACTGAGGAACATGACTATCCCTCACTAAGCAGGGGACTTAATGTAGATGGTATATTTTCGACAAGGGATGAAATCGTAAAACCATAATTATACATGCTCCTGATCCAGCAATCAGGTGAGTATTGAGGCTCATGTCTCTCATCGAAGCATGAAAGCTCATGCCACGAGAATCTCTGACTGAGAATACTGTCTCTCAGAGTATATGTAGATGTGTAGTCTCTCAACTAAGGCAACGGCATATCTCATGAATGCTGAGCAATTTCAGTAATTACTTATATATAGAATCGAAAGATTGGACGGCTCCTAGACAACTTGCCTGCTAGTATAGAGCAATAATGTCTTCAGGATGTAACAATTGTTTTCCCTGACTATATAAAAGAAATATGACGCTTCAACAAGCTCATATCACTCAATTCATGAATAATAAATGCTCCTAGACGATCGTACTAGTATAGAGCCATCAATTAATTATTCTTAAATCATTAGATTCATTAACTAAATCCCTGGAAAATATTCTATGTTTTCCATAATATTTCATTACTTCAATTCATGGTTCTTCCCAGCAGAATTCCATGGGTTAGTAATAAATATTCAACACACGGGCATCTGAGCAACTATCGAGTAAGCCCCGACTAAAATGGTGCAAGTGTACTCAGCAATAATGCACTAACGAGCACCTGAATGCACGAACGAGCATTCCAAAATATGAAGGAACGATGAACCTATGCAAAATAAGAAGAAAATAATAAATAATAAAATATTAATTAAGGCGCTGGGGGACTGGGCCCACTGGCCGGCCGGTCGTGCCGTGGCCAGTCCCACGCCCAATTTTTATAATTTTATCATATTTTTATTATTTTCCTTGATTTCATGAAAATTCCCTCATTTGAACAAAATTCCTTCGGTTTAAGGAAACTCCTCAGTTTCATGGTGTTTCCTTCGCATCAAGGAAGTAATATAAAATTGGGAAAGGTGTCGTGGGACCGTGTTTACTAGCCGGCCGGCTATGCCCTAGTCGTGGCTTGTTCCACACCTCATGATTCCTCATTATTTTGTTATTATATCCCTCATCTCATGAAAACTCCTTAATTTCATGATATTTCCTTCAAGTCATGGAAAATAATATATAATTAGGGAAACTTGTGGGACCGGGCCCTAGCCGGCTTGTCATGCCCTAGACGGTCCCACACGCCCCTTATTTTATTATTATTATTTTTTGTGTTTCCTTCATTCCATGAAATTCCTTGATTTCATGATATTTCCTTAAAATTATGAAAATTCCTTAAAATTATGAAAATTCCTTCAAATCATGAAATAATACATAAAATTAGGGAAAGCTCACGGGACCGGGTCCTAGCCGGCCGACCATGCCCAAGCCGGTCCCACACGCCCTTATTTTATTATTATTAATATTATTTGTTTCCTTCATCTCATGGAAACTCCTCCACTTCAAGGAAAACTCATTTATTTCAACAAACTCCTTGATTTCATGGTATTTCCCTAAAATCATGAAAAATATAATAAAATTAGGAAAAATGCTATGGGACCGAGCTCATTGGCCGGCCGGCCATGCCTTAGCCATAGCCGGTCCTACACTTCATGATTCCTTCATTTTATGATTACTTTTCCTTCATCTCATGAAGTTTCCTCAGTTTCAGCAAAAATTCCTGATTTCTTCATATTTTCTCAAATGATTGCTCAAACGCACATTAGAAAATATCAAAATTCTCAGGACCGAGACACGAACACTTTGGTGACATGAGCATATTACCTTGACCGACCAAGATTGGCTCTTTGGCTTGCAAGAGGCCGGTCCCTCATATTTTCATCATTTGACCTAATTTGTTCACATTAGGTTCAAACTCTTCCAAACAATTTTGGAATTTTATAAAACGATCGTCATACGACGGTCCCATGACCAAACAGGGCCGGTTTCATGACCCCTTGGTCGTTCCCTATCTCTTCATAATTAATTAGGTTTTATCACCTAAAGGCTCAGACGAGCATTATTTTAATAAATGATTAAACCAGCATTTAATCATCTTTTCATCAATTGGTCTTCAAGAGACTTTGGTATTTGCTCACTCGAGCATCTGGGCGCTACATGGGCGACCCATCATCCCATGTAGCCGGTCCCTCCTTCACTCCGTGGTTGATTTTTAAATAAATCATCAATTGATCGAATTAGGGTTTCGAGTCCAAGGTTCATAATTCCAGATTCAAACGCTAATAATTTTACGTTGATCCCATGATCAACATTTTTATTAATTATACTCGGTTCAGCTGCCAGTATTTTAAATTAATATTTTATTTGGTTACCAATAATTCATCAAACGAGCAACATTTGCTCAGATGAGCAATATTTGCTCAAACCAAGGAATATTGGTTCAACTATCAATATTCAACAATTCATCGAATGAGCAATATTTGCTCACCTTAACTATCAACATTTACTTGAGAATTATACCTCTGTCTCAACGGACACATTCAATTCATGAGTCTCAGAACATTTTCAAATCACGTTCAACTCAGCAATACAAGGACTCATCGTCCCATGAAGTCAGCAACCGACTAACTAAATACACGTCTGCCTTCCAGACTCCACAATCACGAGACATCAATCGTGTTACATGGGGGGATATTAACTATGGTTTTGGTCTGGCGGTCTACAGCACGTGTGTCCATACACACGATGAAAATGTGAGCAAGTCGTGCAATCAGTTGGAGGAGTTAGCAAAGTAGTGGATGGAAAATCAACCAAGTCTCCGCACGATGAGCAACTGGTTTGAACACGATTTCCACTTCCCCACTCTTTGACTCCAGCAACTGTCACACTTCATGGGATCAAGGTGTTTCACAATTCTAGCAATATAAATAAGTCTCTGAATCATGATTGAAAACAAGACAATCTTACATCAAACAGACAACAAGAGATTAACAACTCAACGTCTGAGCAATTACTCTCAACAGAGCAAATTCAATCATTCAGAACTTATCTTATTTCAGAATACATAACACACCTACAATATTCGATCACCATTGATCTCACACATTTCTCAGCTTCCCTCCTACATATCGACACATCCTCTCTTATGACCGAATTGACTCTGGAACGTCCATTGTCTTGGTTTAGGACGGAGTCCTACAGATTGATCTCTCGAATTCAAAGCACTCCCTTTTTGCAGTGTATCTGTGTGAGGTTTGACAGTTCATTCGGTTCAAGGAGTTTCCTCCGCACGGTCGTCTCCTCAATTCCTTAAAAACCAGCAACTTGTTTTGCCCCATCTACAACTGTTTCTGCCGGTTTTGGTAAATTTTTGTTTGTTGATTAGAAACGAATTTAGACCTAAACAAATACACTGCATGGGAGTACTTTAGATTCGAGAGATCAATCTGTACAATCCTGGCCTAAACCAAAAAATGGTCGTTCCAGTCTTGCTTCGGTCACAAAGTGAAAGAGAAGGGTTGGTCTTAGGGAGGGAAGCAAAGAAGCTGTTGAGACCAGAATGGTTAATTCTGAAGGTGTGGTTATTTTATGACTTGTATCAGAATATGGAACTGGCTTGCGGAATGTAAGCTATCAGTTCTTTGGTGTTTTCTGGATACTTGTGTTGTTGTTAACCAAAATTGTTGTTTTGTCGAAATAGGTAGAAACCTATTTATATAAGTCATAATTGAACGCACCCTGGTCTCGTAGGAAGTGGGAGTAGTTGAGTGTTGGAGAAGTGGGGTAATGTGTAAATGCTAGAAACCACGTCCCCACTATGAAGAAAACAGGTTAGTTTACACCCACTACTTCTTGCCGCCACTAACTGCGCGCTTTCCTGACACTTTCTTATAATGGGCGTGTTGCACGCCGCACACTGTAAACCGCCAGACCTATACCCTGATGAGCATCCCCCAGTTTGTGACATGTTTGATGTCTCGAGTATTTTCGTGGAAAATATGCAGCAGATTGTTGAGTGGGTCTCGTATGCAATACCTAGTTATTCTGATTAATTGTACTCCAGCTAGGTGGTGGATAACCATGTGTGGCAAGTCAAGGTAAGGAGAATAACGTGTGATGCTATTAGGTTAGTCTTGGTTGGTCTCCTAAGACTTACCATATGCCGATCAATTTTGTGGTGAATTTGGACGGCTAAGATAGTAATTCAGGAGAGAGGGTGGCCGTTGATTATGGCCACATTCCGTTGTCACCTGTTAATGGTATAGTGGCATAGCCGCAACGTAGTGGCATAGCCGTGCATGTGGCATTGTGGCATGGCCAAGGCTAGGATTTGGCGTCGTGGCCAAAGTTAGGGCTTTGGCGGCATGGCCAAGGCTAAAGTGGCTCGTGGCATGTTGTAGGGACAAAGTGGCGTAGTTCTGGGCTATGACCAAAAATTAGGGTTTCGGCTAATGCTACCGAAGCAAAAGTCGTGTTTCGATCATAAAACCCTAATTGGAGTCCGTTATGGCGTTGGCCAATAACAAGCACGCAGTTGCGCCATTTGTGGCACATTGGCATGTTACTATGGCGGAATGGCATGTTGGCATGCCAATTAGTATATTGGCACGGCATGGCACGTTTGGCATGCCAATTAGCATGGTGGTGCGGCATGGCATGCCAGTTAGAATGGTGGCGTGGCATGGCGCGTTTGGCATGCCAATTAACATGGTGGCGTGGCAGGGCTCGTTTGGCCTTTCAAGACATGAGGCGGGTTTAAAGCGACCTGATTGGTCAAAAGATGGGGTCAGCCAAACATAGAGCGTGTCCACATATCTAGTGCTCGTGGAGCATTTAAAGTGACCTAATTGGTCGATAGGAAAGAGGAGGGTCGGTCAAGCAGCATGGTGGTGTGGCCATCTACAAGTGGCGCCGGCTAGCCTATGGCACGACCACACCTCCCTTGCTGCTGCTCCTATTTCCCGTGGCTCCTCTTTTGTTCCTTGTTTTCTGATTTTGGGTAGGACTTTGCACCTACTAATCCATGGCGGATCAATTGCCTAGTTTGCCTAGGTTTACTTTCGACCAACAGGGTCTGATATATTACGCGGGGCGCAAAACCCTAAAATTAATTAGGTTGGGATTTGATTTTCGTGAGTTATCACAAAATTGATTGAACTCTGTATGTTGACACAGAGTTCTTCGATTTTATTGCCAGAGAGCAGTATGCTTTCCGATTGAGTACTTTTATGCAAAGACCTTAACCTTGATACTTCGGGAAATTCATGTTACTCTGCTGCGAGTGAACATTAATTGTCATGTCATATCAACATTAAGGGTTCAGCCGTGGAACGCAGTACAGAAAGTATTCCATGAGTCCTATATTAATGAATAATACAGGCAGAGTGTCGAAATTTACAGAATATCTGGGATTGTTGCTACATGCACCATTCTGGATAAATTTCATGTAAACATATTGAATTGCTCAATTAATGCGCCAATGAAGAGATTGTGTACTCATCACTTTTACATGGCTCTGTCTCTTTGCAGAATGACAGCATATCATACGCAGGGTTTTACAATTTTAGCCCTGAACTAAAAACCACCATCAACATTAAGTCCCCTGCTTAGCACGTAACAGTGGCACTGTTGCGGGGTAAGCATTAGATGGTGACAGACAAGAACAAACTGAAAAGGCGAGGCATGTGAGGATTACCAGGAAAATTTGGTTGGCCTTTGGTAATGGACTTGAGCGGCCGATGATTTTGTACCGGCGTGTTGTTGGTTCGACAAGGGAGCTTTGGCGTCATGGAGCGTTGGTGCTGGTTTGGCCACAGAGCTTTGCGTCATGGAGCGTTGGCGCTGCAGGCTAATCGTCCTCTTTCGACTGATGGCCTCCGTATTGGCGCTGCGACCTTGACCCTAGGCCTCGGGGACCCGGCTGCTCTTGTCCGTGTACAAGCCCAAGATGGATTCCTTTTTCCACTCAAATTCTTAAAACTCGTGTCTATAAAAGGCGTCGCTCCTCTTTTCTTTATTTTTGTTTTTGTTGGCTTTGCTTCTGCGTCTTCGTGTTAGCAGCAAGGGCGCATCAGTCGTGAAATGGGCAGAACAACAGCAATGCAAGGAGGCAAGTGTATATCAGGTAGGCATTCCAACGTCTTTTCCTTTTGTTTGCTCTTCCTATTCTGCTTTGGTGTGAACCCTAGTCGTAGACGTAGCTTCATGATAAGTGCATAATTCACATGATTTTAGTGTCAATCCATGCTAGTAATTGCTTATATTCTTGCAAATTATTGTATATTACGTTTGTTTTCTCTTATTTGTGTTTCATTAGGAGAATCTTCCAAAAAGAAGTGAATTTGCACTTAATTGTGCAATAAAAGAAGCTAGCTACAAGTGAAGAAAGGGCCAAAGACCAAGAGAAACTCGTTCAAACCCAGGAGTTCTTGCCATCACGCTGAAGAGGACGAAAATACAAATCAACGGCGAAAGAACGGAGTCATTCTGAGTTTGTATGAAGAAGTCATGAGCAAAACAAGAATTTGTAAGGGTAAAATGGTCATTTTATGGTCAAGTGTTATTGACAGGTTAGAAAACGCTAAGGGGGGCAACTAGTTCACCACACCTCTTCCGCACGCTCCGGAGAATGAAATTGGAAACAGTGTGAAATTGATTTAAAGTGGATTTCATGGAAAATTGTTATTCGGATCCCGGGAACTGATATGGGGCATCCATGGCAAGACCCACCACCACCGACCAGCCACTTACATTTTCTTCACAAAGAAGTGTGAAAATAAAGGGGTTACATGGCATTATATCCTTAATTAATTCAAATGATTTCCTTATCAATTAAATAACGTGGGACCCACTTATGTTTTGTTTTGAAAAGAAAAAATGTTCTCTTTTGCTCCAGCACGTGAATGAGAGAAGCATTGGTGGGAGCTATTGTTTTGGCAAAAAAAAAGTGAAAATGCGAGTTTGGTACAAACGGGCACATTAAGGTAGATGTATTGTTAGTGTTAGCGGAAGACACATAGCTTCGTACGGATCTCGATGAAACAAAACCATTTCAACTGCTGCATGCACTTTATTAGGATAGTTCTTGGTACATTGGGTCAGAAGAAATTATTTTCAAAAACACAAGAGAAAGGTAAAGTGGGACCCGATGGAAGAAACATGTCTCTAACATGTTGGGGTTAGGTGGAACTTCAGTGCAGAACTATACATCGAATTGGATGTACCGTCAGCATCTAATGGAAGATCTTTGTTCACGAGGGTCCCGGCTAACCTTTCGACCAATCACAATATGTAATTACTGAGTTAAACTACTTCATGCAACATCGTAACGGAAGCACTTATTCTTTTTCAACAAATTCTGATCTCGGCAGACGATTTAGGAGGGAGTTGACGCGTATGGTGGGGCCAACCGATAAGAACAGAAGCTGTGTTTCTTAAAAATGAAGATTCAGTACAACAACGGGCCACCAAGCTAGGTGTTATGCGCTGTTGGAAGAAGACACATCAATCTGCACGGGTCCTAGCACATATTGGTCCAATAATAAGTCAAGTACATCTTATTAAGTTGTTCCATGTCACATCGTAGCAGAAGTATTTATATTCAGAAAACTGATAACCTCTGTCAGACATTTATCAACTACGGGGTTTTTGGAAAATGTACCGCGCATGCAAAGGAAGAGAGAGAGGCGGCTAGGATTATTAATCCTTTCCCATTACAGATTTTGCGGACCGGGTGAAGGGTTCGGAGGCTATAAAAAGCTGTAGAGAATTTCATTCTGGAGACATCTTTTTTTTACTTCTTCTTTGGATTGTAACCAGAGACACTTCTTCTTTGATCATTCATTTGTAGCAAGAAATATTAAGAGTTCTTGGCTTTTACCTTGAGCTTTTGTATTTAGTTTCATTTTAACTCTTTCTTCTTTATTTATTTGCCAATACTCTTTAATTATAAGTAGCTAAACTTCTAATTGATTAGGGATGATTTCAAAGTCCTGAACAATAAAGCATTATTTTCTTTAACCACGTTTATTGTAAGTTTTATTTAATTGTTGATTATCTTTATTATTTTTAATGTTTAAGAATATTGAGGGGTTATTTAAAATGATCAATTAAATTAACCAATCAATATTTCTTCTACTAGTTTAGGGTTGTGTGATATATGTAATTGTCACATCAACTCTTTACACAAGTAGTAAATCGCAAGAGCTGACAGAGGGATTTTGTTAAGCAATTGTGTGTAAAGATAACACTAGTAAGCGGACCGAGCTTATGCGTCGATGTTAGGATCAACCCGATTCACGAGTGTAAAGCATTCGACTAATTTACACCTTGAGAGCTTATTCTTGGTGGGTTGGTTGGATAGAATCTGGTAGTCGAGCGCTTCCGTATCCAGTGGCAGTAGGAATCCGGGGGATAGCAGAGCTTATTGCTATTCTACGGTTGGTAACAATATAAGTTAAACAAGAAATAAATTTGTATTTAATTAAGCTTCGGTTCAGTGACGGAGAATGATTCCCTAATCATCTTCTTTATTATTATTTACAACAAAGTATTATTATTATTTTCTTTTATTAGTTACTTTGATTTGAAATCTAAAAACCCCCCTTTCGGTGACTTTTAACAACTAGAAACTCTCTGCTCTTCGTGGGAACGAACTCATTGCCATTATATTACCAGTTAATTGTGTGGACAGAAGTTAATTAATTTGTTGTGTAAACGACGCGCACCACTTCATGAACTTGCAAAACTTGTCCAAATATGCTGGCAACATTGTAGTAGTGTTGACAACAACATTAACGACACAATAAACCCAGCATCGCTATTGCTATGAGCAAAAAAATCCATGGATGGGTAGCTATCGTTTGTTCCTTCCTTCGTAATCCTAACTTTAGGTTTTGGCCGTGAGCATAATTCCCGCGGCAAGACTTAGTTTCAGCTATAAGCCCAATTCCCGCGGCAAGACATCATATTTTGCTTGAGTAGGTATTAGCTTTCACTCATTGTGGCTGTGGGTGTCGTGTCCTGCGGCCAAAGAAAATATTCCGGTAGAGAATTTGTTGTTGGATCTGGATCATTAGCGGTTGAACTCAATTTTTGCAAAGTCCTCATGCACGGTTTTCTTCAAAGTAGTAACTCTTCTTTTGTTTTGCTCTGTTGTAGTAATTCCAAAAGTGAAAAGTAGCATAAGGAATTCTTGTTAAGATGTCACCTGGAGATGGTTCTTCCGTCGTGTCAAGAAATGCTAACAACTCCAAAGATAAGCCAAACATGGACGATGAATTCTTCACAAGGTCTTATACGGTCACGAGGACCCATCCCAAACATGTGGCAGCCCTTCTGACTGTTTCAGAGAACGAAGGAGAGGTCCAATCAGTCTACCCGGGGCGTGTAATAAGGTTTTGTCTCCGGAAGAAAGAGTACCCAGCTTCTCCTATTGACTTCAAAATCTGTCATAGCCCATTGCGCTCTTATGATAGATGGATGAAATTCATGGTAAGTTGTGACCATGTGACGGCCAATCTGATTGAGGCGCAAATCATGAATGTTGTCATGGCGTCGGCGACACTTCAGATTAGGAAAGACGCTGCAGGTTTGATCACTTTTATCTCCAGATGGTGCGCAGAGACTCATACGGCCATATGCAGATGGGGCGAAATGTCTATTACTTTGGAAAGTGTAGCTGTTTTGTTGAATCTTCCAGTAGTAGGGAATCTTGACGTTGTCTTGTCCGAGGAAGAGGAAGAAATGCACGCCGCTCTAGTCACGATGTCGACAGGATATGTTAGGAAGAACTATGAGGAAAAGTGTTTTTATACTTGGTGGGTGTCTGAATGGTTCCCTGAGGAGCCGGAGGCGAATCAGGTGTTGGATAATACGCTCAGTGTTGCTGCCTTTTTAGCCTTGTGGTTATCTAGAGATATTTTTGATAGCTCTGGCAAGAAAGGAATAAGACAGAAGCTCATCAAATTTGCTATCAAATTGGCGAAAGGCGTTGCTCTTCCCATAGGCAGTTTGTTCCTTGGCTCGTTGTACACCCATCTGGATTGCTTAGCGGCGGACATGTATGTTTCTAATGGGTATATGAAGGTAGACTCGTATGTCCATGTCACCTTCCTCCAAGCATGGTTGTGGGAGTATTTCAAAGATTATGCTCCCAATCCGATAACTTCACTTTCTGGTGCATATGGCGGCTCTAGGATACTTCGTTGGTTGAAGAGACGTCCAAGACCTGGCTCAAAGCTCATCGATTTCCTTGACAACATGTATGCAATCAATTTCCGTCCTTGGGCTCCGGTCCACACGTCTATAGTTCAGCCAGACGTTTTTGCTTCCGCCCCGGACATGACATTGTATTCTGATGGCGAGAACATCAGCATTGGAGAAATTGTGTTCATGCGAAGATGCATACCTGGATATGTACCGTCCTTTTTCAAGGGATCTTTTGAAGTGGTTCCTTACAACAGTGACAGGGCCGCTCATCATATGGGTTTTGATCAGGGGATTCCGTTTCGCCGTCCATTTACGGCTCCAAAAGAACTGTTGCCAGCCGTTTTCGACAGCCGTGTCTTTGCACCTCATAAAAGCCTCCCCTTTCTGCTCCCAGAACGAAAACCGGTGACAACCTCTAAATATAATGTTTTCTGGCAGGAAGAGTTCCTCGCTATTCATCAATTCGTACAGGATGTTGTGAAAGCTCCACGCGGAAAGCCCTCTTCTAAGGTTCTGGAAAAACACGGATTGTTGAGGTTGCCTTCTTCGAGTAAACGGAAATCTTCTAGCTCAAATGAAGACAGTCCCCAGGAAAAGGAGTGAAGGTCGAAAAATCATGCGGGCGGCATCTGATCGGCTTCGACGGCCCTTGTGACCTTTAGTTCTTCCAACATGCAAGTATGTATAATTTTCTCCCTGATTTTGCCGAGTTGCATAAATATTCTGAATTGTCTCCACTAAATATCTCTTTCCCTTTTTAACTCAGGGACTTGACAACATGAACGCCTTCGCCAGACTTGCACGTGGCCAGAAAATGGCACCTTTTGAAGAAAAATCTGGCGATACTGAGCCTCTTGACAGTGAAGAGGAAAACGAAGAAAAAGAAAGCGACGTATCCGATGGTGACGGAAAAAGCAATTCGGAGTGCAGCAGCGAGTCTTCTTCCAATCCCAGTGGTCCCGCAGATGAGTCGGTGGGTTTTTCACACGTTTTCCTCTTGGACTATTTATTTATACGGAATAAATATTCAATTGGTGATATTACAGGAAGAAGCCGCTTCTGAAGATAACTCTGAGATGGAGATTCATGGCAATGAAGATGTAGCTGTGACGGAGACCGCGCACATTGATAATCTTTAGATGGAGATTGATCATCGTGAGGATGCCGTTGTGTCTCCAGTAGTGGAAAACGCTTCTATGGCTGCAAGAGCAATTTTCCCAAAAAAAAATTGATGGTCGCAGATTCAGTTGCAGGTGCCATTTTCGACCCTCCATTTTTGGCTCCTTTTGAAGGTCATGTGTTGATCGGAGGATTTAGTGTACCAACTAAGTATGCGTAGTTGTATACCCAAATATGGCAGAAGCATGGACACATCACAAAAACTAAAAAGGTCACCAGCCGATTTTCATTAGTTAAGCGCGTGGAAGAAGCCCTATCTACAATCCATGATATGTGCAACGTGACTGGCCAAACCGTTTCTGGAGATGTAGTCTCAAGCTGGGAGTTCCACCGGGACGTGTGCGTGTGCTTTGAGTTTAACGTCTCCTGGTTCTGTGAAGGATTTTCCAAGATCCAAAAGCTGCAGGCTGAAATGGTTGAAGGTCCCTCCGCGGATTTGATTAATCAACAGTAGGCATAAATCGAGAGGTTATCTCAGGAGTTGAAGTTGAAGCAGGTGGCTCTTCAAAGCATGAAGGATGCTTTCTCCAAGAAGAATGGGTTGTTGTTGGACAATTTCCCTTGAATGCTTTTATTTCTCTGAATTTCCTCCTCTTAGGTTTTCTTTTTTTGAAAGGAAAGAGACGCCTCTTTTATGGTTTGATTTTCTGGTTGTTGGATTGATAGATGGTTGCTTTATAAGGATATTTTGAATTGATTTATTTTTGGAATGGTCTCATAAATAAATTTTTTTTTGAAGATAATGGTACTTGGATCAACTAATATGTTGGGATCCGAGTTATGAATGCAAGTAACGCAATCGTTTCGAAGAAACCTTAAGTATTGCATGAAAAAGTGGAAATATGGGAGCTATATGAAATCGTAGAATAATTGGGAGCTGACGCCTGTGTCAGATCTCCAACGAATTCAAAATGATGGGTTGTGTAAACATTTCTTGACAAAACTTACTCACTTAATCCTGGCCGCGAGAAGTCCCCAGTCATTCTTTATTGTCTTTGTAACATCTTTATGTCGATCCGTGGTAACGCGGAGAATCTTCAGTTCCCAGGCGTAATACCCCTGAATCAATCTTTTCTTGGACAATACGTTTCAGACCATTGCACTCACTGGTAGGATGATGGATAAATCTGTGATAGTGGCAATAGATTTGAATCTAACATCTATTGATCAGTTGGTGGGCACCATACTGGGGGTAGTTGGACTGCTCCTTATCGTACCCAAACTTCCAGTAATTCCAGAATTCTTCTTATAGGCAACGGGAAGCGTGGATGTTTTGAGTCTAGCTTTTATCGTATCAGGGGATACTGTGGTGGAGATTCTTGTAAGCTTTGATATGAAGCTCTTTTCGAGTGCGGAATCGATGCTTGAGCGGACATTGATTCGTAAGCGGGTCGTTTGCTTCTGCCATATTGCTGAATGGTAATTTCTCTTGAGGGGCATGCATCAGTGGCAGCGATGCGAAGTGGCTGGGCTGGATATTGTTTGTTGGCGCAGCGCTCGTCTCCATAGGCATCTTGGCAGATTTCCCCTTCTTCAAGTTCCTCCTTCTTCAGTAAAGCAGTTGTGGCTGCGGACTGTTGGACAACTCTTTGAACTTCCGCAAGGGTTTGGAGATAAAGGTTTTCCAACAAAGCTTCATAGGCCGGCTCTTTGCTTTTGTCCTATAGATATTATGGCGCACTTGGCAAGTCTCCTCCCCTAGTTTTGTGAAACTGTCTTGACTCTTTGTCATCGACAGAATTCAATTTGTTTCTTCTCTTCTGCTCTTGCATGACATAGCTACGTGTTCTTTCGGCATCTCCATTGGTAGAGGCACAGACCTTAGCCAAAGATTCAATATTTTTCGCATCATTTCTGAAATCAGTAGGATCCTTCGGGAAAGCGTTCACTGACTCTTCCCACAATCGCCTTATCATACTCTTCAGGATACGAAGCGTTTCATTTTGCCGCTTGATGATATCAACTTGATTTACGGCCATATCCTCTAACATTTTCGTTATGCCTTCCATGGTAGTTGGTTTCCGGGCAGTCATTGCTTTGGTAAGGTTAGGACGACCAGTATACATATGGAAAGTTAGACTTGGTGATTGAAATGAATTTGGAAATTGATATTGCAACCGAGAGATTAATCTCCCACTATGGTCGCCAGTTGTTTTGGGGTAAAAACTGTTTCTGCCGGTTTTGGTAAATTTGGGTGTGTTGATGAGAAACGAAGTTAGACCAAACAAATGCACTGCACGGGAGTACTTTAGATTCGAGAGATCAATCTGTACAATCCTGTCCTAAACCAAGAAATGGTCATTCCAGTCTTGCTTCGGACACAAAGTGAAGGAGAAGGGTTGGTCTTAGGGAGGAGAAGGTGTTGAGACCAGAATGGTTAATTCTGAAGGTGTGGTTATTTTATGACTTGTATCAGAATGTGGAACTGGCTTGCAAAATGTAAGCTATCAGTTCTTTGGTGTTTTCTGGATACTTGTGTTGTTGTTAACCAAAACTGTTGTTTTGTCGAAATAGGTAGAAACCTATTTATACAAGTCATAATTGAACGTACCCTGGTCTCGTAGGAAGTGGGAGTAGTTGAGTGATGGAGAAGTGGGGTAATGTGTAAATGCTAGAAACCACGTCCCCGCTATGAAGGAAACGTGTTAGTTTACACCCACTACTTCTTGCCGCCACTAACTGCCCGCTTTCCTGACACTTTCTTATAATGGGCGTGTTGCACGCCGCACGCTGTAAACCGCCAGACCAATACCCTGATGATCATCCCCCAGTTTGTGACATGTTTGATATCTCGAGTATTTTCGTGGAAAATGTGCAGCAGATTTTTGAGTGGGTCTCGTATGTAAGACCTAGTTATTCTGATTAATTGTTGTTTGTGGGTAAAAACTATTTCTGCCGATTTTGGTAATTTTGGGTGTGTGGATGAGAAACGAATCTAAACCATAAACAATGCACTGCACGGGAGTAATTTTGATTCGAGAGATCAATCTGTACAATCCTGGCCTAAACCAAGAAATGGTTGTTCCAGGCTTGCTTCGGTCACAAAGTGAAGGAGAAGGGTTGGTCTTAGGGAGGGAAGCGAAGAAAATGTTGAGACCAAAATAGTTGATTCTGAAGGTGTGGTTGTTTTATGACTTGTATCAGAAAGTGGAACTGGAATGAAAGGTATCAGTTCTTTGGTGATTTCTGGATACTGTGATGTTGCCGATCAAAAACTTGTTGTCTCGTGGTAAATAGGTGAAACCTATTTATACAAGTCATATTGAAACGTACCATGGTCTCGTAGGAAATGGAAACTATTGAGTGGTGGAAGAATAGAGTAACGTGTAACCGTCAGGCATTATGCTTCCATGATGAAGGAAGTGAATTAGTTTACACCGTTACTTTCATCACCACTAATTGTCCCACTTCATGACACTTTCTTATAACGGGCGTATTGCACACCACACGCTGTAAACCGCCAGACCAATACCCTGATGAGTATCCCCCAGTTTGTGACATGTCTGATGTCTCGAGTGTTTTCGTGGAAAACATATAGCAGGTTGCTATGTGTGGCAAGTCAAAGTCAAGAGACTAGCCAAAGGAAAATAGCATGTGATGTTATTTGGCTTGCCTTGGCCGGACTCCTAAAACTTGCCACAAGTCCGTCAGTGTGGCGAACTTGAATGGCTGAGATTGCATCTCATGAAGAAGGGTAGTCGTTGATTATGGCTACCTTCTGTTGGCGCCCGGTAATGTCACAGTGGCATTTTTGGTGTACGTCAGTGGCATTACAGCATGACTGGCATATCCCGTGCATGCCAGTGGCACGGTGGTGTAAGTGGCACCTAGCGTAGCCATGGACACTAGTTGGTTGCCTGGAACTTGCCGCAAGTTTTGTCAGTTCAGTGGCGAACTTGGATGACTGAGATTGCATCTCATGAGGAAGGGTAGCCGTTGATTATGGCTGACCGCTGTCGTAAGCGACACAAATATAATTACACTTTCTTACTACTCAAAATATAAATATAGCAAGGGCAAGAAAGGATCGATCCCACAGAGAGGTCTAGGTTGTCAAATTGTTATGGTTTCCTATATAAAACACCCGAAAGAATTTCTGATTGTGTAAATAAAAATAAACAAAAAGCAAAGAAACAAATAAGCAAACAAATAAGATAGAAGAGATATTGGTTAAGGATTTCGTTTTCATTCACTAACATGCTTTTCACAATAACTAGAATTGATATTTAATCTCAACTTTTATCAAAGACCCTAGAATATCTTGATCGCAAGAATATCCCGCAAACCTCCTCATGTCATCAACAAACACATTAAAAGATGCGAATATGAATTCTACCTAAAGGAACAACCTAACGTGTAAAAGCACTAATCAAGTTTAATTCCCTAGATGCGTTAAGTTCTATGAAATCAGGCCAATCAAAGCAATTGAACGTGGAAAGCGCACTAATTCAATTTAACAAAGGTTACGATTCACATATGACCATAAGAATATATCACTACAAACCATAATCATAATATGCTACTTGTATCCAAGGAATATCACTTTTGCGTATAATAAACCCTAAACTAGCAATAGATGTGATTAGAAGTTCTACCAATTTGCAACTTGACAAAACAATCAATCAATCATAAAACAATATTTTCAGAGAATTGCAAACGATAATTATGAGACAAAACTAATATATTGAATCAAAGAATCATATTATGTGAAATCCAACTATTCCATAACCAATAATAAACTTAGGTACTCATATTCATGGAGTTCATAACAAGAAGAAAGAGAAAAGACTTCATGGTTCTAAACCCTAGAATAAAGTAAAAAAGAGATAATAAAACGTGGTCGATAATCCTCAAAAAAAATAGAAGTCCTCTCTTTTATATATTCCTCAATTTCCATAAAGGATACTCCTTCTAAAATTAGGTTTTGTCTTCAAGTCCATTAGTTGGAAATTCACCCGGCCCACCATGGAGAGAAACCCGTGTAGGAATTGTCCCAAAAACGCTCGCCGGAAAACTGGGATTATGGCCGGAATCCCACCGAAAAGTCGCAGAAATAGCATCTCAGTGACCTAGGCAAAGTCAAACCGGCCACACGGTCAACGGGTCGGGACCGAGTCATCTCGTGTCAACACCGATTCATCAAGTCGACCGATTATGTGAATCGTGGGCTGACTGAGTTGAGTCAAGGTCTAACTCAGCCGATCGGATCTCGGCCAAACCAATTTGCGGTGCCATTTGCCGTGACAAGCCATACCGATGCACCATCATTGTCATTACTTCATCGCGACCATCATGGCCCCGGGCCGCCTTCAACATTAGCAACAACACCCTAGCCTTCCTGCAACACAGCCAAGCTGCCAATCTCAGGAACAACTCCATTTCACCTCAGGCCAGCTTCTTCCCTGCAATTCCATTAACCAACCATCAGCTGCACCTGCATCTTCTTCTTAGCTTGACTCATTACTCAACTCTAGTTCACATCACTACCATCACTTGTCATTCCTTGTTATCGATGTGAGCTTTGCAAAGATCTGTATCACTCGGTCCCCCCCGCAATCCCTTGCACTTTTGTTGTAGCTTCATTCATTAAGTCCTTCCGTCTATCCACAGCTCATTCCCACCGCAAGTGCCACCTAAGAAATCCCCCATTGCACTGTAACATCACTCGTGAGCTTCATCCCAAATGACCATACTAGCACCATTCATTTCCACCAAGTCTAGCTCCATTTGGCTGGTGCAAGCCTCGCAATTACCGGCTCCTCCCTGTAACATCTCAATCTTCACCAGACTCATTTGTTGTCTAGAACTCTGGCAATTCCTTGTTTCCGCAACTCCACCAAAACCCGTTTCAGTTCATGCCAGCGCCAAGCCATTTTGACTTAATAATCCCCGCAAATCAAGCCATTTTGCCCATTTCAGATTCCCTTGCAGCTCTTGCCATCCACTCTGCCAATTCCATCTCAGTTTAGCCACCTGCTTGCAATCAGCATCCATCTCAATTACTTCTCGCCACTTCAACATCAGAATCAGAAACCCTAAATTTCACTCACCTCTGTGAATCAATTCCACTACCAATTTCTTCCTAATTTCCACGATTTCTCTATCCGTGATTCGAACAACAAGAACACCCATCTTCGAAATCACTCCACAACCCTTATTAATCCACCAACACCATTCAACAACAAGAAACCCATCTATGGCAGCAGAGCACTCGTCCTCTCTTCATCTCGAGGTCTCGGCTTCTTGATTAATCAACAAAGAATCAAAGACAACGAACCCTAACTTTCGCTAATTGCAACAACAGTCGTACTAATTAAAATCCCTTCCATGACCTCAAAATCCGCTAACTTCAATCTCTCGATTTCTCACTTTCAGACAAAGAATGAAGAAAGAAATGGATTTTGAGAGTTGGTTTCTCTAGGGTGTAGGAACTACGGTTCGATAGGTACCCCAGTAGGTGCCCTATAACAGATGGTCACCCCTTAACCAGCTGGCTGCTTTCTATTTCTCATCCAAAAGAGAGTTGCCCCTTAACACTGACTGGGCTCCAGATAGTGCTCGCCCGTGAAGTGACAATTCTGCCCTTTTCGCTCTAAATGAGTAGTTTCTCCTTCTTTTCCTCCGTGCGACTCCAGAATACCTAATAACTCAAAAACACACATAAGATACATAATTTACAAGAAAACTCGCAAAGAAAGCATAAATACTAGATATTAAATACGGTGTATTCTACACCTATCAAATTCCCCCACACTTAGACTTTGCTTGTCCTCGAGCAAATCAAACAAAATTAAAATACAACAACTCCGTGACGTCGAGGCTACGGTTAATTTTAGCATAAATAACAAGCCTTTAAACCCCTAGGTGTCCCTAGTGGACGAGTTATAGTCTCGTGAAGGTTTACTAGAGATATACCTACAAAACCTATATTTCCAACTCCGTCTATTCGTGACAAATCAATGAATGAATCCAAAATGACTACGGAGGAGGTACCTTGCAAATTCAATTCAATTATTAGTAAATAAACTCTAATTAGATAGTCGAACAAGCCACAATACTCGGAAACTAACAAACCACAATCACAATGAAAAGATTAAGAAGATGGATATAGATGTAGATGTTGGCGAATGTTCACAAGTGTTCGATGTTTCCCATATCTCGTCTCAAGGTCATTTGCTAAGATGAACCTAATCCTATTGGATTGAGCTACTTAGTGCTGAATGCTACATCAAATCAATTGGCATATACAAGGGAACCAAAAGTGACTTTATTCAACACAATAATATATATTTTTTTTATATGATTGGATCAAACTGGATCCAATTTCTTTTTTTTTTTTTTTTAGACAGCATGATTAGATCTTTTGGATCCAAGCGCATGCTTCTTGTCAGCAAGTACATGATAGTTGCCTTGGATCCTGCATTCCACGCTTGTTTAGGCGACGGAGACAGGGGACTACGTTTCACACATACGCTATTCCCAAGTGTCTTTTTATTCCATTTTGGTCTAATTGATCGGTCCTTTTTTTTTTTTTTTTCTTTTTTTTTTCAAATTTTTTTTTTTTTTTTTCAATTTTTTTTTTTTTTTTTTTTTTTTTTTTCATGTAACTCAACCACTCTATTTCATCCTAGCAGTAATAACACGTCGATTTTTAGTGACCCACCAAAGCACTTAGAGAACAATAGATAAATATGAAAAAAAATAAAAATAGAACGTGATATGGTGATATTCCGAGATATGGTAACAACTATCATGTTAATTTGTGATTTCTGAGCTATATTCTTCCCTTTTAGTTAATTAGTTCCTCAACTCCTGCATTCAAAATGGTTCCATCCACTAATGGTGTCAAAAACAAACTATACAAACATATAAATGCTCCCCCACACTTAAACTTCACATTGTCCTCAATGTGCAAAACCGAAAGTTCTGAATTCTGACGTAACAGCAGATAAAACGCAAAAACTGTGCAAATTGGTAAGGAATTTGGAAAAACTCCATTTCACAAAAGTTGTTCACCTACGTGTTTTCTACACAGTGTCAAAATTTCATAGTGTTTTGATAAACGGTCTGACAGTTATGGTCTCTGGACTGAACTATGCGCAGTCTGAAATTTTCTGACGAAAAGGTATTCGTCATAATTCTCTTCTAAGATAGATTACGGACTCAATGAAATTAAACATAGGGATGCAAATATAATATGCAAACAGTAAAAATAAATAAATAAACGAAACAAAAATAAAATGCAAAAGGATAAGAGATACAAAACCGGTGGGTTGCCTCCCACTAAGCGCTTGTTTTAAAGTCGACGGCCCGACTAGCTTCTTGTAAGATTCATTCCCCATACACCAATAATCTGAAAAGTTGGGGATCCGTCCATAGAACCTGTTTTGCAAACACTAGCTTCACACAAATATTAGTAACATAAAGCAAAAGTAAAGCTATGAACCGATAAAAGCTTCCCCCCACACTTATTCTTGTCCACACTTGGAAGTGTATAAAGAATATGGAAGTCGGGTACCTCCACGGTTTCTGGTTCCATAACCTGCATAGTATGAGAATCAAGTATCTCTAATGGCGGAAAACGAGAAACAAAGTCATTCAATAAAGTTCTCGAAGCACATACATTCAAACCAATAAGAGGTAAAGGAGAAGAAATAATAGGCAATGGGTTAGATAAACCTTGCACAATCTCTTGTATTACGGAATCCTCTTCATCCTTAAAAAATTCAAGTGAATTATTCACCTCTTGTATATCATGGTCCTCTATTAAACCTTGCAACCATTCTTCGTCCGTTTCTGCCTTAACCAAAGTCTCAACATAAACATTATCATTACAATCATTTGCAAGCTCAATTGGGTCTTCCACAATATTGGTTATAACGGTTTCATTCTCAACATACTCCTCTTTGTTGTAAGGCACACACTCTTTTGCGGATCCAAATTTTATCATAAGAAACCTTTTTAGAACACTCGAAAATGCATCATCCTCAAGCTCCACCCTTTGAATAGGCTCTTGATCATTATTAAGATCAATGCTCGAGTAATCTACACAAGTGTCTACATATTCCTCTTCATCTTCATCTTGATCCCAAAAAGACTCCTCGGAGATGTCACCATGAGTTGTTTCAAGCAATGTATCATAATCACCGTCACTATCATAGTCAACATAAGATTGTTCCTCGCTGAATTTAGTGTTGCTAATCTCAAACTCATCCTTTTGAATAGGTGAATGATCATTATTACGATCAAGAGTTGAGTTAACTACACAATTATCCACGAAAGTGCCCAAGGATTGGCCTTTTTCAACATTAGCATCAATCAAATATTCATCACAAACCATATGCACATTAGAATTATCCATATCTTCCTTGTATTGATCAATGTCTCTTCGCAAGATAGTCATACCTTCACGAAGTTCTTGGAGTTGCTCGTTTGTAGTCTCTTTAGCTTTTTGAAATTCCTCTTGTAAAAAGGTGGAAACTTTATCTATAAAATTAGAGACTTTTTGTTCAAGAGCATAAGAATCCTCCCATCCTTGTTGTTGTTCACACACATACCCACCATAAGGTTGTTGAGGAAAACCACAAGGTTCCATGGAATATTGGTCATAACCAATGAATTGGTTTTGATTATACCCATGGAATTGGTAGTTGTCGTATTGTTGAGGTTGTTGTCCGTATCCATCCACGTAATATGCTCCTTCCATAGAAATAAGCACCTGAAATAATTCCCAAACCAAGGTTAAAACCCAGAAAATAAGAAAAAATAAAAATAAAAATAAAACAAAAAATAAATACAAAAATAAGAAACCAAAAACAATTAACAACCGCTGCCTCCCCGGCAACGGCGCCAAAATTTGACCGCTGTCGTAAGCGACACAAATATAATTACACTTTCTTACTACTCAAAATATAAATATAGCAAGGGCAAGAAAGGATCGATCCCACAGAGAGGTCTAGGTTGTCAAATTGTTATGGTTTCCTATATAAAACACCCGAAAGAATTTCTGATTGTGTAAATAAAAATAAACAAAAAGCAAAGAAACAAATAAGCAAACAAATAAGATAGAAGAGATATTGGTTAAGGATTTCGTTTTCATTCACTAACATGCTTTTCACAATAACTAGAATTGATATTTAATCTCAACTTTTATCAAAGACCCTAGAATATCTTGATCGCAAGAATATCCCGCAAACCTCCTCATGTCATCAACAAACACATTAAAAGATGCGAATATGAATTCTACCTAAAGGAACAACCTAACGTGTAAAAGCACTAATCAAGTTTAATTCCCTAGATGCGTTAAGTTCTATGAAATCAGGCCAATCAAAGCAATTGAACGTGGAAAGCGCACTAATTCAATTTAACAAAGGTTACGATTCACATATGACCATAAGAATATATCACTACAAACCATAATCATAATATGCTACTTGTATCCAAGGAATATCACTTTTGCGTATAATAAACCCTAAACTAGCAATAGATGTGATTAGAAGTTCTACCAATTTGCAACTTGACAAAACAATCAATCAATCATAAAACAATATTTTCGAGAATTGCAAACGATAATTATGAGACAAAACTAATATATTGAATCAAAGAATCATATTATGTGAAATCCAACTATTCCATAACCAATAATAAACTTAGGTACTCATATTCATGGAGTTCATAACAAGAAGAAAGAGAAAAGACTTCATGGTTCTAAACCCTAGAATAAAGTAAAAAAGAGATAATAAAACGTGGTCGATAATCCTCAAAAAAAATAGAAGTCCTCTCTTTTATATATTCCTCAATTTCCATAAAGGATACTCCTTCTAAAATTAGGTTTTGTCTTCAAGTCCATTAGTTGGAAATTCACCCGGCCCACCATGGAGAGAAACCCGTGTAGGAATTGTCCCAAAAACGCTCGCCGGAAAACTGGGATTATGGCCGGAATCCCACCGGAAAAGTCGCCGGAAATAGCATCTCAGGTGACCGGCCAAGTCAAACCGGCCACCGGGTCAACGGGTCAGGACCGAGTCATCTCAGGTCAACACCGATTCAGTCAAGTCAAGTCAAGTCAGACCGATTATGTGAATCAGGGGCTGACTGAGTTGAGTCAAGGTCTAACTCAGCCTGACTGGATCTGGCCAAACCAATTTGCAGGCCATTTGCCAGGACAAGCCATACTGATGCACCATCATTGTCATTACTTCACTGCCAGCCATCATGGCCCTGGTCGCCTTCAACATTAGCAACAACACCCTAGCTCGCCCGCAACACAGCCTAAGTCGCAATCTCAGGAACAACTCCATTTCACCTCAGGCCAGCTTCTTCCCTGCAATTCCATTAACCAACCATCAGCTGCACCTGCATCTTCTTCTTAGCCAGCTCATTACTCAACTCTAGTTCACATCACTACCATCACTTGTCATTCCTTGTTATCTGATGTGAGCTTTTGAAACAATTGTATCACCAGTCCCCCGCAATCCCTTGCACCTGTTGTAGCTTCATTCATTAAGTCCTTCCGTCTATCCACAGCTCATTCCCCTGCAAGTGCCACCGGCAAATCCCCCATTGCACCTGTAACATCACTCTGTGAGCTTCATCCAGCCCATACTAGCACCATTCATTTCCACCAAGTCTAGCTCCATTTGGGCAGGTGCAAGCCTGCAATTACCAGCTCCTCCCTGTAACATCTCAATCTTCACCAGACTCATTTGTTGTCTAGAACTCTGGCAATTCCTTGTTTCCGAAACTCCACCAAAACCCGTTTCAGTTCATGCCAGCGCCAAGCCATTTTGACTTAATAATCCCCTGCAAATCAAGCCATTTTGCCCATTTCAGTTCCTTGCAGCTCTTGCCATCCACTCTGCCAATTCCATCTCAGTTTAGCCACCTGCTTGCAATCAGCATCCATGTCAATTACTTCTCGCCACTTCAACATCAGAATCAGAAACCCTAAATTTCACTCACCTCCGTGAATCAATTCCACTACCAATTTCTTCCTAATTTCCACGATTTTCTATCTCGTGATTCGAACAACAAGAACACCCATCTTCGAAATCACTCCACAACCCTTATTAATCCACCAACACCATTCAACAACAAAAACCCATCTATGCAAAAGAGCGCACTCGTCCTCTCTTCATCTCTCGAGGTCTCGGCTTCTTGATTAATCAACAAAACAAAGACAACGAACCCTAACTTTCTGCTAATTGCAACAACAGGTCGTACTAATTAAAATCCCTTCCATGACCTCAAAATCCGCTAACTTCAATCTCTCGATTTCTCACTTTCAGACAAAGAATGAAGAAAGAAATGGATTTTGAGAGTTGGTTTCTCTAGGGTGTAGGAACTACGGTTCGATAGGTACCCCAGTAGGTGCCCTATAACAGATGGTCACCCCTTAACCAGCTGGATGCTTTCTATTTCTCATCCAAAAGAGAGTTGCCCCCTTAACACCGACCTGGGCTCCGAGATAGTGCTCGCCCGTGAAGTGACAATTCCGCCCTTTTCGCTCTAAATGAGTAGTTTCTCCTTCTTTCCTCCGTGCGACTCCGAATACCTAATAACTCAAAAACACACATAAGATACATAATTTACAAGAAAACTCGCAAAGAAAGCATAAATACTAGATATTAAATACGGTGTATTCTACACCTATCAATGGCCACATATTTGTTGTGTACCAAAGTGGAGCCATTAGCATAGTGGCGCCTGGCGTAGCCGTGGCATAGCGACATTCCATTGGCGTAGCCGTGGCAGCTTTTTTGGCATATTGGTGTTAGACCCAAATATGGCTCTGGAAACATTGGCCATGTTGCCACATCGATCCCAACGCTCTGGGAAACGTTATTTGACTTGGTTGCCGTAGCAATTTTGTCCAAATTAGGGTTTGGCATGTCGAAACCCTAATTAGTGCGTGTGGCATGGCCGCGACATGGTGGCGTTGTGGCATGTTACTGCGGCAGAGTGTCATGTTGGCACGTTACTGTGGCAGAGTGGTATGCTGGCATGCCGATTAATATGTTGTTGTGGCAGGGCGCGCTTGGCTTGCCAGTTAGTATGGTGGCGCGACAGGGTGCGTTTGGCATTTAATGTATGATGGCGGGTTTAGAGCGACTTGATTGGTCAAGAAAAGGGGCCTGCCAAACATGAGGCGCGGCCGCACCTCTAGTGCTCGTGGCGCATTTAAAGTGACATAATTGGTCGGTAGGAAAGAGAGGGGCCGGCCAAGCATGGGCGTGGACACACTTCTGGTGTGAGTGTGGCGGCTTTAGAGCAACCTGATTGGTCGAAGGGAAGTGGGGCCGGCAAGTAAAGGCCCAGCCACAACTTATGTGCGCGTGGCTAGTTTGTAGCGACCTGATTGGTCGGTAGGAAAGAGAGGGGCCGGCCAAGCATGGGCGTGTCCACACTTCTGGTGTGAATGTGGCGTCTTTAGAGCAACCTGATTGGTCGAAGGGAAGTGGGGCCGGCAAGTAAGGGCCCAGCCACAACTTATGTGTGCATGGCTAGTTTGAGGCGATCTGATTGGTTGAGGGAAATAGGGCCGATTTAGGATGGCAAGTGGCGCCAGTTGTCCTAAGGCATGGCCATTCCTCCCTTTGCTACTGCGGCTCCCTGTTTTCTGATTCTGGCCAAGATTTTGCACCTACTAATCCATGGCGGATTTATTACCTAGTTTGCCTAGGCTTACTTTCAACAACCAAGGTCTGGTATACTGCGCAAGGCGTAAAATTAATTGATTGAATTTTATGTGTTGACACAGAGTTCTTTAAGTTCATTTCCAGAGAGCAGCATGCTTTCTGATTGGATACTTTATGCAAAGACCTTTTCCTTGATATTTGGAAATTCGTGCTAATCTGCTAGGAGTGAACACAAATTGTCATGCCATATCAACATTAAGGGTTCAGCCGAGGAACATAGCATAGAAAGTATTCAAAGAAACTTATATTAAGTGAATATAGGCAAGGCGCCGAAATTTACAGAATATCTGGGATGGTTGCTATATTCGCCAGTCTGGATAAATTTCATATAAATATATTGAATGGCTTAATAAGTATGCCAGTGGAGAGGTTAACACTCATGGCTCTATTTCCTTACAGAGTGACGTCACATCAGATGCAAGGTTTTACAATTTTAACCCTAAGATAAAAACCACCATCAACATTAAGTCCCCTGCTTAGCTCGGAACAGTGGCATTGTTGCGGGGTAAGCATGAGATGGCGACAGGCGAGGATATAATCGGAACAACAAGTCATGAGGAGATTGTCAGGAAGATTTGGCTAACCTTTGTGATGGTTTATTTTCAATAATGTTGTAGCAATAGGTTCGTTCAAGACTTGTGAAAGCAGATTTTTTAGACTTAATTTTTGTAAATAAAAATAACAAGCTCAATTAAAAAGTTGTTTGGAAATTATGGAGAGGCTGGGGCTAAGATTCCGCTATTTACCAATTCCAAAGTGATACTAGTTACAGTCATGCAATTTCACACGTTCAATTTGATTCTCAACTATTGCAAAAGTAGATTTTTTAGAAACAACAAATGTTAATCCAAAGCATGGGATATCAAAACCTTAGGCTAAGCATATTCCATCAATAGAAAATACAATTGTTTAACAAAAATCATAAAATCTATTTTTAATCTAGGCAAATAATCATAATTAAAATTGCACAAATTAAATAATTAAGAATTACCACTTTTTCATTGGAAAGATAGCTTCCTCCATAGCCCCAAGGATTAGGTTTAGCTCATCATGTTGGAAACGCGCTCAAAAGTTTATTTCATTGCTCGAAAAGGTGTTTACAAATGATGAAAAGGAGAAAATGATGAAAATCGGGTGTTTGCAACGTTTATAACTGTTGCAAACACTGTTACAGAGAGCAATAAAGATAAACTGCTGCTGTTTCTTTTAAGTCTGTCTCCAAACTACGACCCACAACTGCGAGTCGTTAACACTGTTGAAGAACGACGGTCTTCGGCAGTCTGTTCTTCGTGTTCTTCGTCTTCAATGGCAGCAGCAGAGACAAGCTCTGCAACTTTGATTTCTCACCTTATTGACGCTCTAAACTCTCCCCAAGCTCTCCATACTCGCTCTATGACCTCCCAGCACCTTTTATAGCCTCTCATGCACGAGAAATCTCCTCCATAACTCAATATATTTCTTCATTAATCGGCATTGAAGAAAAATATTCTCGGGAATATTTTCTTCCCTGATTTAATTCTTCACGCGCTGAAATGATGCATAAACATTCCAAGCATGATATTACACGTTGTAGGAGTGATCCAACACGCTTCAGACACAACAAATCTTTCCAAAACACTTGAAATCCCGTGAAATAATTCTCCCATGCACGGACTGTCATGTTTTCTTCTCACGGATTTTTCAGCCAAATTTGATCGACCAAAACACTTGTAATAGCTTTATATATGTCCTAGGAACAATCCCATAAATTTTCAACCATTTAGTCTCCCTATAACACCTCCGAATTCTTGGTTGAAATTTTGACAGTGATAAACATCATTTTACCGCCAATTTTGAAATTTGAATTTGAGAAGAAAGTCACCCCTTATCCATTGGTCGCCCCTTATCCGTTGCTGGAGTCCGAATAACATGTGTCCTCCGGGGTGCTCCACACAACTTTTCGAGCCGATTTTTTTCCAAAAATGTTTATTGCCCAAAAATACCTACAAACACATAAAACACCAAAATTAATACAAAATCGAGTGCCAACAATATATAGTATTGAGATCAAATTAGACACAAAAATGTGTCTATCAAATACCCCCAAACTTATTATTTATTTGGTCCTCGAGCAAATTTATTTTAGAAAATAAAATGACTACACTTAGCACGTGCAAAGAAGTCGTTAAACCGCTAGGTGGCCCTAGTGGCGGAGTGTTGTCTCCGGAGGGTTTACCAGAGGTGTACCCACAAAACCTTTACTCCAGACCCTAGCTATCTACGTAGAACCTTGGAAGGCACTAAAGAATCTCCTTGGTTGGCATACTTATTGATTACAGGAGGAAGTACCGATGCGAAATTCCAATTCTTTGTACACGAGTTTGCACTCAAGCATACTAAAATTCATATAAAGTGACGAGCTCTACTCGGATAGTTTCTAATCATAAACCGGAGTCAACCAATCACATGGAAAGATTAAGAAGATGGATGTAGAGAAAAACATAGATGTTGACTAAGGTGAACCTATCCTAATGGACTGAGATACTGGTCTGGACTAATATCAACACACTAGCATATACAAGGGGACCAGTGATCGATAATCCTAACTCTAGGTCAACTCAGCTGGCATATACAAGGGTACCAGTGATCGACTTTATTGTATTTATTCCGGTTGGTCTAGTGGTCTGGTCATTTCTATTTATTTTATTATTTTTTTTGTATCTCAGTCACTCTATTTCACCCTAGCAATGGTAAAGAGAAAAATAAAAGAAGTGATCAGGATTCTTTCGATGTTTCCATCACGAGGATATGACGAAACTACCATGTTTTCTTTTTCTAACACCTGAGCTCTGTGCTTTTATGAATAGACTCTTTAGATGTTTCCATCTAATCAGATTGGTTCCTCAACTCCTACAACCAAAATGCTTCCATCCACTTAGATTGGTTAGTGCCGACCTTAATAAACTTAAATTTCTAGGCTCTGGAGTTTATTTATTGCAACTAAAAAGTTTTTCCCATACCCCCAAACTTAAATCTAACATTGTCCTCAATGTTCTAAAGATGAAATTAAAAACATGAACAAGGAGAAACCGTTACCACTAGAAGGAAATGAGGAAAAATATTACCGTGTTGCATGAGCAAGGGGTACCTCCCAAGGAGTGCTAAGTTTAAAGTCTTGACCAAAGACATCAAATACCTCAAAAAGGATCTTCACCTTCCAAAGTCATACACCAATAGCCGAAATAGTTGTGGGTCCATAAGACCAAATAGGGCTAACACCAATATCAGACAACTGCACTGGTTCAGAAAAATGAATAGAAGGAGCACATCCTCGTCTAAGGTCTCTGTCAAGACAACTAGGTTCATCTGGGTAGCATAATTGAGCTTCATATGTGTATCTTGATAAATTGATTCATCCGAAAAACGGGTCTCTAATACCTGGGTTACCTCCTGGACAGTATCAGGAGGATGGGGTTGCAGAGTCTGAATAGACTCAAGTAATATCTCAGACGCACAAAGCTCGAGTCCCAAGTTAGGGACTCTAATTAGGGATATTTGACGATCACAAGAACCATCACTACCCCCAAACTTAGGGTTTTCACTACTCACAGACAAACCTCTAACTATTGCTTGAATTTCCGTATCTTCAGAGTCCTTAAAATACTCAAGAGATTCTTCTAGTTCTCTACCCCCAAACTTAGGGTCATCATTATTCTCAGAAAGACCTAACACTATTGCCTGGATTTCTTGGTCCGTAGAGTCTTTAAAATACTCAAGGGCTTCTTCTAAAGATTGTTCACACATCTGGTCTAAGAGAATGGTTTCCTCAAATTCATCTAAAGAATCTCCCTGGAGAGTGTCATGCCGTTATCTGAACTAAATCCATGAACTAAAGTGCTAATCATATTCACTTCTTCTAAGTTATCATTCTCAGAAGGTTGTCTAGTAACATTAAATACATTCTGTTCAGTATTCATATTACCAAAGGATATGTTCATAAGCCCGGTCCTACAATTGATGAAAGCGTTGGCTGTGGCTAAAAATGGGCGACCTAGAATCACTGGGATTTGAGCATTTGGGTCTTGAACAGGTTGGGTGTCTAGAACAACGAAATCCACTGGTTAAATAAACTTATCAACCTCAATCAGAAGATCCTCTATGACACCACGAGGGACTTTTACAGACCTATCAGCTAATTGTAGTGTCATTTTAGTCGGTTTCAACTTACCAATACCTAGCTGGGTGTATACATGATACGGGAGTAAGTTAACACTAGCTCCTAAATCAAGTAAAGCTTTATCGACCATGTGATTACCAATCGCACAAGATATGGTGGGGCATCCAGGGTCCTTATACTTAGGAGGTGTTTGGTTCAGAAGAATGGAACTTACTTGACCAGCTAAAAAGGCTTTCTTTTGGACATTAAGCTTACGCTTTCGTGTACAAAGATCTTTAAGGAACTTGGCATAAGCAGGCATCTGCCTAATTGCTTCTAATAACGGAATATTGATTTTCACCTGTTTAAATGTTTCCATTATCTCGTTGAATGTCGACTCCTTCTTTGTTGGGGATAACAACTGCGGATATGGGGCTCTAGGCACAAAGGTAGTCCTAACAGAATTTCTTGGGACTCCTTAGGGATTGTTTCGGTTTCCTCGGATAAGGATTCCTCTTGGGACGTAGAAGGTGGAACTACAAAGTATGTCCACTAGGCATGGCTACCTTATTGTCTACCGTTTTACCGCTCCTAAAGGTTTTTATCGAGTTCACATGGTTTGATGATTCCTCACCAACTAAAGATATTTGATGGACCCCCTAGGATTGGGTTGAGATTGACTAGGAAACTTACCTTCTTCTCTCTCACTTAAATACTTAGCTATTTGGCCGACTTGAAGTTCTAATTTAGCAAGAGTCTGGGAATTATCCTTATGGTTCTGCCTGGTTTCTTGTTGAAAGCTAAGGTGGTTGGCTGATAACATAGTAAGAGCTTCTTCTAAGGTAGAGATCTTTTTCTCAGAAGTGTTATGAAATTGGGTTTGACCTGAAGGGTTCTGAGTATAACCAAAACCTGGGGGAGGCTGAGAATTACTAGACTGTCCTTGATTCTGGCCCTTAGACCAAGAAAAATTAGGATGGTTTCTCCAACCAGGGTTGTAGGTCTTTGAGTAGGGGCCAAACTTCTGACGGTTCTCAAACCTAGCATTGTTATAGACAGCATTGGCTTGTTCTTCACTAACATGACCTTCCCAAAATGAGTTATCGGGCTCTATTCCACAACTAGAGACTTGAGAGGCTCTATTAGGTTCGTCAAGGGACCTATTTTTAGACTGACCCATTTCCAAAGCTTCTAACCTTCTAGACAAAGCAGCAAACTTAGCATCTGACTCGAAGCTTGTATCTACCACATTGGTGCTACTTCTATTGACCAAGAGTCTTTTAGGGGGTTCAACACAAGACTCCCACTGTTGGGATTTTTCAGCGATAGTTCCTAAGAAGGTAAAAGCATCATCAACAGTTTTATTTGTGAACTCACCGGCACACATAGACTCGACCATGGATTTAGTCGAATAGTCTAAACCATTATAAATAATCTCCACAAGTTTCATCTTATCAAATCCATGGTGAGGAAACTGGGATAGGAGATCATTGAATCTCTCTAAAAACCTATAAAGAGACTCTCCCTCTTGTTGCACACTAGCACTAATTTTCTGCATAACAGCTGCAGTTTTATGCTTAGGGTAGAATTTCATATAGAAAGCTGCAATCAGTTCCTGCCATGTTTCAATGGATCCAGATGGTAGGTTGTTCAGCCAGGTCTTGGCTTTATCTCTCAAGGAAAAGGGAAACATCTTAAGTTTCAAGACTTCATCAGTAAGGTCTTTTATTCTAACTGTCCCGCAAATTTCCTCAAAGTCCCTAATATGAAAATAAGGGTTCTCATCATCTTTTCCTAAGAATATAGGGATCATCTGAAGAAGACTAGGTTTTATCTCGAAATTAGCCGTATTGGCTGGCAATTTAATACACGAAGCTCGGTTGGTCCTAGTTGGGAACATGTAAACTTTCAAAGTAGCAATTGCTGGCACAGCTGAAGTACTAGGGGTACTTTCCTCACGAAGAGACAGATTCTCAAAATTGAAGTTTCCAAAAACGGGGCTCTCAAAAGAAGAGTCTTCGAGTTCCCCGCCTTCACAAGAAGAACTTCTAGGTTTGTCACTAATCAATCGACCTAGATTGTCTCTTTTCCAAGCCCGCTCTCTAATAACCTCGGGCATACACTAGAAAAACAAAATAAAAGAAAAAGAAAAATCCTAAAAGGAAGGGAAGTTCTATGCAAACACAAACAAGGCTGACTCCACCAAAACAAACCTATTGAATTCTAGCAAACAAAAAGCATGATGTCTCCACTTAGATTGTTTCTAGACCAGCTTCTAATCGTTCGAAAGGGAATTCGTTACAATTTGAGCAAACCCCTCTGGATCAATCCGAGTCAAAGTAAGTTGAATCAAGGCGAGGGAAGCTCCGTGGAGCTTTGATACCCAAGGCCTCACCGCTATTACAAGGCGGCGCAGTCACGCATTCAACTTCACAGAAACCTTCATGAACTTCGAAGTATGCTAAAAGGGTAACCAATATTTTTCGAGCGACTTTCCTACTAAGCTCGTTACCCTATCGGTCTCGTTCTATTCCAAATTTTAAAGCTTAGGTTCGCGTTAAGTTTCGTTTTCCTAAGGCGGGCAAGAAGAGAACTGTGATGAAATCCGAACCCTTATCTTGTATGGCCAGGCCTTGCCCTTTACTAGGAAATTAAAGCATCCGGATTCAGTTCCTCGACATATATGCAAACGAAGGAATACAGTAACTCGCTGGCAGGGGATTCGCGAGTGTTTCGACAAACTTACCTCCCGTACCAGACGGGGGATGGACCGTTGTAGTCGACTCGGGCCACGACTCCTATGTCATGTACGAACCCGAGGGGCCGAGGTGATATCGTAATCACCGTCCTTCTCTGCAAATAGTTTGATATTTAATACTACCCTTCCGTAGGGTTTAAAAATAAAAGAATGTCCAAATGTCCAAGTCCAAAAAGTAAAAGTGCAAAAGAAAAGGAAAGTCTTAAAAAAAATAAAAATAAAATATCTCTCTTTTTTTTTTCTCTCTTTTTATAAAATATAAAAAATCTTCTTCTTTCGCTCCTTTCGCTTTGTCTTTAACTCCAAATCTTTAAGTATCCACCAAAAGCTTTGGCAAATTTTTCTTTCGCTCCAAATCCCAAAATCAAAAGGAAAAGACAAAAACCCAAAAACGTAAAGAAGAACAAATAAATAAAAACCTAAAATAAAATCTAAAAACTCTAGCCTAAAGACAAGTCCGCGTCGGCGGCGCCAAAAATTGATGGTTTATTTTCAATGATGTTGTAGTAATAGGTTCGTTCAAGACTTGTGAAAGCAGATTTTGTAGACTTAATTTTTGTAAATAAAAATAACAAGCTCAACTAAAAAGTTGTTTGGAAATTATGGAGAGGCTTGGGCTAAGATTCCGCTATTTACCAATTCCAAAGTGATACTAGTTACAATCATGCAATTTCACACGTTCAATATGATCCTCAACTATTGCAAAAGTAGATTTTTTAGAAACAACAAATGTTAATCCAAAGCATGGGATATCAAAACCTTAGGCTAAGCATATTCCATCAATAGAAAATACAATTGTTTAACAAAAATCATAAAATCTATTTTTAATCTAGGCAAATAATCATAATTAAAATTGAACAAATTAAATAATTAAGAATTACCACTTTTTCATTGGAAAGATAGCTTCCTCCATCGCCCCAAGGATTAGGTTTAGCTCATCATGTTGGAAACGCGCTCAAAAGTTGATTTCATTGCTCGAAAAGGTGTTTACAAATGATGAAAAGGAGAAAATGATGAAAATCGGGTGTTTGCAACGTTTATAAACGTTGCAAACACTGTTACAGAGAGCAATAAAGATAAAGCGCCATTTGCTGTTTCTTTTAAGATCTCCAAACTACGACCCACAACTGCGAGTCGTTAACACTGTTGAAGAACGACGGTCTTCGGCAGTCTGTTCTTCGTGTTCTTCGTCTTCAATGGCAGCAGCAGAGACAAGCTCTGCAACTTTGATTTCTCACCTTATTGACGCTCTAAACTCTCCCCAAGCTCTCCATACTCGCTCTATGACCTCCCAGCACCTTTTATAGCCTCTCATGCACGAGAAATCTCCTCCATAACTCCATATATTTCTTCATTAATCGGCATTGAAGAAAAATATTCTCGGGAATATTTTCTTCCCTGATTTAATTCTTCACGCGTATTGAAATGATGCATAAACATTCCAAGCATGATATTACACGTTGTAGGAGTGATCCAACACGCTTCAGACACAACAAATCTTTCCAAAACACTTGAAATCCCGTGAAATAATTCTCCCATGCACGGACTGCCATGTTTTCTTCTCACGGATTTTTCAGCCAAATTTGATCGACCAAAACACTTGTAATAGCTTTATATATGTCCTAGGAACAATCCCATAAATTTTCAGCCATTTAGTCTCCCTATAACACCTCCGAATTCTTGGTTGAAATTTTGACAGTGATAAACATCATTTTCCCGCCAATTTTGAAATTTGAATTTGAGAAGAAAGTCACCCCTTATCTATTGGTCGCCCCTTATCCGTTGCTGGAGTCCGAATAACATGTGTCCTCCGGGGTGCTCCGCACAACTTTTCGAGCCGATTTTTTTCCAAAAATGTTTATTGCCCAAAAATACCTACAAACACATAAAACACCAAAATTAATACAAAATCGAGTGCCAACAATATATAGTATTGAGATCAAATTAGACACAAAAATGTGTCTATCAAATACCCCCAAACTTATTATTTGATGGTCCTCGAGCAAATTTATTTTAGAAAATAAAATGACTACACTTAGCACGTGCAGCAAGCCGTTAAACCGCTAGGTGGCCCTAGTGGCGGAGTGTTGTCTCCGGAGGATTTACCAGAGGTGTACCCACAAAACCTTTACTCTAGACCCTAGCTATCTACGTAGAACCTTGGAAGGCACTAAAGAATCTCCTTGGTTGGCATACTTATTGATTACAGGAGGAAGTACCCTGATGCGAAATTCCAATTGTTGTACACGAGTTTGCACTCAAGCATACTAAAATTCATATAAAGTGACAGAGCTCTACTCAGATAGTTTCTAGACATCATAAACCGGAGTCAACCAATCACATGGAAAGATTAAGAAGATGGATGTAGAGAAAAACATAGATGTTGACTAAGGTGAACCTATCCTAATGGACTGAGATACTGATCTGGACTAATATCAACACACTGGCATATACAAGGGGACCAGTGATCGATAATCCTAACTCTAGGTCAACTCAGTTGGCATATACAAGGGTACCAGTGATCGACTTTATTGTATTTATTCCGGTTGGTCTAGTGGTCTGGTCATTTTTTTTTATCTCAGTCACTCTATTTCACCCTAGCAATGGTAAAGAGAAAAATAAAAGAAGTGATCAGGATTCTTTCGATGTTTCCATCACGAGGATATGGCGAAACTACCATGTTTTCTTTTTCTAACACCTGAGCTCTGTGATTTTATGAATAGACTCTTTAGATGTTTCCATCTAATCAGATTGGTTCCTCAACTCCTACAACCAAAATGCTTCCATCCACTTAGATTGGTTAGTGCCGACCTTAATAAACTTAAATTTCTAGGATCTGGAGTTTATTTATTGCAACAAAAAAGTTTTTCCCATACCCCCAAACTTAAATCTAACATTTTCCTCAATGTTCTAAAGATGAAATTAAAAACATGAACAAGGAGAAACCGTTACCACTAGAAGGAAATGAGGAAAAATATTACCGTGTTGCATGAGCAAGGGGTATCTCCCAAGGAGTGCTAAGTTTAAAGTCTTCAGCCAGACATCAAATACCTCAAAAAGGATCTTCACCTTCCAAAGTCATACACCAATAGCCGAAATAGTTGTGGGTCCATAAGACCAAATAGGGCTAACACCAATATCAAACAACTGCACTGGTTCAGAAAAATGAATAGAAGGAGCACATCCTCGTCTAAGGTCTCTGTCAAGACAACTAGGTTCATCTGGGTAGCATAATTGAGCTTCATATGTGTATCTTGATAAATTGATTCATCCGAAAAACGGGTCTCTAATGCCTGGGTTACCTCCTGGACAGTATCAGGAGGATCGGGTTGCAGAGTCTGAATAGACTCAAGTAATATCTCAGACGCACAAAGATCGAGTCCCAAGTTAGGGACTCTAATTAGGGATATTTGACGATCACAAGAACCATCACTACCCCCAAAATTAGGGTTTTCACTACTCACAGACAAACCTCTAACTATTGCTTGAATTTCCGGATCTTCGAGTCCTTAAAATACTCAAGAGATTCTTCTAGTTCTCTACCCCCAAACTTAGGGTCATCATTATTCTCAGAAAGACCTAACACTATTGCCTGGATTTCTGGGTCCGTAGAGTCTTTAAAATACTCAAGCGATCGTCCATTTCCCTTCCAAAAAATGAACTGAATGAAAGGAGGAGTTATTCAGTGATTCATTAACATCTGGTCTAAGAGAATGGTTTCCTCAAATTCATCTAAAGAATCTCCCTGGAGAGTGTCATGCCAGTTATCCTGAACTAAATCCTGAACTAAAGTGCTAATCATATTCACTTCTTCTAAGTCATCATTCTCAGAAGGTTGTCTAGTAACATTAAATACATTTAGTTCAGTGGTCATATTACCAAAGGATATGTTCATAAGCCCGGTCCTACAATTGATGACAGCGTTGGCTGTGGCTAAAAATGGGCGACCTAGAATCACTGGGATTTGAGCATTTGGGTCTTGAACAGGTTGGGTGTCTAGAACAACGAAATCCACTGGATAAATAAACTTATCAACCTCAATCAGAACATCCTCTATGACACCACGAGGGACTTTTACAGACCTATCAGCTAATTGTAGTGTCATTTTAGTCGGTTTCAACTTACCAAGACCTAGCTGGGTGTATACATGATACGGGAGTAAGTTAACACTAGATCTTAAATCAAGTAAAGCTTTATCGACCATGTGATTACCAATCGCACAAGATATGGTGGGGCATCCAGGGTCCTTATACTTAGGAGGTGTTTGGTTCAGAAGAATGGAACTTACTTGACCAGCTAAAAAGGCTTTCTTTTGGACATTAAGCTTACGCTTTCGTGTACAAAGATCTTTAAGGAACTTGGCATAAGAAGGCATCTGCCTAATTGCTTCTAATAACGGAATATTGATGTTCACCTGTTTAAATGTTTCCATTATCTCGTTGAATGTCGACTCCTTCTTTGTTGGGGATAACAACTGCGGATATGGGGCTCTAGGCACAAAGGTAGTCCTAACAGGAATTTCTTGGGACTCCTTAGGGATTGTTTCAGTTTCCTCAGCTAAGGATTCCTCTTGGGACGTAGAAGGTGGAACTACAGTATGTCCACTAGGCATGGCTACCTTATTGTCTACCGTTTTACCGCTCCTAAGGGTTTTTATCGAGTTCACATGGTTTGATGATTCCTCACCAACTAAAGATATTTGATGGACCCCCTAGGATTGGGTTGAGATTGACTAGGAAACTTACCTTCTTCTCTCTCACTTAAATACTTAGCTATTTGGCTGACTTGAAGTTCTAATTTAGCAAGAGTCTGGGAATTATCCTTATGTTTTTGCCTGGTTTCTTGTTGAAAGCTAAGGTGGTTGGCTGATAACATAGTAAGAGCTTCTTCTAAGGTAGAGATCTTTTTCTCAGAAGTGTTATGAAACTGGGTTTGACCTGAAGGGTTCTGAGTATAACCAAAACCTGGGGGAGGCTGAGAATTACTAGACTGTCCTTGATTCTGGCCCTTAGACCAAGAAAAATTAGGATGGTTTCTCCAACCAGGGTTGTAGGTCTCTGAGTCAGGGTCAAACTTCTGACGGTTCTCAAACCTAGCGTTGTTATAGACAGCATTGGCTTGTTCTTCACTAACATGACCTTCCCAAAATTAATTATCGGGCTCTATTCCACAACTAGAAACTTGAGAGGCTCTATTAGGTTCGTCAAGGGACCTATTTTTAGACTGACCCATTTCCAAAGCTTCTAACCTTCTAGACAAAGCAACAAACTTAGCATCTGACTCGAAGCTTGTATCTACCACATTGGTGCTACTTCTATTGACCAAGAGTCTTTTAGGGGGTTCAACACAAGACTCCCCTTTGTTGGGATTTTTCAAATGATAGTTCCTAAGAAGGTAAAAGCATCATCAACAGTTTTATTTGTGAACTCACCGGCACACATAGACTCGACCATGGATTTAGTCGAATAGTCTAAACCATTATAAATAATCTCCACAAGTTTCATCTTATCAAATCCATGGTGAGGACACTGGGATAGGAGATCATTGAATCTCTTTAAAAACCTATAAAGAGACTCTCCCTCTTGTTGCACACTAGCACTAATTTTATGCCTAACAGCTGCATTTTTATGCTTAGGGTAGAATTTCATATAGAAAGCTGCAATCAGTTCCTGCCATGTTTCAATGGATCCAGATGGTAGGTTGTTCAGCCATGTCTTGGCTTTATCTCTCAAGGAAAAGGGAAACATCTTAAGTTTCAAGACTTCATCGAGAAGGTCTTTTATTCTAACTGTCCCGCAAATTTCCTCAAAGTCCCTAATATGAAAATAAGGGTTCTCATCATCTTTTCCTAAGAATATAGGGATCATCTGAAGAAGACTAGGTTTTATCTCGAAATTAGCCGTATTGGCTGGCAATTTAATACACGAAGATCGGTTGGTCCTAGTTGGGAACATGTAATCTTTCAAAGTAGCCATTGCTGGCACAGCTGAAGTACTAGGGGTACTTTCCTCACGAAGAGACAGATTCTCAAAATTGAAGTTTCCAAAAACGGGGCACTCAAAAGAAGAGTCTTCGAGTTCCCCGCCTTCACAAGAAGAACTTCTAGGTTTGTCACTAATCAATCGACCTAGATTGTCTCTTTTCCAAGCCCGCTCTCTAATAACCTCGGGCATACACTAGAAAAACAAAATAAAAGAAAAAGAAAAATCCTAAAAGGAAGGGAAGTTCTATGCAAACACAAACAAGGCTGACTCCACCACAACAAACCTATTGAATTCTAGCAAACAAAAAGCATGATGGCTCCACTTAGATTATTTCTAGACCAGCTTCTAATCGTTCGAAAGGGAATTCGTTACAATTTGAGCAAACCCCTCTGGATCAATCCGAGTCAAAGTAAGTTGAATCAAGGCGAGGGAAGCTCCGTGGAGCTTTGATACCCAAGGCCTCACCGCTATTACAAGGCGGCGCAGTCACGCATTCAACTTCACAGAAACCTTCATGAACTTCGAAGTATGCTAAAAGGGTAACCAATATTTTTCGAGCGACTTTCCTACTAAGCTCGTTACCCTATCGGTCTCGTTCTATTCCAAAATTTAAAGCTTAGGTTCGCGTTAAGTTTCGTTTTCCTAAGGCGGGCAAGAAGAGAACGGTGATGAAATCCGAACCCTTATCTTGTATGGCCATGCCTTGCCCTTTACTAGGAAATTAAAGCAGCCGGATTCAGTTCCTCGACATATATGCAAACGAAGGTATACAGTAACTCGCTGGCAGGGGATTCGCGAGTGTTTCGACAAACTTACCTCCCGTACCAGACGGGGGATGAACCGTTGTAGTCGACTCGGGCCACGACTCCTATGTCATGTACGAACCCGAGGGGCCGAGGTGATATCGTAATCACCGTCCTTCTCTGCAAACAGTTTGATATTTAATACTACCCTTCCGTAGGGTTTAAAAATATAAGAATGTCCAAATGTCCAAGTCCAAAAAGTAAAAGTGCAAAAGAAAAGGAAAGTCTTAAAAAAAAATAAAAAAAAAATATCTCTCTTTTTTTTTTCTCTCTTTTTATAAATATAAAAAATCTTCTTCTTTCGCTCCTTTTGCTTTGTCTTTAACTCCAAATCTTTAAGTATCCACCAAAAGCTTTGGCAAATTTTTCTTTCGCTCCAAATCCCAAAATCTGAAAGGAAAAGACAAAAACCCAAAAACGTAAAGAAGAACAAATAAATAAAAACCTAAAATAAAATCTAAAAACTCTAGCCTAAAGACAAGTCCGCGTCGGCGGCGCCAAAAATTGATGGTTTATTTTCAATGATGTTGTAGTAATAGGTTCGTTCAAGACTTGTGAAAGCAGATTTTTTAGACTTAATTTTTGTAAATAAAAATAACATGCTCAATTAAAAAGTTGTTTGGAAATTATGGAGAGGCTGGGGATAAGATTCCGCTATTTACCAATTCCAAAGTGATACTAGTTACAATCATGCAATTTCACACGTTCAATTTGATTCTCAACTATTGCAAAAGTATATTTTTTTAGAAACAACAAATGTTAATCCAAAGCATGGGATATCAAAACCTTAGGCTAAGCATATTCCATCAATAGAAAATACAATTGTTTAACAAAAATCATAAAATCTATTTTTAATCTAGGCAAATAATCATAATTAAAATTGCACAAATTAAATAATTAAGAATTACCACTTTTTCATTGGAAAGATAGCTTCCTCCATCGCCCCAAGGATTAGGTTTAGCTCATCATGTTGGAAACGCGCTCAAAAGTTGATTTCATTGCTCGAAAAGGTGTTTACAAATGATGAAAAGGAGAAAATGATGAAAATCGGGTGTTTGCAACGTTTATAACCTGTTGCAAACAGCATTACGTAGAGTAATAAAGATAAACTGCCGCATTTGTTTCTTTTAAGTCTGTCTCCAAACTACGACCCACAAAGCGAGTCGTTAACCGTTGAAGAACGACGGTCTTCGGCAGTCTGTTCTTCGTGTTCTTCGTCTTCAATGGCAGCAGCAGAGACAAGCTCTGCAACTTTGATTTCTCACCTTATTGACGCTCTAAACTCTCCCCAAGCTCTCCATACTCTCTCTATGACCTCCCAGCACCTTTTATAGCCTCTCATGCACGAGAAATCTCCTCCATAACTCTATATATTTCTTCATTAATCGGCATTGAAGAAAAATATTCTCGGGAATATTTTCTTCCCTGATTTAATTCTTCACGCGCTGAAATGATGCATAAACATTCCAAACATGATATTACACGTTGTAGGAGTGATCCAACACGCTTCAGACACAACAAATCTTTCCAAAACACTTGAAATCCCGTGAAATAATTCTCCCATGCACGGACTGCCATGTTTTCTTCTCACGGATTTTCAGCCAAATTTGATCGACCAAAACACTTGTAATAGCTTTATATATGTCCTAGGAACAATCCCATAAATTTTCAGCCATTTAGTCTCCCTATAACACCTCCGAATTCTTGGTTGAAATTTTGACAGTGATAAACATCATTTTCCCGCCAATTTTGAAATTTGAATTTGAGAAGAAAGTCACCCCTTATCCATTGGTCGCCCCTTATCCGTTGCTGGAGTCCGAATAACATGTGTCCTCCGGGGGTGCTCCGCACAACTTTTCGAGCCGATTTTTTTCCAAAAATGTTTATTGCCCAAAAATACCTACAAACACATAAAACACCAAAATTAATACAAAATCGAGTGCCAACAATATATAGTATTGAGATCAAATTAGACACAAAAATGTGTCTATCACTTTGTCAGGAGGCATGAAGAATCTGTGATCCTTGCATTGGCGGCTTCGCATAAATTTGGCTTGGCCACAGGGTGTTGGCGAGCTTTGCTTCCCGGAACATTGGTGCCAACTTGGGCCATGGGGCTGATGCTGATGCCGCGGCTTCAGCCGCGGAGCGGTAACGATGGCATTACTGGCTTGAGCCACAAATCGGTGGATGGCGCTAGATGGCTAGCTCACAGAATGTATGGAGATGGCGCTTGGCTTCAGTATATGGAATGATGGAAACTGGCTTCATTTCGTGGAATGGCGGGAACAACACTTGGAACTTTGGCTACCAATCAGTAAAGATGGAGCCGGCATTTTCACAGGATGAGCAGAGATGGTGCAGCTTTGATCACTGAATGCTGGAGTCATGGCGTTGCTTGCTAGGGTGTGGAGTGGGCGAAGATGGCGCTTCTTTGAGCGGCGCTCCTTTGGCTATCTGACCGTTTTCTCCCGTTCCACATTAGGGTTTCGACGAGAGACTTCATCTGGTTGAGGCCGATTTTTTGGCCGCCGTGTAAACTCATTGTGTTTGCTCAACATCCATTTCTCTTTAGGGTTTCTAAAGTATATATGCTGGTGTAATTAGGTTACCCTTTCAAATACTTTCTATGTTAAATCCGTATTTCCTTCATCATGTCGAGCAGAAGCGAATCATCTTCGAGTCAGCCAGATTCTTCAGTCAAACGCAGGCGGCCCGATTCTGGCAACAATTCCCCCGTCCGAATCATCCGAGTTAAGAAGATCATACCGGTACATTTTTTTTTATTTATTGACCAATAGATGTTTGTTTGTTACCACATCGAGTGAAAAAGAGAGAGTTTCTTTTGTGCAGAGATATCCATCTGGAACATGTGTAACCGTCGTCGATGATGATGATCTGACCACCCCCTTTCCTTCGAATCCGAGCACACTAACCGCTGCAGATCTGGAAAATGCTGATTTGGGTATTTCTTGCCATGAATATCCCAATGCAGGTTTGTCATTCGAAATACGCATGAAGTGTTTATCTTCTAGCTACCGAAACGTTGGTAGATTCCTAGTGCGAAAGGAATTTGTGATTCTGTACACGAAAATATGGAAAATATATGGCCATATTGCTATCACGAACGTGGTGAAGCACTGCTTGTCTGCCTTGGTTACCACAGTGAACTATCTCCTTCCCATGATTATTGAAATGGAAGGCACATCCATCCGCGACGTCACAGAATCAACTATTGAAAAGTGGGAAAACATGGTGTCTACCTGTGAATCCCTTGAGTTTAACGTAAGTTGGCTGCGGCATCATCTTGAAATTGTGAAGGTTGATAGAGCCGGTATCCTTGCCAAAATCGTTCCTGCCACAAAAGTCATTTTGGAAGAGGAGAAGGCTCTGACCGTGGAATCTCAGAGGGTGGAAAAGGCAATCCAGGACTTGAAGAGTAGGACTAAAAGATATCAAAACAGGTTGAAGATGATGCTTTAAAGAAACTACAATCTATTGGATGGGCTTTTCTGAGTTGTGTAGTTGTGAGACACCTGGTTTTCTTTTTGGGTCTCGAATGTATTATCATCATTTTTTTTTGTATTGGTTTTGGATAAATAAGAGAATTTTCATTAATATACTTCGATTAAATAAAATTTGATAACTGGGATGTGAAGGAAACGGAAAGATGCCTAGATAGCCGTGCCATGAGACGGCGATGAGTGGAGTAATAGTTAGGCATAGTATGCCTTGAGCCATTTTACATTGATGACTGCCTCTAGTTTGCATCCATCTTCCTTGATGACCTTGTAGTATCCACTTTTATACGCTTTGGTGACCACATAAGGCCCTTCCCATTTTTGGGAGAATTTTGGTGCTGACATGTCTTGTTGGATGTGTTTGGCGGTCTTCAACACCAGATCCCCTACTTGAAAAACTCAAGGCTTCACAGCTTTTTTCGTATGCTCGGGAAATTCTATTTATGTATGCTTGCGCGTGATCTTCTGCTTTAGCTCTTCTGTAATCCAAAGTTTCTAGCTCCGCTACCCTGGCATTTGATGTTTCGGCTTCATTCCACTGGACTCCACTTGCCTCGGCAAACCTAGCTGATGGGATTTTAATTTCTGCTGGGAGAATGGCATCTGCGTCGTAGACGAGAGAATAGGGGGAGGCGCCAGTAGAGCTCCTTGGTGATGTCCGATAGGCCCAAAGCGCCATTGGCAATTGTTCGTGCCATATCCGAGGGTTATCGTGCACTGTCCGGCTGAGGATTTGAATTAGAGTCTTGTTGATGCTTTCGGCCTGCCCATTCCCTTGGGGGTAGTAAATGGTGGAGAAGACTTGTTTAATTCTATATTCTTTGAGTAACTCCCGTACTTGCTTGTTGGCAAAAGGAGTGTCGTTGTTGTTGATGATCTGTTTGGGCACACCGAAACGACAAATGATATATTCCTTAATGAACGCTGCAATTGTGGCTCCAATAGTCCCTCGTAAAGGGATGGCTTCGACCCATTTGGTGAAATACTATGTTGCGGTTATTACATATTCATGTTGTTTTGATGATGGAGGGTTGATCTTCCCAATGATGTCGAGTCCCCAGCTATAAAACGGCCACAGACTACTTACCGAATGCAGGGGGAGTTGAGGGTGCGTGGATAAGATTTCCATGAATTTGACATTTGTGGCATCTTTGAACAAAGGAAACCGCATCGTCCTCCATGGTCGGCCAGTAGTATCGCTCGTGTATTTGGAGAAACAACTTCTTTTTTCCTTAGTACTCGCCTTCGTGCATTTCTTTCAGCATGATTGGGATTTCTGCCTCGCCCAGGCATCGTAATAAATCTCCTCCAATAATTTTACGATACAGGCTTCCTTCATGGAGTATGAATCTCTTGGATCTTTGCTTCACCTTGGTTGCGTCTTTCTTGTTTGCAGGGAGTACGCCGTCGCGAAGATAACTGATGTATGGCTTTTGCCAGTCCCCAGCGTGGTCAACAGTGAAAAATTCCAATTGATGCGGCGGTGCTTGGCAATTGGAGCAAGATCCTTGGAGCAATCGAGATTGAGCCTCCATTTCAGGCCAGTAGTAGCCAAGGCGTTGCATACGACGATAAAGTGTTACCACCAACGTTTGTCCGCAAATTTCGCTATGAATATGGTTAAGCTGCTGTTGTGGCTCTACATCTCCGAGGCATTTTGACAGGGAACCATCTGGGTTCCGGCGGTACAACATCCCATGAAGCATGAAGAAGTTTTGCAAGGTTTTGAGACCGACCTTTCCTTGGGAAAGCGAGCTGTTAAGTTCTTGAATAATCGGTGTTCTCCAGTTGCTGGCTTCAGTCTCCTTAGATTGCGAAAGCCATGTTGATGCCATGGTTCGTCTTTTCACCGTCAGGGTTTCTTCTAAACCTCCGAACTACAGCTTTGACGCTAATGTGGATAGGCAATCAGCATCTTTGTTGTTGCTACGGCCAACATGTGTTATGGTCGCATCAGCGAAGTAATTTAGCAGCTTTTGCGCCTCGGATCTATACGGGGCCAGCGTTACCTCTTTCAGTGCGCATACTCCATTCATCTGGTTAACCAGTAATTTAGAATCACCCCTTATTTCCAGACATGTGGCCCAAGCTTGCTTGGCTAATGATAACCCTATGAGAAAGGCTTCATATTCTGCTGAATTGTTGGTGCAACGAAAGTCTAACTTGAAGGAATGCGAGAAAAATTCGCCGGTTGGAGATACTAGAACCACGGCCGCTCCTCCGGTATTATTGCTAGGGGTGGCGGAGCATCGAAAAATAGTAGCCACGCTTCTTCTTTGACAAAAGAGATTTTCGGAAATTCTCCAGGAAGGTCTTCGTGCGGTCTTTGTGGTACCTCTCCAGGGAAAGTTTGCTAATAAATCTGCGATGTCCTTGTCCTTTGATAGCTCTTGGGAAGCACACGTTATATCAAACTCTGATATTTGGAGGATCCATTTGGCTGGCCTTCCTATCAGGGCCGGTTTTGAAAGTAAGAACTTCACAGGATCGGACTTGGATATCAGCACCACTTTGTTTGAGAGCAGATAATGCCTAAACTTCTGAATAGAGTGAATTAGAGCTAGGCACGCTTTTTATGCCTTAGGGTATCTGAGCTCAGCATCCCTCAAAGTCCGACTGAAGTAGTATATAGGGTGCTCAATTCCTTCATCATCTCCTTGGGCGAGAAGAGCCCCGACAGCAGCATCACTAAAAGCAGTGTAGAGACACAACGGTCTTCCTTGTATGGGAGATTTCATGACGGCTGGGGATGACAGTATCTGTTGAATCTTCCGAAAAGCCTCTTGTTGTAGTGTCGTCCAAACAAAGCTTGCCCCCTTATTCAGCAATGGGGTGAATGAAGCAATAAGCTGAGCTAAACCCGGTATAAAACGCCGGATGTAGTTTACCTTACCCATAAAGCTCTGGAGTTCTTTCACAGTTTGTGGAGGTGGCATCATGAGGATGGCTTGGGTTTTGGCTGGGTCGACTTTGATTGCCTCGGCGGTCTCTTGGAAACCTAGAAATTTACCTGAAGAGACGCCAAAGGCACACTTCAAAGGATTCATCTACAGTTAGTATTCACGACACCTTTCAAACACCTGTCGCAAAACCTCTGTATGGGTCGCCCGGGTTTTTGACTTGACCACTATGTCATCCACATAGTCTTCAACTTGCTTATGCATCATATCATGGGAAATTGCGGTCATGGCACGTTGGTAGGTGGCACCAGCATTTTTCAAACCGAAAGGCATCACGGTATAGTAAAAGTTTCCAAGAGGAGTTCGAAAAGTTGTCTTACTTGCGTCGTGCTCATACATCTTTATTTGATTGTAGCCGATGTACCCGTCAATGAAAGAGAACATACCATGTCCACTGGTGGCGTCTACCAGCATATCAATGTTAGGAAGAGGAAAATCGTCCTTGGGGTAGCATTTGTTCAGATACCTGAAATCAACACAACACTTGATTTGGCCGCTCTTCTTCTTTACTGGAACCACATTGGCCAACCAAGTGGGATGGTGAATGGGTTTGATGAAACCAGCGGCTAGTAATTTTTGAATTTCCACCTTGATCTGTTCTTCCACATCATGTCTGAATTGTCACGGAGATTGTTTGATCGGTTTGGATCCGGGTATTATATGTAGATGATGAGTGACCAGTTTCTCATCCAAGCCAGGCATTTCCTCGTACGTCCATGCGAATACGTCTTGATATTCCTTAAGAAGGTCCACAAGTTTTGCACGTTCGTCGGCACATAGAGTTGAACTGATGGAGATATGCCGTGAAAATTCCTCGTTTCCGATGTTGACAACTTCGAGTTCATCGGTGGTGGATTTGGTTCCGTCCTGCAGTTGTCGTGGGGCATCCGGCACCTCCTCTTGTGACTCGCTGTTGTGATTGCATTCCATTTGGCGGAGATACTGGGTGGTAGTCTCCCCTTCTAATTGCAAACAGCGGCGCCGATATACAGTTTTCCCTTTTTCGTCACGACTTGCAATAAAAGCCCGCTCCTGCTTGGTATGAGTATGAGCCATACTTCCGTTTGATGAGGATAAATTGGCGTCCTTTTTTTTTGGAGAGATTGTGTGAGATCGGGTCTCTTTGTGCAGCGATGCGAGCCTTTCCTCTTCTTTAATTGACGTCCATGTCGGGAGTGGAGTGTAGTGGAATTTGCCTGACGAGCCCCGCGAATTTTCCTTCGGTTCGAACATTTCCATACCACAGATTGGTGTATAAGGAGTTAATGACGCGGGAATGCGAATAACTTCTTCATTCAACATGGTCTTTAGGCACTGGTGATATGTTGAAGGAATGATCCTGTTATCGTGGAGCCATTATCGATTACTTCGAACTTTACCTTCGACTGGATTGGTCCCACTGACAGATTTAGGTTGATGTATCCATACGTACTAGTTTGGTTTCCTTCGAAATCTGTCATCATGGTAGGCTGCCGTATAATTTTTCTTGGCCGCACCTTGGCTGTCTTGAGCGTTCTGAGAGTAATAACATTAGAGGACGCTCCCGTGTCGATGAGGACCCTTTTGAACTATGAATCCTTGATGCGGGCAGTGACGTGTAGGGCCTGGTTATGTCCTTCTTCTGCCATCATGTCGTCTTCAGTAAATGTAACATTGTTGACGGACATCTCTTATATTCTTGAAGTCTCCGAGCGTAAAGGAACCAAACATGCGTCTAGGGCTATTTGATTAATCGCAGTTAATGTCTCTGCTCGTTGGTCCTTTGAAAGGTGTAGAAGTTCACATAAACTTTCCACCAACGCGGCTGCTTCCTGGTTCACCGGTTTCTGATTAGTGGTGTAGTTGTTGACCTGAGAACGATCATTCTGGGCGTCAGTCCCCAGTGTTGGAATTTCCGGGGCGAGTGAGACACTCAAATCCGATGTAATTCTGACAAGAAAGTTGAGTATGTTGTTTATCGTATCCTTCATCAGGTCTATGTTCCTTGTGTGAACCTCCTGAACCCGTGTCAATTCGGCCAATCTTGGAATTTCTTCATTGGTTGTGTCATTAGGTGCCGTTTTGGGGAAAGAGGCATCGCCATTCGCCAGAGTATGAGTGGAATTTGGGATCATGGACTCAGTTCTAAGACCGACCATATTCTAGAAATTGGAATTGCAACCGAGAAATTTAATCTCCCACTGTGGTCGCCAATTATTTGTGGGTGAAAATTGTTTCTGCCGATTTTGGTAATTTTGGGTGTGTGGATAAGAAACGAATCTAAACCCTTAACAATGCACTGCACGGGAGTACTTTTTATTAGAGAGATCAATCTGTACAATCCTGGCCTAAACCAAGAAATGGCCGTTCCAGGCTTGCTTCGGTCACAAAGTGAAGGAGAAGGGTTGGTCTTAGGGAGGGAAGTGAAGAAAGTGTTGAGACCAGAATAGTTGATGCTGAAGGTGTGGTTGTTTTATGACTTGTATCAGAAAGTGGAACTGGAATGAAAGGTATTAGTTCTTTTGTGATTTCTATATACTGTGATATTGCCGACCAAAAACTTGTTGTCTCATGGTAAATAGGTGAAACCTATTTATACAAGTCATATTGAAACGTACCATGGTCTCGTAGGAAATGGAAACGATTGAGTGGTGGAAGAATAGAGTAACGTGTAACCGTCAGGCATTATGCTTCCATGGTGAAGGAAGTGAATTAGTTTACACCGTAACTTTCAACACCACTAATTGTCCCACTTCATGACACTTTATTATAATGGGTGTATTGCACGCCGCACGCTGTAAACCGCCAAACCGATACCCTGATGAGTATCCCTCAGTTTGTGACATGTTTGATGTCTCGAGTGTTTTCGTGGAAAACATGTAACAGGTTGCTATATGTGGCAAGTCAAAGTCAAGAGACTTGCCATAGGAAAATAGCATGTGATGCTATTAGGCTTGCCTTGGCCGGACGCCTAAAACTTGCCACAAGTCCGCCAGTTTGGTGGCGAACTTGAATGGCTGAGATTGTATCTCATGAAGAAGGGTAGCCGTTGATTATGGATACCTTCTGTTGGCGCCCGGTAATGTCACAGTGGCATTTTTGGTGTACGCCGGTGGCATTACAGCATGACTGGCATATCTCGTGCAGGCCAGTGGCACGGTGGTGTAAGTGGCGCCTGGCGTAGCCATGGCTATTAGATGGTTGCCTGGAACTTGCTGCGAGTCTTGTCAGTTCAGTGGCCAACTTGGATGGCTGAGATTGCATCTCATGAGGAAGGGTAGCCGTTGATTATGGCCACATCTTTGTTGTGTAGAAAAGTGGCGCCATTAGCATAGTGGCGCCTGGCGTAGCCGTGGCATAGCGGCATGCCAGTGGCGTAGCCGTGGCAGCTTTTTTGGCATATTGGTGTTAGACCAAAATATGGCTCTGGCAACATTGGCCATGTTGCCACATCGATCCCAACGCTCTGGGAAACGTTATTTGGCTTGGTTGGTGTAACAATTTTGTCCAAATTAGGGTTTGGCATGTCGAAATCCTAATTAGTGGCGTTGTGGCATGTTACTGCGGCAGAGTGGCATGTTGGCACGTTACTGCGGCAGAGTGGTATGCTGGCATGCCGATTAATATGTTGTTGTGGCAGGGCGCGTTTGGCTTGCCAGTTAGTATGCTGGCGCGACAGGGTGCGTTTGGCCTTTAATGTATGGTGGCGGGTTTAGAGCGACTTGATTGGTCAAGAAAAGGGGTCGACCAAACATGAGGCGCGACCGCACTAGTGCTCGTGGCGCATTTAAAGTGACCTAATTGGTCGGTAGGAAAGAGAGGGTTCGTCCAAGCATGGGCGTGGCCACACTTCTGGTGTGAGTGTGGTGGCTTTAGAGCAACCTGATTGGTCGAAGGGAAGTGGGGCCGACAAGTAAGGGCCCATCCACAACTTATGTGCGCGTGGCTAGTTTTAGGAGACCTGATTGGTCGGTAGGAAAGAGAGGGGCCGACCAAGCATGGGCGTGGCCACACTTCTGGTGTGAGTGTGGCGGCTTTAGAGCAACCTGATTGGTCGAAGGGAAGTGGGGCCGACAACTAAGGGCCCAGCCACAACTTATGTGCGCGTGTCTAGTTTGAGGCGACCTGATTGGTCGAGGGAAATAGGGCCGGTTTAGGATGGGGCGTGGCCAATGGCAAGTGGCTCCAGTTGGCCTAAGGCATGGACACACCTCCCTTTGCTGCTGCGGCTCCCTGTTTTCTGATTCTGGGCAAGATTTTTCACCTACTAATCCATGGCGGATTAATTACCTAGGCTTACTTTCGACAAGAAAGGTCTGGTATACTGCGCAAGGTGCAAAAGTAATTGATTGAATTCTATGTGTTGACACAGAGTTATTTAAGTTCATTGCCAGAGAGCAGCATGCTTTCTGATTGAATACTTTATGCAAAGACCTTATCCTTGATATTTGGAAATTCGTGCTACTCTGCTGCGAGTGAACAGAAATTGTCATGCCATATCAACATTTAGGGTTCAGCCGAGGAACATAGCATAGAAAGTATTCAAAGAAACTTGTATTAAGTGAATATAGGCAAGGCGCCGAAATTTACAGAACATCTGGGATGGTTGCTACATTCGCCAGTCTGGATAAATTTCATGTAAATATATTGAACGGCTCAATAAGTATGCCAGTGGAGAGGTTAAAACTCATGGATCTGTTTCCTTATAGAGTGACGTCACATCAGATGCAAGGTTTTACAATTTTAACCCTAAGCTAAAAACCACCATCAACAATTATATGCTAGCTAGGTGGCGGATAACCATGTGTGGCAAGTCAAGGTCAGGAGACTTATCGCAAGAGAATAGCATGTGATGCTATTAGGTTAGTCTTGGTTGGTCGCTTAAGACTTACCATGGGCCGATCAATTATGTGGAGAATTTGGACGGCTGAGATTGTAATTCAGGAAAGAGGGTGGCCGTTGATTATGTCCACATTCCGTTGGCGTAGTGGCATATCCGCGCATGTGGCATTGTGGCATGGCCAAGGCTAGGATTTGGCGTCGTGGCCAAAGTTAGGGCTTGGCGGCATGGCCAAGGCTAGGATTTAGCGACGTGGCCAAAGTTAGGGCTTTGGCGGCATGGCCAAGGCTAAAGTGGCTCGTGGCATGTTGTGGGACCAAAGTGGCGTAGTTATGGGCTATGACCAAAAATTAGGGTTTCGGCTAATGCTACTGAAGCAAAAGTCGCGTTTCGATCATAAAACCCTAATTGGAGTCCGTTATGGCGTTGGCCACGAACATAAAGTGGGTTAGCACGCAGTTGCGCCATTTATGGCACATTGGCATGTTACTGTGGCGAAATGGCATGTTGGCATGCCAATTAGCGTATTGGCGCGACATGGCATGTTTGGCATGCCGATTAGCATGGTGGTGCGGCATGGCATGCCAGTTAGAATGGTGGCGTGGCAGGGCGCGTTTGGCATGCAAATTAACATGGTGGCGTGGCAGGGCTCGTTTGGCCTTTCAACACATGAGGCGGGTTTAAAGCGACCTGATTGGTCAAAAGAGGGGGTCGGCCAAACATAGGGCGTGGCCACATCTCTAGTGCTCGTGGAGCATTTAAAGTGACTTGATTGGTCGATAGGAAAGAGGAGGGTTGGTCAAGCAGCATGGTGGCGTGGCCATCTGCAAGTGGCGTGGCCATCTGCAAGTGGCGCCGGCTGGCCTATGGCACGGACACACCTCCCTTGCTGCTGCTCCTATTTCCCGTGGCTCCTCTTTTGTTCCTTGTTTTCTGATTTTGGGTAGGACTTTTCACCTACTAATCCATGGCGGATCAATTGCCTAGTTTGCCTAGGTTTAGTTTCGACCAACAGGGTCTGATATACTGCGCGGGGCGCAAAACCCTAAAATTAATTAGGTTGGGATTTGATTTTCGTGAGTTATCACAAAATTGATTGAACTCTGTATGTTGACACAAATTTCTTCGAATTTATTTCCAGAGAGCAGTATGCTTTCCGATTGAGTACTTTTATGCAAAGACCTTAACCTTGATACTTCGGAAAATTCATGTTCTTTGTCTTTGTGAGTGAACACTAATTGTCATGTCATATCAACATTAAGGGTTCAGCCGTGGAACGCAAACACAGAAAGTATTCCGTGAGTCCTATATTAATGAATGATACAGGCAGAGTGTCGAAATTTATAGAATATCTAGGATTGTTGCTACATGCACCATTCTGGATAAATTTAATGTAAACATATTGAATTGCTCAATTAATGCGCCAATGAAGAGATTGTGTACTCATCACTTTTACATGGCTATGTCTCTTTGCAGAATAACAACATATCATACGCAAGGTTTTACAATTTTAGCCCTGAACTAAAAACCACCATCAACACTTGCCTATCGGAGAAATTAATCTCGAGTCAATTATTTCAATTGTACTCAATACGATAGAATCGGGCAAGATCAGAACACGCAACTACAAAGAAAATAGTTGGGTCTGGCTTCACAATCCCAATGAAGTCTTTGAAGTCGTTAACCTACAGGGTCTCGAAGAAACCTAAGGTTAAAGGAGAATCGACTCTAGTTTATGCAACTAGTAACACACAGGAGGTGTGGGGATTAGGTTTCCCAGTTGCTAGAGTTCTCCTTTATATAGTTTTCAAATCAGGGTTTGCAATCCAAGTTACCTTGGTAACAAAGCATTCAATATTCACCGTTAGATGAAAAACCTGATTCAACCAAGCTAATATCTTTCAACCGTTAGATCGAACTTAGATTGTTACACACAAATGAAATGTACCCTCATTTAGGTTTATGTAATCGTACCTAAACGTGTACACCATGTTGGCTCATAAATAGTTAACTGAGGTTAGCCATATGATTACTCTCATATCAACCTTATTAATCTTAACCATAACTAGTTCAAATGACTCAAATGAAACTAGTTAAAGTGTCGTTCAATTGCTATATTCTCATAGAAGTATACAAGAACACAATTGAAGCAAAATCGGTTTGATTCACTCAAATGAATCATGAACATTATAGCCATTGTTTGTAAAGATTTCATTCCTCATTATATAAATGTTTATGTTAATGTTCATAACCGATATTAGAACTTTAACCTTCAAGTATGCAAACGTGTACGCATACTTGAAATACCCGAACCAAGATTGGGTTTCGCCAGTACGCAAACGGGTACGCGAACTTTCAATCCCAGAGAAATTCTCGAACATGAGCCTGTACGCCAGTACGCAAATGGGTACGCATACTTAGGTTCCCGAATTTCTCAAACCAACAGGTACGCGAACGGGTGCGCATACTATGGTTCCCGGACATGGATTACATATGTGCAAGAGTGCATAACATGACATATCCAATAATGGTTAAGTGTTCTAAACTCTTATTTCAATCATTGAAACTTTCTTAGAGGATGACAATAGCCGTTTTCACACACTATTAGCATCAGAGTGATTTTCAAGATATTGAAATAATCATAACGAAACATTCCAAGACTACACCAAATGATTGTATCACACAAACCATGTAAGATGTTACTCGGAAATTTTCACATGATATAAGATGAACTTGGTCGAAGCGAAAGCTTGCCAGCACATATTTCGAGAAATATGTAAGCGAGATAAACTCACCTCGAAATCTCAAATGTGTATATATAAAACTATATCGTAATACGACTTATGTCTCAATATAGGAGATAGAGTAGAAATAGACTTTCCAAGTGATAGATGAGTTTCGGTCTCCACATACCTTTTGTCGATGAAGTTCCACAAGCTCCCCTTAGTAGTTCTTCGTCTTCAAATGATGAACGTCGTGAAGTCTAAGCTCAACTACACAATCTATGTCCTAGTCCGAGACATCTATAAATAGGCTAAAAATCAAGACTTATAGTTTTGATCACTAACATTGACAAACATGCTTGAGATAGCAACGCATGTGAGTTTGACCGAGCAGTGCTCTAACAATCACTTTTCCTGAAACGGAAAAATTAGTCGATCCATAAACCAAAATATGGTTGCATGATGTGTTATGCGTCCTTTGTGGTGGTTTGCATAATGGCTATGTATTCAATATTCGAGTATTGTATCTAAAGTGAAAGTATCACTTTTCTTGAAACAGAGGGAGTACATCGTTGTATTAGTTGCAACGGAAAATTAGTTGATGCATAAACCAAAATATAGCTACATAAAGTATTATATATCCTTTGTGGTGGTTTATATAATGGATATACATTTAATTTTCTAAAATTGTGCCTAAAATGATAAATACCTCTGAATTTTTCGTAAAAACTCTAAATTCGATATTGTTGTTTGTACTCATTGCGTACATTTTTTTATAACTTTTCCAACGAGATAAAATTTGTAAAATTCCAGGGCACGGATTTTTAGATATGTTATATTAAAGTTTGCTTTACAATTATACCCCTGAAAAGATAGGATACATAAGGAGTTATAGTAATTTGATTTATCTTCAACACCAAAATAATGGTACACACACAAGTTGAGTGTGAGCAGCAAATTCAGGGAAACCAACTAACTTATTACATGAAAGAATTGTCAAAATAATCTAATCCACAACCTATGGACCGATGCAATTAGTATTGTTCCCATCGGGAAGGTCTTTATATATTGAACACCTTCTCAAGAACTACACTATAAGCCAAAACCACTATTGCAAATTGCAAACATTCTCATTCATCTCTCCTTTTCATCTTCTAAAAAGTTCTTAGATTTACTCCTCCCACTATTTTTATCTTCAAACTTATTTTTTTGGGTCTCTTTTGTTTTTCATTTCTTGTTTTTCATTTGAATAAACCAATTTCCTTCTCTCGTGGGTCTCTTTTCTTTTCATTCACTCCATTTTGGAATCTTTTCCTTGTTTTAGTTAGATTAGATAAGCAGGTTTAGTATTAGGGGCGTGACAAATTAATGCAATAGAGAAAATGTTCCCATTAACACATAATATGCTTTGTACGTTCCATATATGGTGTAATGTGATGAATAGGTGCATGCCTCAAATTTGTCCACCAAAGAGGAAAACATTTGAAGAGATTAGTAAGCTACCGGAAGATGAACAAGAGGATGCAAAATAGGAATTTGATAAACAATACATTCTAAATCACGTTAAATGGGTTGCTTTCTCCGGTAAATGGGAGTCATTGACTTAGTCTCTCACTGAAGAAGAGTATAATATAAATCTTGCGGAGTTTATCGAACATTAGTCTATCCCCGATTACCCCGAGGATATTGTAACGTATGTGTGTTTGAGCAATGGTTGGAACTGCACAAAGATCGCTTTGTTTATACATTTACCAACCACCATAAACATTTTGGGAATCAAGTGACAAGTTTGGTAGAGTCGGCTCACCAACGGTTGAAGAAGAATCTTTTTGGATGTGTCAAAAATTTTGTGATCATGTTTAATGCTATGAGAAATTACTTCAACCGCGAGATTGATAGATTTAAAGAAAAGTTTCAAAAAGTCGTATCATGAAGTACAAGAAATGGGCCAACCTTCGGTTGTTCAAAGGAATCCATTATAATGTTTCCCATGCTTGTATAAAGAAGTTGATTGTAGAAGTGGAGTTGATTGAGAAATGGGGAACCAAGCCGGACGAGGTATGTTTGTAACATGATGAAGTCTACAGGACTCCCTTGTCACCATATAATAGTTAACTATGAAATGACCTAATCCCTTAAAGCGACATATATCTATATTGGAAACAAGTAAGTTTTGTCCCTCCTCCAAAGGGAGATGCCAGAGTAAAGTTCGGTGTTAACGAAATGGGAAGAACCGTACTCGAGATGTACCGAAACATGAACAAACTTGAATGGAAAATCTTTTGGGATGACATTAGGACAATCGTTTATACGCATACTTCGGAGAATGTCCACGAACCGGAAAAAGGCAAGCGCAGAGGTAGGCCAAGCACCAAAGAAACGAAAAAACGACTAAGACAATATGTGAAGGTTTTGATTGGAAAGGAAAGTGAAATACACGCTACAACTAGAGATCCTTTGACGCATGAGCATACCGAGGCAAAGTACCAAAAGGATTCTAAGAAACGGGCTAGGAATAGTATGGAAAAAGGCGAAACAAGTGAACGAGATTTGAATAAAAATGGTACGATATTACCCTCGCCACCAACCCAACCACCTCCATCGGCACCGAGCCAACCAACTCCATGAGACGAGAAGCTTAAGGCTTCAATGTGCCACATCCAACAAAAGAGTCGACCAATTGATGATAAGCCACCACCTATTAAGAAAGCTACTTGGAAGAACTACCTCCATACATTAGAGAGTACGTCATATCCATCGACGACGTCCTTCAGGATAGTAATTGCAGTTTTCACGTTGTCATACAACAACTAGGGCCCTTAACTCAAGGTGCCAAGCAATATAATAGGTGCATTCAATTATGTTCGTCAAAGGTTATTAGCAAAACTAAAGGAGAACCCAGCATTTTACAAGACAATATTGTACGGTTCATTAGTGAAAATGACGAGGGTATCTGGGTACACCACAATCTTTTCGTTTCAACCTATGATACCTTGAGTGATCATATATTAATAAAGTCGAGACAATACAACTTCAAGATATTCATTTGATAATAGTTACGGTTCAAAACCGATTTACTATGTTTTAGACTGGCAATAGTGATAGAATGTGGGAATCCAACTCAAAACCAATTAGCAATAATTGTAGTGGTCCCTTCCGCCGAACCATTGCTGACCGACAAAAGTACCTTTTCTTGTTAAAAAAATATGGATATTTTTTATTTACAATAGTGATAGAATGTGGGCATCCAACTCAAAACCAATTAGCAATAATTGGAGTGGTCCCTTCAACTATATGAAGTATCTAGACAAGGGATTTGGTTTATGTGGGATTAAGGACTACTATCCTAAACATACCCCTCCACGTGTAGGGCGTGAGTTTGGAGCCCCTAGATCATGTAGAGGCTAGCTCCCTACACGGTAGGGCACGAGTTTGGGGCCTCTAAGTCGTGGGAGAAGCAAATGTAAATATAACTGTTGGGCTTACTGTAACTTTCGGGCTTACTATTATATGGGCTAGCTCCGACACTATGATAGAATGTAGGCATCCAACTCAAAACCAATTGGAAATGAGTAGAGTGGTCCCTTCAACTATATGAAGTAGGGCTGCTCGTGGTTCGGTTTGGCTTGGTCTTGTGCCAAACCCAAAAACCAAACCAATGCCTCTTACGGAAAACCAAAAACCAACCCAGACCATGCTTGGTTTATATATTAGAAACCAAAACCGCCTCACCGGTTTTTTGGTTTTTTTTTCCGGTTTTTTCTAGTTTTTATTATAGCTTTGATTTTCAACTAGAATTCAAATTTTAATTACTGATTTCAATTTATTATAATTAAACAAAATCATTATATGTGGAAAAAAAGACTAAAACAAATCATATCCCATTGAAATATATATATTTATATATTCAATAATAGCTTTGATTATAACTAAATTTTCTTTATATTCTCATTGAAGTTTATATATTATCTCCGTTTCAAAATAATAAGCAGGTTTGTGTGTAAATTTACACACAAACCTGCCTATTTTTTAGAGACGGAGGGAGTACATTATAATATGATTTTTTTGACGAAAAAGGGCAAGTTTTATTGAAATAAAAATGATTAAGTCACTAAAACAGTGACAAAAAGCATAGAGAAAAGATCAGTGAACCACTGCATCCCAATTACAGATGAGAGTAGAAAGAGAAAAACCCGAAAAAATGTCCGAGTTCAAAGCCCAAGTAAACAACAAACACTTAACTGATATGATCAATTGATTAACATTCCTAGAATGATTGTTGTAAAGACGATTGTTTCGTTCCTTCCAGATAGCCCACCATATCGCAAACGGCAGCAAACTCCAAATCTTCTTCACTCTGCTAGAATTTTTTCTTAGCTCCCAATTCCCATAAATTCAGCTTAACATCACCAGCAAGAGCCCAAGCAATACCAAAACTGTTTAGAAAATAAGACTAAATGGAAGCAACTGACTTACAGTGAAGAAAAAGGTGATCATTTGTTTCTACAAACTGATTGCAAAACATGCAATTATTGCTCTGAACCAATCCAGCTCTGAACAACATATCAAGAGTTGGGGCACCTTTATGACACAAAGTCCACACTAAGAATGACACCTTAAGTGGCACCTTTGAGTTCCAAAGTTGCTTATTTGGAAATCTCAGCAGACCCCCATCTTCTAAAGCAGTATATGCATTAGCCACTGTAAAAGAATCCCCATATCTCCAAGCTCTCACATCTTCATCGTTGATTCGTGGAGGCTCACCAATCACCTGCAAAAGATTTGCCACCTCCAACACCTCATTATCTTGCAGTCTTCTACAAAACTTAAAATCCCAGGCTCCATTAGAAGTAGTCAGGTCTTTGACCATCAAATGCTTTGTTCTTGAAATCTTGTACAAATTTGGAAAAAGGCTCTTAAGACAAGAATTACCAACCTAGACATCATCCCAAAAGTGAATACTACTGCCATTCCTCAAATTAAGAACTGTCCCCTCTTTAACAAAATCTCTTGACTTTAAAATTCCAAGCCAAAGGCTGTGACAAACAGCTCTATTATGCTGCTTTGGAAATAAAGCTTCCACATCTCCTCCAAATATTTGATTAACAATTTTTCTCCATAGGGCTTGTTTTTCATAGCCATATCTCCAAATCCATTTGGCATGTAATGCCCTGTTAACAATCTGCAATTTCTTTATACCTACTCCTCCTCTGCATTTAGGTAGATTAACTTTAGACCAATCAACCCAACTTTTCTTCTTCACAGAATTGTTTGAACCCCAAAGAAATCTTCTCATAATTCTTTCCAGTTCCTTTGAAATTGAAATAGGCATTTGAAACATTGATAAATAGTAAACTGGAAGGCTAGAAATAACACTTTGGATCATTATGAGCCTTTGACCTTTAGATAAGTAAACCTTTTTCCAAGCTGCCAGCCTTTGTTGAACTCTAATAATGATATCAGCCCAGACCAATTTGCTCTTTGATTTACTACCTATAAGGATACCTAGATAATTCATTGGTAATTGAGAATTTGAGCAGCCAAAAGACTCAGCACAAATTTCTCCATTATGCAATTGGCCTATTCCAACTATAGTGCTCTTTCTATAATTTACCTTGGACCAGTAAATCATCTCAAAAGCAGTCAGAATATGCTTCAAATTCTGAACCTGCAATTCATCATCCTTGAGAAACACCACAAGATCATCTGCAAATTGCAAATGACTTATTGTGATTCCATTCTGGGAAACTTTAAAGCCAGTGATTAGATCATCAGAAGCAGCTTTTTTGAGCATGATAGAAAGAACTTCAGCTACTAAAAAAAAACAGAAAAGGAGAGATAGGGTCACCCTGTCTTATGCCTTTCTGACTCCTGAATAAATCAGTAGCTTATCCTTTCAATAATACTGCAAATCTTGGTGTAGAAATACACCATTTTATCCAGCTCCTCCACCTCATGCCAAAACCAAATCTACCCAAAGTGATGTCTATGCAGTTCCAATTCAGGTTGTCAAAAGCTTTCTCAAAATCCACCTTACAAATCAAACCAGTTTCCTGCAATCTCAATCTAGAATCAATAAGTTTAGAAGTTATTAAAATCCCATCTTGTATTTTCCTGCCCTGCACAAAAGCCCCTTGAAATTCAGAGATTATAGAAGGAAAAACCAGTTTCATTCTTTCTGCCAATAATTTTGAAATAATTTTATACACACTTCCAATTAGACTTATAGGCCTATAATTATGAAGAGACACAGCCCCAACACATTTTGGAATCAGAGTGATATTGGTACAATTAATCCTCCAATCAAGCTTGCTTGTAGTTTCAAATTCTTTAACCACCTGCATCAAATCAAGCTTAATGATATCCCAAGCACATTTATAGAACTCCATGGTGAAACCATCAGGCCCAGGACTTTTGTTAGAACCAAAATGATCCACTATTTTCTTCACTTCCTCTTCCGTGAAAGGAATTTCTAAATGCATACTATCAGTAGCTGAAATTGAAGGCACCTCCAAATTATCAAAACCTGGTCTGACTTTGTGATTCTCAGAGAATAAAGAAGAATAAAAAGACCTGGTTTCATCAGCAATTTGCTTCTTATCAAAACATAAAACTCCATCTATCTTAAGGCAGATGATGCTATTGAGTTTATATTTGAAATTTGCTATCTGATGCAAATAAGCTGAGTTTTTCTCCCCATCTTTAGCCCACTTCTCTTTGGCTCTTTGTGCAGCTCTTCTGGCAACATTTAAAGACAAAGAAGCATGTTGCAATTTTGCTTGCTCCCTTTCTATAACTTCAACATCAGACAACACAGCTACCTCCTCCAAATTATCCAGAACATCAATCACAAGTTCTAGATTCTCAATTTGAGCTTGCAAATTCCCATAAGTAGCTTTTTGCCAATTTTTGATAAAAAAACTTGAGACCCTGCAGCTTCTTTGCAAAAATAAAACTTGGAGAGCCAGAAAAAGATAAATTATCCCACCAGATTCTTAAGCTATTTAGAAAATCAGGTTGCTTAAGGATATAATTGTCTAATCTAAATGGTGATTTCAATTTATCACCAAAATTGCAATGCAACATAATTGGAGCATGATCAGAAATGGGTCTTCTGAGTCTGACTTGCATAGGAGAGTTACAATGATTTATGAATTCAGGACAAAGAAGAAATCTATCTAACCTGATTAGAAGAGGAGGTTGCTGAGATTTTGTCCAAGTGAATCTCCCACCAGCCATAGGGAGATCAATCAAAGCAAACCTCTGAACAAAAGCTTTGAATGAGTTTCTATTTGCCACACCACCACCTGCTAAATTCCTTTCATCAGCTCTTAAAATCGCATTGAAATATCCTCCAATGAGCCAAGGATCATCAAACAAAATTCTTATAACTCTTAACTCTTGCCAGAATTGGCCATAGTACCCTGAATCCGAAGCCCCATACACTGAAGTAAAAATCCAAGTAAAATCATCCATCACGTTCCTAAATTTAATAGAAACTGAGAAAGCTCCAATTAAATGATCCTCCATCACCAAAACACCCTCTTTCCACATGACAATAATTTCACCTGAAGCACCCTCTGAAGCAAGAAAAATGTAATTGCACCTATTGCTGCCCCATAATGATCTGATTAACCCATCATCAACTGCCTCCAATTTGGTTTCTTGAATAGTGCAAATTGTAGGATTATGTTTTGCAATTGCTGATCTAACTACAATAACTTTAGAATCTTAACCCAAACCCCTGATGTTCCAATTCATGATTGTGTGATCCATTAAGCAACACTTGCATCCCTAGAAGCAATGGGATTAAAACCCACTTCTAAATCCAGGTTTTCTATAATCAGATCACAATTTAGAGCCTCAATTGTAACATCTTCTCTGTTCATCCTTGCATCTTCAGTAATTTCCTCTTCATTGTCATAATTTCCCAAACCATCATCATCATCCACAATAGGAATCTCCAAATCTACAAACTCCTTTGCTGATCTTTGTACAAGCTCAGTACAAATTTTATTGGCCGTTGGGTGGTTAGTATAAATACCCAAATAATTATTGAAATTCATCTGTTTCTCAATCTCAATCAATTCAAGGTTTTGTTTTTCTTGGATTGGGTTTTTTGAGCATTGAGACACTTGATGAGCTGAATCTACTACCTCCAACGGCTGAGACAAAACTGCGTCTTCTGATTGGTTCTTTGGTTGTTGTACACAATGACCAATAGGAATTGAGGAATTCAAATTTGAATTAAAAGTAGGACTATTCGACGGTTTAGAAAAATTCGGATCATGGGTCGGAGTTCCACCCTTATTCGATGTAGAGCCGATATCCAGGTCTAAAACCGCACCAATGGATACCACTCTCCCCGTCTGGCCCATATCCGAATCCGAATTCTCCCTCAGGTCATGGGCAGGAGTTCCACCCTTAACTAGTGTAGAGCCGATACCCTTATTTGGTACCACTCTCCCCATCTGGCCCATATAACGACCCGAACCCGTCTTTTTTATCCTCACTGTTACCCATGGTATAACCACTTCATTATCCAAATCAGATGCATTGTTTTCAGCCAAAGTCTTGCCCTTATCACTAAGGTTAGCCCCTAGCTGTAGTTTGGTTACCCTCCTCCAAACCAAATTTAGCTTTTTTAGCGCCTGATTTGACGTAGAAGAGCAGTTTGAAATTGAAATATTCTGAGACTTATTCTTAGGCTGTGAACTCGCACTTGAATGATTTTGTTCCAAAAAATCCGCCTCCTGATTAGATTGTTGTTGAAACTCATGATCAGATTATAATATGATTGAAAGTTGGTTATACATTATTCTGATTTTTATTGGTATCTACACTTGATTATTTTGTTGTTTTTTTTTGGTTTTTGGTTCTTTTATAACGTCAAACCAAAAACAACTACCTAGACTTGGTTTTTCCGGTTTTTTAATTTTTCGGTCTCGGGTTTTTTGGTGTTTTACAAATTCGGTCACCATGGGCAGTCCTAATACGGAGGTTCTAGGTTAGGGGTTTGATGTGGGACTATTATCCTCAACAAGTAGCTGCTCAATTAGTAAACTAAATCAAAGGAGTTGGGCTTTGGAATTGGACAGCCAAATGAAAGGAGCTGCAAACCATCCTCGATAAATTATCAGCAGCTTTTTTCACATCTGGATCTGGAGTCATGTTTTCAATATGGCTAAGAATGGAGTTCCATAGTTAATTGCAGACAAAAGGACATTCTTCTATTCAGTGGTTGATAAGAGAATGTTAGAGTGCAGTTATCAACAGACAAAAAAAGTCTTTGGATGTTGTTAAATATGCTTTAATGAATGAATCGTTTAAGCTCAATAATACAAGTCATTTACTAACTAAATCCCGTTAGACGGAAAATCTATTTAAGTATGATATAGAAATGAATGGATAATAAAGACGGGGATAGAGCCAAGCCATGTGCACAATGGGGTCAAGGAGTAATGCTCAAAAGTTTTCCCTTAGAAAAATATAAGCAGTGGTAAATGAAAGGCAGAGATGAACCATGAATGCCATGAAAATGAAGAAAAACCCTTTCACAATCTAGTCTGCAGCAGAGAAGAACGAAACGAATTGGTGTTACTGGAATGAAAGCTCTAAAGCATACAAAAGCCATCAGTATTAGTCGTGAAGTACAACTTGATTGAGTTTAAGCCTATGGGACAAGGAGGCTTTTGGTGCAATCTTGGACCACCTTGGAGAGAAAGACATTGTAACAATGATCTGCTGGAATGTAATCCTGAGGAAGTAAATCGTCTGTATTACGTGGAACAAAGGCGACCAAGCCTTGAACTACTAGGGGATAACAATGCGAGTAAATGTGATTGGCCTGAGAAGTTGCATGTCACCAATCAAAACAGTAAACAGCTTGGAATTAGAATGTTCCAAAAATTGAGTTCCTAGCAGTACTAATTGAGTAAACATAACACTAAGGTGCCAAAAACTTGGTTGAAAACAGAAAACAACAGCGCTAAATGTGCGCTAAATCTGTAGTTGTTGTGTTCAGCCAGACCATTCTAGCTCTTGGTTTTGATTGTAAACTTTTTTGATCCATTGTTTTTTTGTGCCTCCTTGGCACTGTGTTGTCAATTTTAACCTATCTTCAGCACCAAAAAATTGGTACATATCTGTCACAAGACACAAGTTGAGTGTGAGTAGCAAATTGAGGGAAACCAACTAACTTATTACATGAAAGAATTGTCGAAATCTGATCCACAACCTATGGACCCATGCAATTAGTATTGTTCCCATCGGCAGGTCTTTATATATTGAACACCTTCTCAAGAACTCCACTATAAGCCAAAACCACTGTTGCAAACTGCAAACATTCTCATTCTTCTCTCCTTTTCATCTTCTAAAAAGTTCTTAGATTTACTCCATCCACTCTTTCCATCTCCAAACTTCTCTTCTTGGGTCTCTTTTGTTCTTCATTTCTTGTTTTTCATTTGAATAAACCAATTTTCCTTCTCTTGTGGGTCTCTTTTCTTTTTGTTCACTCCAGTTTGGAATCTTTTCCTTGTTTTTCTCCCTTGTTTCAAGCATACACTAAAGACTCTCAATATAATTTTATATGTCAGGGATTTCCTACAATATAATTTGAAGTCACATTGAAGTCTATTCATCATCCATTTCCATTAAGTATCTTCATCTCGTAGTGTTTTCTTACTTTTCTTCGATCTTCGAAGAATTTTCTTTTTGTTGAAACAAATCCATGGCAACAGTTACGATACCACCAGCTTGCAAAGCAACTTTATCTTTCCAAAACAGTAATCCGGAACTTCGTGATCCGTCATTCTCTTCTTATCTTAGTAATGTTGCAGAGGAACCTTTCGTGCTAAAACTTACTGAGGCAAGCTATAAACCAGATACCAAGAGCATTAGTATTCCGCGAGAGTCTATGTATCAAGTAAATGCAGGCAGGAAGAAGAGTGAAGATGGTGAAATTGGCATTTTTGGTGCTGAAAAATACTTTGATGGTGTAATGGATGTGGATAAGACTAGAACCAAAGAGAATGGTGCAAGGAAACATCATAATATGAAAGGAGGAGAAAAAATGAATTTACGCTGCGGCCCGAAATCTAAGTATGGAACTCCTAGTACATGTTCAGAGTTGAGTTCAAACAGCCAAAAAGCATTATTAAGAACTCCGAGTCGTCTAGACAGGTCCAACAGCAAGAATATTTTCGCGGCACTTGGTTGCAACTGCTATTGTTCTGACAAGAAATCTGTTGATGTTGATGAAAGCATCGGAGGTTACAATAGTAATGATCCACCAAGCTTCTTCGAAAACAAACGGTTGGATTCTTCGAAAGTTAACAGCAACGCTTTACGGAAACTACCAATGAAAGTTGAGCAGCAACCAATTGGTTTTGCTCAAAGAATACAAACTTCACCAGAGTGGTTTAAGGAAGAACTTCCCTCTCAGAAGTTCGATAAGTTGGGTCTTCAGTTTAACAAACAAGACTTTCTTCCTCTACCAAATTTAAATGCTGCAGCGGAGAATGTCGTAAACTTTGGAAGCAAGGATGTTAAAGAAGAGTACAAAGAAGAGAATAAACCACGAAAATCTTTGGATGTGTTCAGGGCTCCTATCTTCAGCAAGGAAGAAATGGCGCTGAAACTTCAAAGTAAGTCAACTCTACTGAATTGGGATGACAGCAGTCCAAAAGCAGAGAGAATTCCAGCAGTGTTGACACGCATAGAAATGGACGACGACACTGCCAGTGATACAAGTTCTGACCTATTCGAGATCAAGACCTTATCAACCAACACTAACCACCCGTTTTTTCAGTCTAGTCAAGAATCAGATGATGAATCAACTTGCATGTCTCCCACTACATGTTACGAACCTAGCGAAGCAAGTATTGAATGGAGTGTTGTCACTGCGAGTGCTGCAAATCTCTCAGTAGTTTCCTATTCTGGTGAGCAAAAGCCAGTAACTGAAACCAAAACCCCGAATGCATCAACCAAGAATGTAATACGCAAGGAGGTGCCAAAACGTTCGCTGATAGGATGCAAGAGTAGCAAAGCCGTGAAGGTGGTGACAGATGCACATCGCGTTCCTAATAGACTGAACTCTGAGAAACAAATGCAACATACGACTAGGTTTCAAGCTGAGAGTGTTAAGGTGAAGGAGTCTGACTCTATAAGCCAGCAACATTCTACTCTGCCACGGTCTGCGCGTGTTTCACATTCTCTGTACATGAACTAAGCATTGTTCTTTTTCTCGCCATCACCGGATTCAGGAGTTCAATGTCAGTTTATTGTATGTATGAATGGTGAAACCCCATTCTTTTACCTTCTAGTTAAATTATCTGTACTCTAGTGTATTGGATGTATTGTTTTTGCTGTAGTGTTTTCCAGCATTGAATTTGAGCCCACCAAATATAGGCGGTATAGCTTGGTACTGAATGTTATGATATTCATCTAAGAAATTCTACCACCATGTGAAGAAATTTCTGTCTATCAAAATTTTAATTTCAGCCACAAATCAAGTTAATCGAATGGAATGCGACATTCTAATGGACCCATTCACTGTTAAATGCAAAAAAAAAAAAAAAAAAAAAAAAAAATCTTATTTATTCTGATCAGAGAATATCAAGGAGTCTATTTGCCGGGTCAGGATCTCATGAAGAATATGTGTTGTTCACCTTGCAACCAAATGTCAGCAATGTCAGACTATTTACTAACAGACAAAAATCCCCTTTCCCCTCAAAAAACATAAAAGCTTGTGCCGACAATAGCTGTTCAACTAGTGATATAGTTTGGCGTTTGCACATTACAGATCTTTTGTCCGGCTTACGTACGTAATTGGGGTTTAAATTCTGAACAGTGTTTTTGAGATGCTTAAGGATGGAAGTCCATAATTCATTGCAGACAAAATGACATTCTTCTAAGTTGTGGTTAATAAGAGAATCAGCAACAGACAAAAACAGTCTTTGAATGTTACTACCTCCGTCCCATTATTAGTTGACCTAAGAAAGACGATTTAAAAATGATTTATTTTCAAACTATACCACGGATATTTGTAAATTTTATATCATTGGAAAGAATTTTAAAACACCTACGCAACGAGTATAAACATGAATATCAAATTATATAAAATCAACTATTAATTAGACAAAATTAAAAAACAACTAGGTCATCTAATAGTGGGACGGAGGGAGTATTAAATATGGTTTTAATGAGTAAATCATTTACATTTCAGTATTGAATGGATAATAAATAGGGGGAGAGGGCCAATCCATGTGCACAATGGGGACAAGGAGTAATACTGTAGAGTTGTTTTCTTATAGAAAAATAAGTGGTGAAAAGGGGAAGGTAGATGAACCATGAATGCAATGAAAATGAGGAAGAAACCTTTCACAATCTAGTCTAGCTAAGCAGGAGCAGCTAGAGAAGAACCAAACGATTTGCGTTACTGGAATGAAAGCTCTAACGCATAGCAAAGCCACCAATATTAGTCGTGAAGTAGATCGACGTACTTGATTGAGTTGAAGTATCTGGACAAGGAGGTTTTCAGCAAATCTTGGACCACCTTGGAGAGAAAGACGATGATCTACTGGCATGTAATCCTGAGGATGTAAATCGTGTTACGTGGAACAAATACGAGCCTTTCAACTGGCCGGGATAACGATGCGATTAAACGTGATTGGCCGAAGTAGTCTGTCATCAATCAAAGCAGTAACAGCTACAAGTAGGATATGGAATTATAATGTCTTGAAAGTTGAGTTCCGAGTAGATAAACGGTATCCAAAGAGATAACACTATGCCTATGGGTACGACTGTAGTGCTATAACTGAATCTGCAGCTTCTAAAGAAACAAGACTATGAGTATGAATTACTGCTGTGAATGAATCATTTTCAAACCCCGTCCTTTTAAACAACCTCCAAGTACCTAAACGTGGATTGTAAATATACGGTGCTTGCCGATTCCAGCTATGATATACTATGAATTCTCCTTTCGTCTTGATGTATTCAATCTTTTCAAAGATCACGTGGAACTCCTTGTGATTGGGATACGGCGTAATTGACAGCTTTTTAACCCAGCCTTTAGTATTATAATCTAGCACCCATATGATTGCGTCGTCAAATTTTGACGAAGGATCAAATAGGCATAAATCGCCTTCCAACTCAAAAAGTTGAAACTCATATTCAAGGCATGAAGCATAGTTGGATGGCGTAATCGCTTGTATGGTCCGAAACTCCTCGGTTTCTATATTGAATGATAATATTGATTCCGATACGCTTGGGTAAACTCGATGTTGCATCAAATGTATGAAACCATCAACCATCCAGTAAAGAGTCCCGTTAATAAATACAGGCGATCTTTTTCTACTTGGAGGATAAGAGCAGTTACCAACACTTCTTCTATGCTTAGTTCTTAAGCCAAGAATCTCAAACTCCATTCGTGCACCATGGCAACGTACACAAATTACTTCGTACTCCTCTTTACGTGGATGGAAGTAAAATCCACACACATAAAAAAGAATATTTGGGGAAGTGATAACAACTTGTTCTTTTGTAACCGGATTCCAAATACAAAAAAGTAAACCAACTATGCTTCTGAATAAAAGAAACCCATGATATGAACCCCATAGATCAACTGGGCGCCCCTTGCAATATGAACTAACATCAAAGTTTGTAGCCTTCACTTCCTCAGCTTTATCATCAAAAAAGAAAAGCTTGATGCCGTTGTCAATGGATTGTGTATGAGATTGCACAACAATGGTTGGAGTAGATTGGCCCCGGTCTAGGCGTGTACGTATAAAGCAGGAGGGAGTCATGTTTAAGTCATGTAAGATGTCATTTGAGTTAGTTTGCCACAACTGGAAGATGCACCTTGATAATTCGTCATTTGAGTTAGTTTGCCGTAACTGGAAGATGCACTTTGGTGGAAGTCTAGTGAGTATGTTGGTGATGATATCATAAGGAAGATCAGGGATAGGACCCTCCTCAATTTCTTGAATGCATTCATGAACTTCTGCTGATAACTCTACTAGAGGAGGTGCACGTGCACAATCCTTTGCTTTATTTAATTTTTTTGTAAATAAATCACGACACTTACCCTGAAGGAGTGGAACCCAAGCAATGCATGGATGTTTACCCATTGAGATAAATCTGAAACAAAAGTAAGATGAAAAGAGAGGTTTTGAAGATGTTTCTGAGAACTCTCTTCTTGTTATTATGTGATATAATATGATGGACCCGCTCAGGGAATACAAAATTTATAGGAATGCCTGCAGAGCCGACGAATGCACCTACCAAGAATAGGTATACCGAATATGAATAGGAAAAGGATTAATAGAAATGGTAGACCACTTGTGCTCTATATTTGAAGTCGAAGTTTGTAACCGCTAGAATCCACCAGAGATCTCTTTTATGACGACCGTTGATTACACCACAGTTTCCTACTTCTTCCGCATCCTCAATTTCTGGTTTCAGTATCTGACTTGCAACTTCAGTGCTGGGAAATTGAGGAGGGTGAGTAGACTTTTTGTGCCTGAGAACATCGTGAACTAGGTTTCTGCTTATATGCTTGGCAGCTGTAGCAATAGTAAGACGCGGATTAATGCCAACAGAAAAATGGAATTAAAGATATGTCACATATGTTGAGGCTTGGATGCACTGTTGAAGGACATGCCGAATTAAGAACTTGACCTTTGGAGTTGCAAACGCCTTGGGAAGGATCTGTTGACACATTGCAACCACCTAAGAAATGAACAGATGTGCCTGGAGATGAAAAGAATCCCTCCTAATCTCTTAGAAAGTTTTTGAAGAGCTTGGATCTTTCGATTGAGTGGTGGATCAAGGGGTGGACAAAAGTAAATTTTATCTGAATTCTCTTCAAGTATAATTCTCCCATCACTTTCGTCATGTCCCATAACATTAAGCATCATCACTTGACTGCCTTTTACACACATCATGCGCTTGATTTTGTCTATCAACCTGTGTAAGAACCAGTAACCCATTGGCCATCCATAAGTTGTTACTCCCTTGAATAGCAGTGATGGGAAAGATGTTGGTAGTACTGCGCTCTAGAAATATAGAGAGAGAGGGATTCAGGTAGTCATGTCATAAAAAAGCTTTCAGTATTATGTCTGCAAGAATGGAAGAATAATTAATGATGTATAGAAAGAAGATTACACCTGGATGGTGAACCCAATGAAGAGATGTATGATGAGGAAATTGATGGTCCCGGTCGACCTTGATAAGGTATCTTTGAGAATTGCTCTTTATTGACTCCCTGACCATTTTTACCTGCAAGATAAGCCCCATTATTCCCATTACAGCTAAACCCGTAACCAAGGCAATCCGAGACTGTTAGTCTCTTCTTTCTGACTGAAAAAGAATCTTCGCCGTACCAAAGACTCCAGCCGAACAAAACACATTCTTATTCTTTTGCCGCATCTCACAGTAACCCAAAGGCATTCTTCCCTGGTTATTGGTGGGCATCAGTAAGAAGACAATCTTATGGAGTTTGATCACGCACGTTTAAGATTAGGGTTTAGTTCATCACTTCTTGGCACGCGGACAGCTTGCTCTAACTTCAATTTGGAATATAAGTGTGCCATTCTGAACTAGTTCTTAGGTATAGCTGTAACTGAACGCCTCCCTTGTGTTTAGGGTTGCATTTTCCTTTCAATAAGAGCCTATATGGCACTGCACCCATGGTACTAATTGCAAGTTTCCTTGTTTCAGTTCCAGATCAATCTGGAAAATTTTCAATCTTTTCCTAAGATACATCTAATTTGGGTAGGAAAATGCTAACCTCAATTGGCCATCCAGTTCAGCCAACACTTCAGAAACTTCATCAGACAAAGGATGAGAATTATCAGAAGCTACAAACTCTTCAACCTTGCCATCTATTTCAATTGAACTTGAACCAGGAAATTTCTTTTGAACTCCTTGTTCTTTCATCATCCCCCTAATTTTTTCAGCTTCACTCCATTGATTTGCTTCCACATACATACTGATAAGAAGACCATAAAGCCCACTGTTATCTGGTTCCAAAGATAACAATTTTTCTGCTGCAACTTTAGCAATTTCTAAGTTTCCATGGAGTTTACACCCACCAAGAATCGCACCCCATATCACATAATTTGGTTCAAATTTCATATTTCTAACTAGACCTAATGCATCTTCAATTAACCCAGCTTTGCTTAGAAGATCGATGACACAACCATAATGTTCAATACTAGGAGATATTGAATAATCTTGAGTCATGCTTAGAAAAATTTTACGTGCTTCTTCTACTAAACCTGAATGAGTACAAGCACTAAGAACACTAATAAAGGTAACCTCGTTAGGTTTAATTTTCTCCTTTTCCATTCTCCTAAACATATCCAATGCAGCTTCGCCAGATCCATGGACCGCAAGCCCTTCAATGATAGCATTCCAACAAAACAGATTCTTCTCTCGTAATTTGAAGAATATCACTAAGGATCTGTCTAACTTTCCACACTTTGAATACATATCAATCAATGCTGAACCAATATAAACATCAAGACAGAATCCGTTATTCATTATGTAATGATGTAATTCATTTCCTAATTCAAGAGCTCCTATATGTGCACAAGCCGAAATAACAGTAGCCATCGTCACTTCATCTGGCCTAAACCCTGCATTTTTCATATCTTGGAATACTTGTATTGCTTCCCTACACCTTTTGTTCCGCGCATAGCAAGTGATCATTGTTGTCCATGATATAAGATCCCTCGCTGGCATTTGGCCAAACAAACTGGCAGCAGAGTCAACCTCCCCTAACTTCGAATAACCATCGATCAATGTATTCCAGGAAGCCGTATTCCTTTCTGGCATCTCATCAAACAATTTCCTTGCAGAACTCAAATCTCCTATCCGGACATAAACTTTAATCATACTAGTCCATGCAACAACATCTCTTTCAGTCATTTCATCAAACACATTCTGAGAATCATTAATCCTGTGCAAACTTAAATAAAAACCGATCAATCCAGTTTGTACAAACACATGAGATGAAAACCCAGTCTTCCATATCTGACTATGAACTGCTTCTCCATACTTCACAGATTGCAACAAACTACAAGCTTTTATCAAAGCCGAAAAAGTAAAACTAGTCTGCAAAACCTGATTTTCTAACATCTTTAAGTATAACTCTAAGGCTAAAATAGGTGAAGAACACTGACTATAAGCTCTTAACAATGCATTGTACACAAAAGTATTTGGTTCTTCCATTTGATCAAAAGCTAAAGTAGCACAATCTATTCGATCAAATGTCGCACAGGCACTAATGAATTGGTTAACTAAGAAACAATCTTGATGAACACTAGTTTTTATCATTGAAGCATAGATAGGTTCTAAAATATACTGATTTGTGCAATTCTTAAGGTGAGTTTCGATTTGATGAAATGGGTTGGGTCTTGATGTTGTAAATATTGAAGTGGAAAAGGAATGGACCAAGAACTTGGTTACGTTTCTTCTGACACTGAAGCTTATCATTGTAGACGAGAAACAGAGTGAAGGATCTAACTTTGAAAGTCTGACATCGTCAAAGTTTTTTCTTCTTCTATTCTGATAATGACAAAGCTAGGCCTGACCTCTGGCCCGACCTAACCATATGGACCTGGTCCGACTACCAACCCCAACCGCCTAACTTCCACTAGCACTTACATTTTAAACGAAAAAAGAGTTTTTATAGCTTCTCCGATGAAATGCATGTGAAGATTAATGTCTAAATCTGTAAAAGCTTATCTAACCCCGACTTCTTAAAAACATATATGTGGGAATGTTATTATTATCCCTATTATCCATGGGCTTTGCACGAACACCTTTCAGGGGCAACTTTGCAACGGGCTTAATATCCAACAAGATGTTGATGTACGATTTTAACCTCCACCTTATTTAATATGTCGGAATATAAGTTTCAGTTTTCTCGATAGCAGTTTCGAGAGAGAGAAAATTAATTCCAGAGAGCTTCTTCAACTGAGCTGAGAGCTGAGATCAGAGATCAGACAAATTCCAGTTTTTCTCTTCATTAATTCTTGTTTTTTAAACATGCAGTTTTGAATCTAGTTGAATCTAGATGAATCGAAATAGTTGAAGCTTGATTTTAGAGGTAGATTTTGTTTATTCTCCATTGAAGAAGAGGATTCTCCATTGAATCTAGTTGAAGCCGATTTGAGTTAGTTAGTAATTGTTCTTCAACCGAGTTCGAGATCGTTTTCAATTCAAGCTGAATCAAAAGTTTTTGCATATTCGACATCTTGTTGGATCGAAGATCTACTTGATTTTTTGTCTTTATTCGAAGCTTGATTCGTTATTGTATTTGATTGAATCATCGATTGCGAGAGATATTACGAAGCTTGATTCATTATTTTCGAGAGATCAAACGATTTGATTTCTTCTCATTATTCAAGTTCAATCTCGTTAACAGGTAAGATTTACTTTTTTGCTTTAATCTTTGTTTTGTTTTAACATATTTGTTCTGAATAATGTAATGTACAAATTGTTTGTTCTATTCATATCGTTTGTGATTAACCGTGAATTTGACATGTTTGTACATTTTGAATAAATTGTATTTTCAATTTTATGATTATCATTTTGAAACACAATGTAACTGATAACCATTATTCGTAATTATTACCAGGGTATTAGCTAGATTAAAGTGAATATTTATCTATCAAAACCTTTCAGTGTATTAGTAGTTTCAGGTTATATTGTTAGTGAATATCAAAACCATTCAGAAACTGAATATTAGGTCATATTGTTATTTTTTTATGTGTATTGTTGGTGGTTTTAGGTTTTCTGATACAACAATGTAGTTGTTGAACCTGTTACATATAAAACAATGTAGTTTTTGATGTGTATACTTCATCTTTTTCCACCGATTGCCCTGAATATACTTCTACGAGGGGCGCAGCCCCGAGTGATTTGCATCATGACCAGATTTTAAGTTACAGGACATGCTGAATCACATATTGAATCTCGGGACATGCTGTAGGTTGGTTTTTGTGATCCAACAATGTAGTAGTTCAACCTGATTACATTATGTTAGTGAATACAAGCAATGTAGCTTGTCAATCTGTTTATAATGAATGTCGTTGTTACTGAAAACACATATTGAATCTCAGGACAACTTGTCCAAGTTGCTTCCATTTCTGAAAACAACTTTTGGTAGTTGCTTCTGGTTGTGGAAACAACTTGGGTTGGTTTCTTTCAATATTTTCTCCAAAAACAACCTGTGGTAGTTGCTGCTAGTTGTGGAAACAACTTTGGTTGGTTGCTTTAAATATGTTCCCCAAACAACTTGTATCTGATTATCTTTTGCAATTTACTGAGTTTCTTTTTTTGTCAGGTAAATATGGTTGTCGCAGATATTAACTTTTTCAACTTAAGCATCTGTAATGTTATTTCAGAATCAACTACCTTCAAGGAGACGCAAAGTGTTGTGTTACATTCTTGGAGTATTCTTTCTCAAGTCCCGTTTGTGATTCTTTCTGATGTTAATGGTGTACTTCAAACCGTTCGGTCTGATTTGCATTTGAATTTTCTCGTTATATACTGTCAATCTAATAGAATAGAAGTTTTGAAGTTCAATGTTCAATGTTCAATGTTCAATTCGAAACTCCTTCTTCTTCTTCTTCATGTGTTGCTTCTTCTTTTTGTCCTACTTCTTCTTCAACTTCTTCAAGTTGTGTTTCAATTGACAGTTTGGATTTTGTTGAAGACATGACTGATGATGTTTCAGTGAATCAATTATCCAGAAAAGAACCAAGAAAGTATGACGATTTGGCTGGAATTCTTACCGGTATTGGTCAGATGTTTGAGGGATGGAAAGAAGAAGTCTGTGATGTCATTATGAAGTATCAAGTGGAGAGTGGGCACAAAGTCAAACCTGTGAAGAGTGATCGGAAGCGTTATGCCGTTTGTTGCCTTTTCAAAGTAGAAAAATGATGTAAATGGAGGTTCCACTCATCTTTGGTAGACCCAGACGGCCATGCTTGTAAGTGCAAGTCTTTTATATCTGAGCATTTTTGTGGGTTGGCGTGCTCCGATCCTTCAAAGCTTCGAATGACGAAGACTTTTATCAAGAACATCATAAAAGACGATCTTAGAGTTTCAAGTAAGCATAAATCAGCTACTGACATTCAAGATTTGTTTTTCAGAGAGTATCAAATTGACCTCAGCTACCATCAAGCATATCTTGGACTGAAATTTTGCAAAGAATGTATTTGGGGAGATGATATCAAGTCGTATTCTAACTTCTTGTGGTATGAAGAATCCATGAAGCGTCATAATCCTGGAAGCGTCATCAAATTTGAGTTTAATGCTGAAAACCGGCAGTTTGAGAGGTTTTTTTATTTCTTTTGAAGCTTGCATCACAGGTTTTAACAAGTATTGTCGTCCTATGCTGATAATAGATGCTACGTTTCTTACTGGAAAGTTCAAGGGTGGACTTATGGTAGCTTGTGGGAAAACTGGCAACCAAGGTATTATGCATTTTCTTTCCTGTTCTCTTTTTATGATGTGTTTATTTATTTTTTGTGTTTCTATCTGTGGTTTTACATTTTTTTGTTTCAAATTATGGAGAAAAACCTTTGGTAAGTTTCTTTGTCTAGCCTGATGTTGTTGTAGGTTCAGATTTTGAAAGCAACTTGACCAAGTTGCTTCCATTTTTGGATACAACTTGTGCTAGTTGGTTCCTTTTTTCTGGAGACAACTTGTCGTGTTTTCTTCCTTGTGCAATTCGAAACATGTTACCCATTTTTTGTATTAAATTTTTTTGTTTCTTTTTCTTTGTAGAGATATTTCCACTTGCGTTTGGGCTTGTTTCTGGGGAAAATGGTGATAATTGGCGCTGGTTTCTAGAAAATTTAAAGGGAATTGTCGATGATGATCATCCGTTGACTATCATATCTGATCGTGGAACTGGACTTTTGAAAAATGTTCCCGAGGTCTTTCCGAATGCTTTTCACTCATATTGCCCGTACCATATGAAAGGAAATATTCAAGTTAGCAAGGGCAAGAGTAGACAGACTGCAGTGAAGTTGTTTGAGCAATGCTACAGTGATGTCACCAATGAGCAATTTTTGAAGGCAGTATCAAGCATGCACAATCTGAAGTTGTTCTATTTCATTGAGTGGATGAAGAAGATCCCACTGAAGAATTGGGTTGCTCATGAGTTTCTTGGGGAAAGGTTTGGAGAGCTTACTTCCAATATAGATGAAAGCTTTAACAGCTTGATTAAGCACGAAAAGCGACTGCAAGCTATTGAGTTGATTGAATGTATTCGTTCTAGGACAATGGAGACAATGTGGAAGAGGAAGCTCGCAGCTAGCAAGTGGACTACAAGACTTACCCCTAAGATGAAAGCAATTTTAGACAAGAGGATAACTGACTGTCGTAGATATAAGGTGCGTCGAGCCAGTGAAAAAGTATTTGAGATCGGAACTAATCACGGAAGCATACTGCCGAATTGGAATCCAGGACACACTTGTCAGTGGTGGAAAAAACACAGCTTCACCTGCAGTCATTCCGTGAAAGCTATGGTGCAGATTGGTGAGGACGAGGTATACGAGCACATCATACCTTACTACACTGTCGAATACTACAGAGTCTGTATTCAAAACCTATCTATCTCATTCCTGATGGAGATACGCCGGATGAGATTTCTCGGACCAAATATGTCATGCCTCCCCCTATTGGACCACAAGTTGGAAGACCAAACTCTGTTCGTAAACGCAGTTACCGTGAGAAATTTCGCAATAAGAGAAAGTGTGGCCGTTGTGGAATGCTTGTATATCATAATCGTAGAACATGTCGGAGTGCTCCATTGGCCGCTCGCCCACCAATTTTCAAGGATCAACCAAGGATTGGAAGGTTTTACAGAATGATGTTCCTATGATCTTATGAATTTCTCAACTGCATTAGACTTTTTTCATTTGTTCCAGTTTCTTTAATGTTTTTCTGAACTCCTGATTTTATGTTTATGTGAACTTGGTTTGTCTTTAATTGATAAGGGTACACATTTTTTGTTCAATTTGTTATGCTGCAGTTGTTATGAAATCATTTTTTGTTCTTGATTTTTGCTACTGTGGTCTGTAATCTTTTTTTCTCATGGAAAGTATGTTGGTTTTGGCTACAGATTTGCTAGTTGGAGGCAACTTTTACTAGTTGCTTCTGTTTTATGAAGACAACTTTTGCTAGTTGCTTCCATGTTGGGAACAACTTTTGCAAGTTGCTTCCATTTCAGTTCCTGCATGATTTTTTTGGTGACAACTTTTATTAGTTGCTTCCAATTCTGGAACAAACTTGAAGCAAGTTGCTTCCATAGATGGAGACAACTTGAGCAAGTTGCTTCCATTTAAGTACACAACTTGAGCAAGGGTCTGTCTGTATTTTTTATCCATCTCCCCTTTTACCTATGCATACCTGCAACCATATAGAAATATTGCAACACTGAATATAATCAAAACATTCAAACTTTAACTAGACAATATTAAGAAGTGTACTTTAATTAGATAATACCAACATAATGTTTTACAACCAATAATAATTTATAGTTCAATCAGAATAATACTAATAAGTTTAACCAAATGTAGTTCAATCACATAATTCTAGATAATACTAACAAGTTGTCTCTGTCATTCAATACTACTGGGAATACACTACAATCTGACTCGAATTTGTGTATTTTTGTTTCTTCCATTCATCAGTTGCAGCCAATATACAGAACGCCATCTTGATCCTCTTTTTGTTAAACTTCTCAAGATAATGTTTATTTAGTCCTCCTTTCAGCATACCGAATTCTTGGTATTTGACCAACATCTTCATAAAAACACACACAAAAATTGCGCAGTCAGGGTGTTCTTCTTGTTGAAGTACCTTTGGAACCTTCAATGTATGAACAATTTGTCTACCATCTTTGTCTCGATGTCCAATCTCATTTAGAACTTTGCTTAGTCGCTTTGTAAGTTTATGCAACTGACCTGACAACAATGGACTTTGCTTCATTGAGTTGCATATCTTCCATACTCCCAGCAACACCCAGTGGGAGTTCATGCACAGTGGAAACATCAGCATCTTGTTCTTGGCATCCAACTGGTAATTTTCCCTCACATACTCTGCTATGCAACTTGTTTCTATTGCATTCTCGTCTCCGTTGGCCATTGCTAATTGTACGTATCTCTGCATCATTGTGAAAGTTTTTAAAAATCAAAAAGATAAAGACTAACTAGTGTGTAATTTATCAGATGAAAAAGTTGTCTCTGCAAAAAGTTTTTACAAGTCAAAATAATATGCAATCTGGTAATACTAACTAGTGTGTAATTTATCAGATGAAAAATTTACTTACCAAAAGATTGGTATTTAGTATTACATGCTTGGTGTATAAATTATCAGCAGAAACCTTTTCCATCTTCGAATTCAAAATACTGATGTAGAAGTCTACGATATCACTATCGATATAGAGATCATCCAATAGATCTTGGATGAACTTTTTCTGAATGTGAAATTCATTATTCGGCCCAGAATAAGCCTTTTCCCTGCATAATCCAACAACACAGCAAACATCATTATTCGGTCCAGAAAGTTATGAAGTCAACTGAAGCAGGTTCCTTCCTAGTTTTGTTTTGGAGTATTAATGAAGTCAACTTAATGCATTATCTGAAAATAAAAGTTTTAGTGTTTTTTACCCTTCGGTGGCATCCTCACAGAATTCTTGGATTATTTTTTGTTGATCTTCGGTGCACTTACCCCAAAGCTCAAGACTTTGTGCACTCTTGAGTGGTTTTGGTTGAGGAGGTGTTGGATCGATGTACTCTATTGCTTCCAAATCAATAACTTCACTCCCATGTTGTTTCTTGTTCTTTTTTGTGTGTAAACCTGTTCCAGTGAATCCATCTCCCAATCCCTTCCTCTTCCTCTCTCTTGGATCGTTCTTGATTCTTCTAATAATAGAATCAACAGCAGATTTTGCTTTCTCTTCAACTTCTTGCTCTTCAGTTTCTGATAAGTCACTCTCTTTGTCTGCTTTTGGTTGTTCAATTATTTGAGAAGTTTGGGACTAGTCTTCTTGGGAGACTCAAAATGCAAATCAAAAGATGGACCTTCAAAGGATTGGGTTTGCACACATGCTTCGTTATTGCTTCTTGGAGTGTGTAGAACAACAGCCATTTCATCTGCTTTTTTTCTTTTCATCCTCATTCTCTTGTGTATAATATGCTACTTGCCTGCAATTTCAGCAAAGCACGGAGGGAGGAAAAAAATCATTAAAAACACAGCACACTGAAAACAAGTAGAGGAGACAACCTTGAGGAAGACAACTTGAGCAAGTTGCTTCCAACTTGAATAAGTTGCTTCCTAAACATATGGAGACAACTTGAGGCAAGTTGCTTCCTAAACATATGGAGACAACTTAAGCAAGTTGCTTCCACATATGGAGACAACTTGAGGCAAGTTGCTTCCATCCAAGAATTATTTACTACAAAGTAAATGAATGAATAACAATGGAAACAATTGAATGAATTTTACCTTCCAATAAGAATTATTAGAAATCTACTAAGTAAATGAATGAATTTTACCTTTCTGATGCATCTTCTTCATCAATTGGAGTTGTGTTTTCTTTCTCGTCTCTAACTAGTTCTTCATCCATTGCAACTGAACTTGTTCTTTCATCCTGCTCTTCCTCCGTTGTAACTGGAGTTGTCTTTTTATGCTCTTTCTCCATTGCAACTTGCTCTTCCTCCATTGCAACTGGTTCTTTCTCCACTGGCGCTCTTTGGACTTCCCTTTGTTTCTTCTTGTATATTTCCTTTTACTTGCGTTAGGTTAGCGAAATATTTTCCAGTTATACCATCAATGTCCACTTCCTGCATCAACTCATCATAACTATCTGGCATATTTACCTCGGCTGAATATTTCCTTTCAATCGGCTCCTTTAGCGCAGTTAATGGTGTTGCCTCTTCAGCAATATATATTTCTTCTTCGCTTACCTGCATTGTCTCATCGGCATTTAAATTGACTCCCTCACAACTTCCTCATCATCTTCTTTAGTGTCACCTATATTTTATGTAGCTTTAGTGTCACCTACATTATATTCTTCCTCAGTTTCACCGACTTCCTCATCATCTTCTTTAGTGTCACCTACATTTTCTGTAGCTTTAGTGTTACCTATATTATCTTCTTCCTCAGTTTCACCTACTTGCACATCATCTTCTTTAGATTCATGTTCGGAGGACTGTTGGTTGGTTATTTTACCATGAAACATTGCGCTTCACTCCTAGTACTTCTGCTCCCTTAAGAGGTTTTCTGGTATGTTCTTCAAATCCTTCCAATCTTGCAAGTTCTTGTAAACGTCAGCCATGTGTTGTTGTTGATCAGCTCTCAAATTAATCTTATCCTTGTTAACTTCATAAACGCTTCTAAGGAAGTAGTTGTCAGCAATGAACTTTCTTAAGAACTGATCTCTCCCTTCAATCCTATAGAAGACCTCTTAGAGTGCAACGTTTTCGGCTTCAAGGAATGCGCCATTTAGCCTCTCTTCTTCGCAAGTAAATCGTATAGTAGGTTGTAGAAAGCTTTTTCTATTTCTAATTCTTCTTCCAATTCTTTCAAGTAAGTTAGTCCTTGCTCATATGGTGATAGTTCGTCTCGAATGCCATCTGTAAACTGAAAAGTTCCAAATTAGTCAGCATTTTTTTCTTCAAAATCAGTGGCAAGTTAATATACAACTTGAGCTAGTTGGATCCAGAATATAGAGTGCTTCAACAAGATCAAGTTGCTTTCATTTATGGAGCAAACTTGATCAAGTTGCTTTCATTTTATGGAGACAACTTGAGCAAGTTGCTTCCACATATATTGTTTCATAACACTAGGAAATAAAGCCTAAACTAAACAGTAATGACTAAAGTAACATATGAATTTTTACTTACATTAAATCCTTCTGGGAAGACCATATTCCCTTCTTTATCTTTCCTTTCTACCGTCAACTTGTTGCACAAATCCAGTTGGTGCCACCTAGTGAATCTTGGAGTCGAATGTTCAAATCCTTGTCGCTTCGGCAGGTAGTTGTTATGCTCCAAAAACCAATACTGCAAAAAACATTTGAAATGTTAGTGAGGTTTCTCAAAACATTTTAGATCAAGAGTAACTTGTCAACAATTTTTCTTTTTATTTTACCAACAAAAGTGGTATGTGATGCGTGTCGTAACCAAAAATAAATTAATCAAGATATTTTCCACTAATTAACTAGTAATATAGCGGTAGTAAGGATCGTTCCCACAGAGAGATGTGTAATTGATATGTTATTTAGTTCAGCAAAATAATAAAAAAACACAAAGGGGGATTGTTTTAAAGTGAAATAAAAAGAATAACAAATAAAAGAAAGATATGATCAAGGAATCCTTCGCCGTTACCAAGCGATAACTGGATTAGTATACTTATCTATCTTCATTAGAACCATTCATCACCAACCGTAGGAAAGCAGCTAGCTCAGTGCTATCCTCAAAACTCCTTTTACCACGGATACGGAAGCTCTCCAATATCATATTTTATCCAACCGAACCACCAAGTAGTAGCTCACTCAAGGTGTAATCTGATCGAACGCTTAGGCTTTGTGAATTAGGTTGATCCCGATAGTTAAACTCTTAGCTCAAGGTCCACTTGCTGGTGTTATCTTCACTCGCAATTGCTCCACAGAATCCCTCTGCAAGGTCTCGTGATTTCTACTTGTGTATGAATTATTTGACGATTACTTATCTCCTAACTCAATACTAACAATAGAACAATTAATAGACTAATCTAGTATGCATCACAAATCAATCTAAGAATCACTCATAAACATTAGATGTAGTGAAAACAAACGATAAGATGATTAAAACTCATAACAAATTTGTATAATAATAAAGCTTCACGCTAGAACATTGAATTCATCCTTAATCAATAAAGTTTAGCCTCTCATGTTTACACCGTTTCTCGGTTTCCCCCTAAAGGGGTAAACCCTAAAATATTTTATGAAGAACAAAAGTGTATTATGAGATGTTTATAGATCTATATTATGATCTTAAACTTAGGTTAAGAAGTTCTCTTTTATAGTCTTCAAGTTGTAGAAGTGTCGTGCTCGATCCCGTGCTAAATTGCTTGCCAAAACTTGGCCAAATTCCCATAAGAAGGTCACGGCCATAGTCTGTCTCGTGTAATTATGAGTAAACAGCCGCATGGGCCCACGTTCAAAGATGGATAGTCCAGCCCATTGAACTCATTTGCATGTCAGTCCCTTGAACCGACAAGGTATTTTTCTTATGCTTCCCAAATTCTCTCGGACGAGAATAGTGTCCGTGAAAATATTTTCTCCCCGGATTTTTAGTTTACTCCGTCGAATCACGGATACTCAAGTCACCGTGAGTTTTCTAATTCCCGAGTTTGCATACATTCGGCCAATAACTCACGTATACCAGGCCCTCCGTGAGAACCATCTGAATTTGTCAAGACTCCATCTCATCTCCTTCCTTCCATCTCGATAATTCACGGCATCCAACTATAGTGGCAGCAACCACTGATGCATCAACAGAATCATCTATCTTCATGTTTTGTCACAGCTTGATCGACTGCATTTGAATCCATCTTCTGCCCTAACTTCCAACATTTCCATATCAGACTGCTCCCTTCTCTGCTCGACAATCTCATTCAACCAACAGCTCGAGCTCAAAGCATCATCATTTGCCATCTTCTCGGAACATCGGTTTAAGCTCTCTCTCGAGAATCAATCGCCAACACCATCTCCGTTCTTATTTAACTCTTCTGAGATTCTCAGCCAATGTTTTCTCGGATAAACCAAAACAGGTCCATTGCTTCACTGCCAAACTCGGTTTCAGATTCTTCATGCTCGATAGCCAACAACACCACAGCGAGCTCCACCTTCTCTGCCATCAGCATTATCCATGTCTTCTCTCGAGTTCCATGCTCTAACTCGAACTCCAGCTCCAATTGTCACAGCCATCGACAATCAATAGCACCGTCATTTGCCAACACCGGAAGTGACAGCACCCATTAATGGCAGCAACCATTTTCTTCCGTACTGCCATGTATTCTCCATCTCGTTTCTTCCAGCGTCAATCCCACGAGTTCAGTCTCCCTCAGCTACCATCAACCTGATCGGAAATGATAACATCCATCTGTCTTTATCGGCATGAACAGCTTTGTTTACCATCCATCCGTCTCCCTGAATCATCACTATTACGAGCTTCTACTCTCCACTGCCATTACTCGAGCTCAACTGACAATATCTCGTCACCATTAGCACTGCCAAACTCCATCGATAGAATTATGGCATCTCTGCCATCATTACTCAGCTCCAACTCCATATGCTTTGTTATCTCTTCTTCGAGTTTAACAGCATCACCGAGAACCACTCAACACCAGCACTTATCATGTATACATTCCTTAACCATGATCATCACTGCGAAAATCACAGCTTAGACTCCTCCCTGTTTTGTTTTCGAGCTCACGTCAATCTCCATGCAATATCAGCATTCAGCAGCGTTCGTCAAGATCGATCAACGACATCGAGATTCAGTAACCATCCGCTTTCAATTTGAAACATCACAAAGATCACCGAGCATCATTCTCATCTATTATCCGTTGCCATCACCATTAGTTCACTACAAAACCCAGTCTTTTGTTATCACAGAGTTGAAACCCTACTTCCATCAATCCCTGTTATTGATCGCTCTCAACTGCCGATGGCAACAAGCCAACCATCTGCCACTCTCTCCATCAACTACAGCAAATACTCGAGCTAAGCCCATATATAATGGCAACAACGACTCCATCACCATTACTTTCTATCCTGTTTCATTCCGTTAAAGCCCATGTCTTATAGCAGCTCCCATTCAACTGTCAGTCATAGAAGACTGACATTTTAATTAATATTCCGTGGCTGCCCTGAGTAGAAACTCGGGTGCCTATAACAGTTCTGTAGGTTTTCTAGTTTTTTATAACTTCGGCTTGCTTCAAATGCTTCCTGATTCTTCATACAACGTCGGATTGACTCCATTCTTTCGCCATTGGCTTCGTCTTTTCGTCCTCTTCGAGATGATATCAAGGACTCCTAGATATGAACAAGCTCTACTTGGTCTTTGGCCTTTCTCCACTTGTAGCTAACTTCTTTTATTGCACAATTACGTGCAAATTCACTTCTTTTGGACGATTCACCTAACAAAACATAAACAAAGAAAAACAAGAGTAATATACAATAATTCACAAGAATATATAGCAATTACTAGCATGGATTCAACACTAAATATATGCAAAATATGCACTTAACAAATTCCCCCACACTTGCCTTTTGCTAGTCCTCGAGCAAACTATCTAAAATACAACAACTCCATGTCGCCGAGGATACGGTTACTCCTAGCATGAATAACAGGCCTTTAAACCCCTAGATGTCCCTAGTGGATGAGTTATAGTCTCGTGAGGGTTTACCAGAGATATACCCACAAAACCTGCTCCAACTTCAAAGCATTCCAGCTTCCCAAGCATCCAAAGAGCTATGAGGACATAGAGTTTCTGCATGCTAGTAATAAGAAGTTAGAAATACCAAAGAACATATTCATTCTTAAATCTTGAGTGAGAAATAACCACACCATAATGAGAGAATGCGTGTTTGAGAGCGATCAATAAGCATTTCGCCTCGACTTCTGCCTCACTTAAAAGGATTTTATGATAATTGCACTCAATAAGACGGCTTTTTATGGGTCTCACATGTGTGCAGGTAGGAATGAAGAGAGAATCCTACACACGTTGAATGGTGGGAAGGAAACCTTCCGAAGTATTTCTCGGAGACTCCACAAAATCGTGGAAAATAAAGATATTTTTCTCGATGATCTCTACGAAAGGAAATCAACCACTATAGCAAGGATGAGAGTACTTACCACCTTCACATCCGATTGCAATGATGAAAGCACCACTCTCAAAGATCCAATAGAAACGTCTTCCTTCCTTCGGCTCGTCTTCTTCATCTTTTTGGTCTTCGTCTTCGGTCTTCAACTGTTGATGATAAACTCTTGAACTTGTAGAACTTCGACAATTTGTACTCTTTTCCTCAATTTCCTTGTTGCTTGAAACTTCTTTATATATTTTTCTTCCACGCGGCCTTATTGAACAAATAACAACCTAAATTCAAATCTCTTTGTATATATATATTTTTCTTTTCTTTTTTTTTTCGTTTTTTTTTTTTTTTTTTGAAGAGAGATTGCAACTAAAACAATAAATATGAAATAAAATTAACATGGTCATGAAAGAAGTACGTTACCACTTTGATCTTCACAACTTGTAATGCCTTCGTATCATAAACTTCAATAACTCTCATCTTTTGATTTTCTTCGCTCTTGTAATAAGTCTTCATACTTAGATATAGAATTCCACTCTTTATGTGTAAGTCTTCAACATGTATATAAAAATCTGCTCATGTATATGTTGCTTTACTTGAATATGAAATTTCGCTCTTCCTTGTATTGTTGCTTGTAAACCTCAAACGTCTTCAACTTTCCTTGTAAATTTTGGCGCCGCTGCCGGGGAGCGGTTGTTAATTGATTTGTTATTTATTTAGCTTGTTTTTGTTTTTAAATTTTTTCTTGTGTTCTTGTGAGTCGTCATGTTTCCTTATGGACATAACATGTACGGAGCACAAGACCAATCATCCTATTATTGTGGTAATCAATTTGGATTTCAACCTCATTCATATAACAACTACCAACCATACCCTACGGAGCCTTATGGATACTCTCATACATATCAACAACCTTATGACGGGTATGTACGTGAGCAATCAAAGGGATGGGAAGATAGTTATGCTTCTGATCAGTTGTTTTCTAGTAATGTGCAGATGACAGAGAGTTTGGAAAGACCTACTCCTCTTTATCATGTTCTTTCGTCATTTATGTCAAAAGAAGAGATACAGTCTGAAAATTTCATCGTGAATAATGGCGGAAAACGTATGAATATCGAGAAAACTTTCTAAACAATATGATCAGTTAGAAGAAGTCGGAGCATCGTAAAAGACCCTCGAAGAAATCAACAAGGTAATACGAACGGAACTTCAACGTCGTTGGGATATTGAAGATTATGAGGTTGACGAAGACTCTGATGAAGATGAGCAACCTTTGGAAAATCCTTGCAATAATGGTAATGTTATTTCAACTCCGGATCATAATAACGATCACTCGCCTATTCAAAAAGAGGAGAATGAATATGACATAACCGTTGGTATAAATGGTGTAACGTACTCAAACAATAATTTTAAGATTTGCACCAATGAACTAGAATTTCTAGGAGATGATTCCGATGACGAGGTTGTTGAAGAGATAATGATTGAGAATGAAACCAATTTTATTGAAGTTGTGGAAGACCCAATTGAGCTAGCCAAGGATTATATTGATGCTGAGATTACGGTTGAAGCAGAAACTGACGAAGAATGGCTAAATAGTTTGATAGAGGACCATGATACAAATTAGGTAAATAATTCATTGAAATTCTTTAAGAATGATGAGGATCCTGTAATACGAGAGATTGTGGAAGGTTTGTCGAATCCTTTGCATATTTCTAAATCTTTTGATTCACATCACTTAGGATTGAGTATTTGTGCTTCTAAAATTCTTAAGGATTATTTTACTTCTAATTATCCACCACTTTATGTGTTTGATTCTAGCATTGTGCAGGTTCATCGAGAGGAACCCGAAGAAGTTCCCTTATTTTATGTTCTCTATCCACTTCCGAGTGTAGAAAGGACTAAGTGTGGGGGAAGCTTTCAAGCTATAACAATTTCATTATTCATATGTTATTCTAATCATTGTGTGAAGTTGTTACTAGAATTGCAGATTTTTTTCTGGACAGACTACAGATTTTTAGATTGTTGGTATATGGACGATAACAAGAAAGTCGGGCTGACGACTTTAAACCAAGCGCTAAATGGGAGGTAACCCATAGGTTTTGTATTTTAATCCCTTTTATTTTTTGTTTTTATTGTTTTCATATCATATTTGCATCCCCATGTTTAATTTCATTGAGTCCGGAATCTATCTTAGAAGAGAATTATGACGAATACCTTTTCGTCAGAAAAATTCAGACTGCACGTAGTTCATTCCAGAGACCATAACTATCAGACTGTTTATCGAAACACTGTGCCCTTTTAACACTGTGTAGAAAACACGTAGATGAACAACTTTTGTGAAATGGAGTTTTTCCAAATTCCTCACCAATTTGTACAGTTTTTGCGTTTTATCTGTTGTTACGTCAGAATTCAGAATTTTCGGTTTTACACATTGAGGACAATGTGAAGTTTAAGTGTGGGGGAGTCTTTTGCATATAGAGTTTTTAGACTTTTTGAGTCAAATTTTTAAATTTCTTTGTATATATTTGAATAAAACCTCCAACTTGTAGAGATTTTAGAGTCACTAGCATACTTCTAGGTATGTTTACATAGAGAATTCTGACCGACATAACTGAACTTGGAAGTGCTAGGGAACTACGTTCGGATTTCTTACGAATTTGAGTGTTAAATAATGGATTTAATCATGCCGGTGATGCAAATTAGGAGCAGGGAGAAATGCATTATTAGAGTTGCTGATCAATCATTAGTGGAGACTACCTATTTTCAAATCAACAGAGGCACCATACCAAATTTCTTTGTAGATGACTAAAGAGCTTTCTTTTGAGTGTGTGTCACCGTACGTTAATTCCGGGTAGAATGGTGAGCTACCCAACTTCACACTATTTTCAGCACTATTTTTGATCTCTTGAGTGCTAATTTTGTCAATCATGAGGGTGACGTCTATAGACGAAAACCACCTTCTTGTAGTTTGATTTGCAGTTAGCACCATTCTCTCTCTCGACAACAACAGATCCATAGAAACACCATCATCATCAACAAGTGGAGCGACATCAAAATTTACAAGGAAAGTTGAAGACGTTTGAGGTTTACAAGCAACAATACAAGGAAGAGCGAAATTTCATATTCAAGTAAAGCAACATATACATGAGTAGATTTTTATATACATGTTGAAGACTTGCACATAAAGAGTGGAATTCTATATCTAAGTATGAAGACTTATTACAAGAGTGAAGAAAATCAAAAGATGAGAGTTATTGAAGTTTATGATACGAAGGCATTACAAGTTGTGAAGATCAAAGTGGTAACGTACTTCTTTCATGGCCATGTTAATTTTATTTCATATTTATTGTTTTAGTTGCAATCTCCCCGGCAGCGACGCCAAAATTTGATGCGTGTCGTAACCACAACAAATTAATCAAGATATTTCCCACTAATTAACTAGTAATATAGCGGTAGTAAGGATCGTTCCCACAGAGAGCTGTGTAATTGATATGTTATTTAGTTCAGCAAAATAATAAAAAAAAACACAAGGGGAGTTTTAAAGTGAAATAAAAAGAATAACAAATAAAAGAAAGATATGATCAAGGAATACTTCGCCGTTACCAAGCGATAGCTGGATTAGTATACTTATCTATCTTCGTTAGAACCATTCATCACCAACCATAGGAAAGCAGCTAGCTCAGTGGTATCCTCAAAACTCCTTTTACCACGGATACGGAAGCTCTCCAATATCAGATTCTATCCAACCGAACCACCAAGTAGTAGCTCACTCAAGGTGTAATCCGATCGAACGCTTAGGTTTTGTGAATTAGTTTGATCCCAGTGAGTTAAACTCTTAGCTCAAGGTCCACTTGCTGGTGTTATCTTCACTGCAATTGCTCCAGTAATCCCTCCGCAAGGTCTCGCGATTTCTACTTGTGTATGAATTATTTGACGATTACTTATCTCCTAACTCAATACTAACAATAGAACAATTAATAGACTAATCTAGTATGCATCCCAAATCAATCTAAGAATCACTCATAAACATTAGATGTAGTGAAAACAAACGATAAGATGATTAAAACTCATAACAAATTTGTATAATAATAAAGCTTCACGCTAGAACATTGAATTCATCCTTAATCAATAAAGTTTAGCCTCTCATGTTTACACCGTTTCTCGGTTTCCCCCTAAAGGGGTAAACCCTAAAATATTTTATGAAGAACAAAAGTGTATTATGAGATGTTTAGAGATCTATATTATGATCTTAAACTTAGGTTAAGAAGTTCTCTTTTATAGTCTTCAAGTTGTAGAAGTGTCGTGCTCGATCCCGTGCTAAATTGCTTGCCAAAACTTGGTCAAATTCCCATAAGAAGGTCACGGCCAAAGTCTGTCTCGTGTAATTATGAGTAAACAGCCGCATGGGCCCACGTTCAAAGATGGATAGTCCAGCCCATTGAACTCATTTGCATGTCAGTCCCTTGGAACTGACAAGGTATTTTTCTTATGCTTCCCAAATTCTCTCGGACAGAATAGTATCCGTGAAAATATTTTCTCCCTGGATTTTTAGTTTACTCTCGTCAGAATCACGGATACTCAAGTCACCGTGAGTTTTCTAATTCCCTGAGTTTGCATACATTCGGACAATAACTCACGTATACCAGGCCCTCCGTGAGAACCATCTGAATTTGTCAAGACTCCATCTCATCTCCTTCCTTCCATCTCGATAATTCACGGCATCCAACTATAGTGGCAGCAACCACTGATGCATCAACAGAATCATCTATCTTCATGTTTTGTCACAGCTTGATCGATCGCATTTGAATCCATCTTCTGCCCTAACTTCCAACATTTCCATCTCAGACTGCTCCCTTCTCTGCTCGACAATCTCAGTCAACCAACAACTCGAGCTCAAAGCATCATCGCTGCCATCTTCTGGAACATCAGTTTAAGCTCCTCTCTCGAGAATTAATCGCCAACACCATCTCCGTTCTTATTTAACTCTTCTGAGATTCTCAGCCAATGTTTTCTCGGATAAACCAAAACAGGTCCATTGCTTCACTGCCAAACTCGGTTTCAGATTCTTCATGCTCGATAGCCAACAACACCACAGCGAGCTCCACCTTCTCTGCCATCATCATTATCCATGTCTTCTCTCGATTTCCATGCTCTAACTCGAACTCCAGCACCAATTGTCACAGCCATCGACAATCAATAGCACCGTCATTTGCCAACACCCGAAGTGACAGCACCCATTAATGGCAGCAACCATTTTCTTCCGTACTTCCATGTATTCTCCATCTCGTTTCTGCCAGCATCAATCCCACGAGTTCAGTCTCCCTCAACTACCATCAACTTGATCAGAAATGATAACATCCATCTGTCTTTATCGGCATGAACAGCTTTGTCTACCATCCATCCGTCTCCCTGAATCATCACTATTACGAGATTCTACTCTCCACTGCCATTAATCGAGCTCAACTGACAATATCTCGTCACCATTAGCACAGACCAACTCCATCGATAGAACAATGGCATCTCTGCTATCATTACTCAGCTCCAACTCCATATGCTTTGCTATCTCTTCTTCGAGTTTAACAAAGATCACCGAGAACCACTCAACACCAAAGACTTATCCCGTATACATTTCTCAACCATGATCATCATCGCGAAAATCACAGCTTAGACTCCTCCCTGTTTTGTTTTCGAGCTCACGTCAATCTCCATGCAATATCAGCATTCAGCAGCGTTCGTCAATATCGATCAACGGTATCGATTCAGTAACCGCGCTCAAATGAAACATCACAAAGATCACCGAGCATCATTCTCATCTATTCTCCGTTGCCATCACCATTAGTTCACGATAAAACCCAGTCTTCTGTTATCACAGAGTTGAAACCCTACTGCCATCAATCCCTGTTATTGATCGTTCTCAACTGCCGATGGCAACAAGCCAACCATCTGCCACTCTCTCCATCAACTACAACAAATACTCGAGCTAAGCCCATATATGATGGCAACAACGACTCCATCACCATTACTTTCTATCCTGTTTCATTCCGTTAAAGCCCATGTCTTATAGCAGCTCCCATTCAACTGTCAGTCATAGAAGACTGACATTTTAATTAATATTCCGTGGCTGCCCTGAGTAGAAACTCGGGTGCCTATAACAGTTCTGTAGGTTTTCTAGTTTTTTATAACTTCGTCTTGCTTCAAATGCTTCCTGATTCTTCATACAACGTCGGATTGACTCCATTCTTTCGCCATTGGCTTCGTCTTTTCGTATTCTTCGAGATGATATCAAGGACTCCTAGATATGAACAAGCTCTACTTGGTCTTTGGCCTTTCTCCACTTGTAGCTAACTTCTTTTATTGCACAATTACGTGCAAATTCACTTATTTTGGATGATTCACCTAACAAAACATAAACAAAGAAAAACAAGAGTAATATACAATAATTCACAAGAATATATAGCAATTACTAGCATGGATTCAACACTAAATATATGCAAAATATGCACTTAACAGTATGCACCGAGGTACATGTTTAACACCATCTTTTCCTTTTGGTTTCTTTATATTATCCATCAAATATTTCACTATGTGGTCTGGCCACGACACTCTATGCATTGAGAAAAAATATGGCAACCATTTTTGAGTAAAGTAAGCTCCAATAGTATCCGTGAAAAAGAACACGGTGCACAACCACATGCCAAAGAAAATCAGAAACAACGCAGGGTCATTTCCATTTTCAGCTTCTTCTCTCAACACAGTTTCAATTTGTTGCCTTGTAACTTTGTAGTCTTTGCCTTCTATTGGGGGAAATGTTTATGCAAGAATCTTATGTGCTCTTTAGTTACTTTACTCAATTTCTTCTCCAATTCAGCATCTTCAGGCCTTCTTTGCACATTGAAGAAAACAGCAAAGTCATCTGCTTTTGGAACATAAACCTTTTTATTAACAAGAAATCCAACTTCCACCTTCTTCCTCACTACTACACTATCATGCCAACTGAGAAGCATCTCTATAGCTTGAGGAATCTTAGTGTATACATCTCTTTCAGCCGTTACGTCTTTTGGAGGCCTGTTTTCTGGTTGTTCTTTAAAGAATGGTTCAACAAAATCCCAATACGGAGACTCTCTTAAGGCTTTCACATGGTCTGGCTTGTCTTTCAATACTTTATACAAGTAGTAACTCATATCTAACAATGGTAATAATCCAGATTTATTTTCTAATGTTGTTTCTATCTTCTTCTTTTTACCTGCAATCATGCAAGCTATCCAATTAACATCTATTACACAGATACAGACAGCTAATTAAAACAAGATTTATAAGTTTTCTTTTCATGCCTTTTCCGTGTGGAACTTTATCAGCAGTTTTTGTTGCTTTGTTGCTGGGATCATTATCCGCAGAGTTGGTTGCCATTGCCTTCAATCTTGGTGATGTCCTCTTCATACTAGTGTTGTTCAGAGAATAGAAATAGTTAGCATGAAATCTCAATAGAGCTAACTAATTCAAGTTGTCTCCATATATAAGAGGAACTACCAAAATCTGACTCCACTATCTTAAGTTGTCTTAGGAAATTGAGATAAACTACCTTAAGTTGCCTCTAGAAATGACAAAAACTGGGAACAACTAGCATAAGTTGCCTCCAAAATACAAAGGCAACTAGTACCAGTTGCTTCCAAAAGCACAATTCATTTCAGAACATAATGTGAACAACTAGCATAAGTCCAGTAGTAAAGGATGTCTTCAGAACCATTTAACATGTTCCATTGCATTCAACAGCATACAACAAGTACTAGTTTTCAACTTATAAGGCATAGATGCACAACTGACTCAAAATATGAAGGCAAACTACTACCAGTTGCTTCCAAATATGGGAACAACTGGCACATGTTGCCTCCAAATATGAAGGCAACTACAGTTCTAATTCAAATATGAATTCAACTACAGGTTGTTTCTCCAATATGTAGTAAAATACCTTTTTCCTATACAATGATTGCAGAGATTCAAAATAAACTACAGTTCTAATTCAACATAATTGCAGAGATTCAAAATAAACTACAGTTCGAATGAAATTAGTATCACCAGCAGGTTTCTTACCTTTACTGATTTCTTTTCACCAGCAGAAGCATTCGATTCCTTAAACACCAACAAAAGCAGTTCGATTAGTCTTTTCATCACATGCAGCATCAAATTGAATGAAATTAGTATCAATAACACCAACAGAATCAGTTGATTTTGTTGTCTTTCATTACATGCAACAAAATCAAAGAAAATTAGTTTGAATCTAGGAGATATCAGTATCGAACTATTTCAAAACTGAAATCAAATGAATCGAACTCTTTTTTTTTTTTTTGAAGATAAATCATGTATTAAACCCTAAAAATTGAAATCAATTGAAATTCAAACACAGAATCTTTGATTACTTTCGTTTTGTTCTTCTGAAAATGATGTTGTCGTTAGATTTTGAAGTTTTTTTGATCTGTTCCTTTGTTTTTGTGGTTAAATCTCTGAACTATACTCCTTGATCTAGTTTGCTGGTTATATTTGTTTTGTTTCAGTTTTTTTTTTTCTGATTTTGTAGTCGATCGTTGCAGGTTTTTTTTTGAATTTTTTCAGTTTGTTTTTTTCGATCTGGATTGAGAGAGGAAAGAGAGTGAGAAAAGAAGATAAGAAGAGGAATGAATGACCGCCCGTTACTTTTTTCTCCTGAATGTTTATATTTATTTGAAGGCTATTTTGGTAATCTTAAGATTCGGGTTTGGACTTTTTCATACATAGGGGTATTTGTAAAGATGATAAGGGTATTTTGGAAGGGGCCCTATACTAGGGGTATTTAAATAATGTTCTCAATATGTATATCTAACTCCAGCTTCTTAAATCAATATGAAGATAGCGTGGTTTAATTTTTGGTAGACATTCTTGGGGTGAATGTCCTAGTAGGCTTTTGCTTGACTATGCGAATCGGCTACACGGGTAAGAACACATCTTCCAACTCATCTTCCTTTAGAGGATGTGAAAGATCCATGTCTGCTTCAAACCAATCAAAATAACTAAAATAATAATAATTTCATAAAATAATTTTTAACCAATTAATGTCTCCCAACTAAACAACTTGTATAGATAAACAAGACTGGAGATGATTGTCATAAAATGAGGAAGCACGGAATTCAATTGGAGATATTTAAAACACTCAAATTTTTTACATTACAGATTTTTTTTTCTTCAATAGTTAATCCTTTGTTCCCATCAAAAAAAAAAAAAAAATCCTTTGTTCTCTGACAGTATCTGGAGAGACACCATGTTATCTATGAGGGTATTGTAAATACAACATGGAGGCATGGCTGGTAAAAAAAAAAAAATGACACCCACCATTTGCATCTTTGTCATCCAATCATCTCCACATCTTTGGCTTCCTCCGAGGAACCCAAGGATGCAACTAGGTCTTCGATTTTTAGGGGAGAATGCCGGGCAGTGTACTGAAACAGGATCTGCAAGTGCATTTCAAGAAAAAAGTTTAATCCATATAAGAATTTCAAACTGATTGATAAAATAAATTAAATTTGAATTGTGACGTTTGAGCCACCCCCGCAGCCCAAGCAAGAACGATAAAGGAAGTTTCAGATTAATTTACCCTACCCCTATATAGACCTAATCATTTGGATTTCTTGATTACAAAGCTTGTATCCTTTACTAGAATGAATATAAAATAAACTGAAAGCTCCTACCAACCTTAGAATAACTGTCTGCAGAAGCACGTGCACGGTAAGCCTGGTTTGTGTAGTGTAAATCAGCCCTTTCAAGTTTCCCATCAACAAAAGACATGCCTTCATCACCAATTGTAAAACGCAGAAAATTTCCTGGTTTAAGATCAGACTGCACCAAATTGGAGAACCATTAGTTCATAGGCTCGATTTGCAACTAAGGCCCCTTCCTATGGGTGTGGCAAACATGAATGTTTGCCATTTAAGCACCCACTATGGAGGTGGCAAACTGGCAAACCGGCCTGGCTAAGTGGCAAGTTTCCACCGAGCAGTCGAGTCTCGACCGTTCGGTGTAGTCTCCACCGCTAGGTAATTTTTTAATTTTTATTTTTTTCTTCTCTCCTACTTTTTAGTTATTATAACAAATTTTTATTATTAAAGGGCCCCACAAAATATTTTATAATACCTAAAATCTAAAAAGGACCCACCAAATACAAATAACTAGATTTTTTATTAACAAGGGTCCCATAAAACACAATATAATATACTACTTTAATAAAATTTGCAGATTTTACCATAGTGGGGAAACTAGTTTTCCATGCCATATGGCATGGCAAAACAATCTTTATACCAGCTCCCATAGGAACCGGCCTAATGGGATGTAAAAGAAGACTAACTACAACAATTCGAGCTAGATTTGCTACTTCTTATGTTTAGATAAGAAATCTCACTAAATTGTGTGACCTCACTATAACGTAATAATCTTTTAAAGAGCAAACCTTTAGGATAAACTCGTGACTTAAGCACCCAAAGACAATGGGAGGATCATCTGATGTAGTAAGACTTCCATCTTCATTCAAAACCAAAACCACCTGATTATATAAGAAAGAAAGTCATTACTTTAAACTATAACTATAATAATTCAAGATAGAGTTTGAGAAAATAAAATAAACAGGACTTCCATCTCATTAATTAGAATTAATAACGTATGACGGCACTATTCTCTATTGACACTCGAACTTCAATTGTGAATTTTCCTGTACAACAGTGGGTGGAGGAAACAGAAATCGGAAAGCGAAGGGAAGTGGTGATACAAGAAGCTATTTCTTGAAAGTTTTACATGAGGAAGATATAAGGAAGCTTCAATACACGATTGTAAGATAAGCGTACCTGTTGATGAGGAGGAATTTGTCCTTTACTATCTGTGTCGATTACGTATTGGCTACAATTCTCATCTTTCCAGACTAATGCTAGTGGTGTAGTTCCTGTATGATAATGGGCATGCCTAAGAGAGAAAACAAACCATCAATAAGTACCATAAATGTCAAAAGCACTGTCAAAATGAAATGTCAGTTTCAATGACAGGAATCTTACTTGTTGTAAAACGACAGTCCATCTTTGATATATGGTACAGTACCCAGATATGCTGTCTGCAAACCCATCTGATCACAGTCATAGATGGGAACAACACTAAATTTATATTTATGATACGTTGACGGTGTATTACAAGCCCCAGTCTCCACAAGCTTGGAGTTTAACCAAAAAAATCTGAACTCAGCAGTGCAGTCATATAACGAATAACCTTTCCAACAAATCATATCTATCACGTAGTAAGTTTGATCATGCTGCAAAGAAAAGTCAGCTATAAACATTAATCGGGTAAATTGAGACTGGAAAAAATATATTGATTAAGAAAATTTGAACTACTTCAGTCGCACCTCATGAAATATGCAGTCCAGGAGACAGTAAGACTGTGCAGAACCAGAATTATCCCTTGTCCTGGCTCCATTTGGCAAGGCAGATGGGAAATGATGTAAGATCGAACCATTTCGAAGCCTACTAACTGTTGTTCCATCAGAAGAAACCACAAAGCATCGTTTACCAGATGGTCTTGCGTAAACATACCTACAAAAATCCCAATTTTCAACATGAAAAACATAAGCTTCAGAACCACTCTTTTTAATGTCTAAAAACATATCATATCATAAACCTCAGCAATGTCTAAGAACTCATGATTGTCAGGTGCTTGGTACTATCTCTGGAGGCCTTGGGGTAGCAACAAATTACATTGCTGAGGTTATGGCTGTTTTATGGGCAATTGAATGGGAAGCAGTCCTACAATGTAACAGAATTATCTTGAATTCTGATTCTAAAGCAGTTGTAGAAGATTTTAGAAGAGGCAATATACCTTGGTTTGTCAAATCCAGATGGTTAAAAGCTTGTAATGCTCTGTCAGAAATACACTATGTACACTGTTACAGAGAAATCAATTTCTCAGCTGATATACTTGCTAAAAAAGGAGCCAGACTGAATCTTGGAGAAGTGGTGCATCATGAAGGAAGGCCAGCTTTCCTAATCCAGACTGAGATGCCTGATAGAAAATATTATAGATTTGTTTAGAGAGTCATTGTTATTTTAGCTCTATTTTTTTGCTTTCCTTTTAGTTCCCTTTTGTATAAACTTCAGTTTTATCATTAATAAAATTTGTGACTTGAAAAAAAAAAATAGCTTCGGCGAATATGGTGCCAACTGCCTTTTATCTATTTGAGGTTTGACAACTTCTGTAAGTTGCATTTGCATCAAGTTATGAGAGTCGTCAAAATAACTGAATAATGACCAACTAGAATATGTAGGAGTAAAAATAAGAAAGGAAAAAAAAAGGACTTGACCACAGACAATGTTTAAAACAAGCGTTATAGACGCGCAGCGCCACAAGTTATCTAACGATATAAATAGATTAATGCTAATCACAATACTTGCATTGCACATACACCACCGGTTCTCCTTTCTAAGTTGGACCTAGAACTTAAGTTCTATTGCTTCAAAGTTGTACTAGTATATTTTCAGATATTAGGGCTATCTGGCACCCTAGTTCTTTGATATCAGAGTGTTAATGACGACTGAGGATCTGGTTTCCACCCAGATCAATAGTCTAAATGATGTCCACAGCAATATCCACTTTTAATGATCCCGTAAAATGTAAACATCTAGCATACACCAGCATTCTGATACAACCTACTGAAGTTTATTCAATATTTTAGGCAATCTGGCGTCTGGCATCCTTATCACACTACTAATCTAAAGATCCAATTCCACCAATAAAGTTTCAATTCTTGATTAAATTTAACTTTACTCATCATCATCAGTCTCAATTACAAGAGAGTTGGTTGGTAACCGAGCAACAAGCTGGGCACCAATCCCTTTCGAAATAACAACACCAATTCTATGAAAAATAAAATTACTAACTTCCGCATTGAAGTCGTGGTTAAATTCTTTAGCTTTCATAAACCCTAATTTTCTCCAAAGTTCAAAATTTATTCTTTTTGCCCTAAACCAATTTGGGTGTGCAATCAAGCTTAAATTAAATAAAAAAAGTACATTACCAATCGTGATTCAAACGAGGAGGGATATCAATCATCCATTCAGGAAGCATAAGTTGACGAGAAAACCATTTACGCGCTTCAGCTCCTTTAAGTTTAGAAGCTCCAAGTACATCAAAATCCCTAGTTGATGATGACGATTCAGCTTCTGGTTCTTCTAATTCTTCATGAATGGGTTGTTCTTCTTGCTGTTGATGATTATGATGAGATGGGTTTGGAAGAGAAATAAGAGAAGAAGCTAAAGAACGAGCATGATTTTGAGAATCTCTTCTTTGTTGAGATTGACGAAGTAATGCTATTTCTCTTCTCCTTTGCTGGTCTGATATTGCCAATCTCTTAAACCCTTGTCTTCTCCCTTCCATCCCTCTCGAAATTTTTTCGAAGTGAATGAGGAATTTCGGGTAATAATCAATTATAACGGACACTGTGATAACGGACACTGTGAAATGGATATATCGGCCGATATATACATCCACGGTTTGTCGGCGATAAGATTTGCCGACACGTATCGGTATCAGCTTGAACAAATTCAGGTAACATGTCTTAAATGAACAATGGAATTACAATCAATAAACACAAAATCAAAAACCAAAACAGTATCAGTGGAGAAACTGTAACTCCAAATGCACAATTTCTTTCTTCATAAGGATCCTTACTCCATGACAAACTTTCCTTTCTATATTCACTTTCTTGAGTACTGCTTGCTTCCTTTTCAGATGATTTAATATGGGACATTATATGAGGAAAAACTAGCTTCCAGGAATTCTCACCAATCAAAAGATCTGAATGTCCAAAATTTTCTATAACCACTCTTGTATGTTTATAACCAGGTTGGTGTAATTTCATATAGTTATTTGCTAGAAATGAAGTTTCCGGTGTAACTAGTAAACTTCTGCCACCAGAAATGTATGTCGTATGAAGCTTCATTCTCTCTGGATGTATCAAGTATGTGTTGTTACCGCTAGAATCCACGATGAAACCAGATAAACATATTTTGCGAAGGTGTGTGAACCCGGACATTGGAAGTTTCAGTAGACTTCGTTTGTTTACCCATTGATGCATTGTTGGACTTATGTTGCTGTGCCAGAATGCATTACCAAAAATGCCTGAGATTACTTCACATTCGTCCAGTGTACATTTTTCGCATCGAGGAATGATTCGGGCAATTCGTTTCAGGAGTAGATGGCGCGGACTGATTATTGACTTTGAAGTTTCAAATGGTAGGATTGTGTTCTTGCCTAGTATTCTCATTGAGATCTGCAGGTTGAGAGAAAAATATTAGTTTTTGAAAGGGAAAAACAAGTTGGAGAGAATGACAGAGTGAGAGAATTACTGGGATAAGGGGAAGTCTCATCTTGATTAATGAAGAGATAGTGAGCTTGAAAAACATCGATGAGTTCGTGCAACAAAGCGATGCAATATGAGATGCGGAGACATAACCTCCCATGAGAGCAATATGAATTGCTAAGCCTCCAGCACAATGAGCAACTACATGAAATTTTACTGAATTTCCATGAAGCTCAAGTATCTTCGATACCACTGCAATACATACACCGAATAATGTTAGATTCTGTCATCACAATTAGTAGGACAGCAAATTCATTCCGGTAAATCTAGGACAAATGTTTTACCAGCAGGAATGTCAAACTTCCCAATATCTTCGATTGTGAAATTATTTGATGGATGAAGTGGATGTAATCTTGCTTGAAGTAACCATGTTTCATATCCCTCTTTAACTAAAGTTCTGACCAGATCATTCGGTTCAGTCGGTAAACAAAAACTATCAGTAATGTACCCATTAATCAATAGAACAGGATTTCTCTGCTTCCCTTGATTCTGTTCGCATTTCCACTGTCTGCAGCTGATAGTACACCCGTCCACTGGATAATTTACAGAAAGTACCCAAAGCAAAACTAGTTAACATTACATTACAGGAAAGAATATGATGTTCGCAAGATTCGTTTACAATTTGACTTGCCTGTTTTCATCTCATGAAGATCACTGGGAGGATAAGATATCTGCTTTAGTTCTGAAGAAGGTAATAAGCATATAGGATTCCCTCGAGGTGCCTGTAACATATAAGTTCTCCAGAAGGATTGTAATAGTAGATATACAAATCTTCCTTTCTTGTTACCTTCCAAGCTTATCGAGCTCTTTATGAGGTTGGCGAAAGTGAGACGTAGCTCGCCTTTTAAATCTACCATCTCCACTTTTGAATTGTCTCGCTTAATTTCGCGAAGTGTCACATGTAGTGTTGTCGTTTCTTTCCACCCGTACAACGCTAGAAGATATGGATTCATTATCTTCTTCCCTTGAAGAACATATCTGCATGCATTAAGCCAGCTTTTAAATGAAAATTCAGAGAGTGAAAGGACAATAAATGCTGCCCTTGTTTTTGTCATACCTTGAGCCAGATGATGATGCGAGAATGAGATGGTAGTACATGTATTGTGTGTAAGGAGTCTTGTTGTCAACTCTACACATATCAACTTCTCCATCGATAATATAAAGTTTATCCTTCTCCACAGCTTTGAATACAACGTATCCACCAACTCTTCCTCTAAGAAGTAAATGAGAACTCATTTTCATTGTCAGATAAGCCTTGCATGGCATACCACCCAAATAACCAGTCATTGTCTCTTTTATGATGACTGTTGATTTCACTGCAGTTTCCAACTTCTTCCGCGTCCTCAGTATCTGATTTGCAGTTTCAGTGCTGAGAAGTTGAGGAGGGTGCGTAAAATTCTTGTGCCTAAGAACATCCTGAACTAGGCTTTGGCTTATATGCTCTGCAGCCGTAGCAATAGTAAGACACGGATTAATGCCAATAGAACATGGAATCAAGGATGCATCGCATACATAGAGGCCTGGATGCACTTCTGAAGGACAAGCAGGATTTAAAACTTGACCGTTGGAGTTGCAAACGCCTTGGGAAGGATCTGTTGACGCATTGCACCCACCTAAGAGATGAACAGATGTGCTTCGACACCTAGACATGAAAAGAATTCCTCCTAATCTCTTAGTAAGCTTTTGAAGAGCTTGGATCTTTCGATTCAGTAGTGGATCATGTGGTGGAGAAAATGAAATATTATTTGTATTCTCTTCAAGTGTAATTCTCCCATCACTTTCGTCATGTCCCATAACATTAAGCACCATTGCTTGACTATCTTTTGCACACATCATGTGCTTCAGTTTGTCTAGTAAACCATGTAAGAACCAGTAACCAGTTGGCCATCCATAAGTTATTACGCCCTTGAATAGCAGCGATGGGAAAGATGCTGGCAGTACTGCACTCTAGAGATAGAACACTTTCGATTCATGTTTATGCAGGAATGAAAAAATTCAAGAATTTTCAATGATGTATAGAACGAAGATTTATACCTGGATGGTGAACCCCAATGAAGAGGTGTATGATGAGGAAATTGATGGTCCTGGTCTATCTTGAAAAGGTATCTTTGAGAATTGCTCTTTATTGACTCCCTGACCATTCAGGGGAGCTGCACTACCAGCAAGATAAGCCACATTATTCCCATTACAGCTGAACCCATAACCAAGACGATCCGAGACTGTCAGTCCTCTTCTTTCTGACTGAAAAAGAATCTTTGCTGTACCGAAGACTCCAGCTGAACAAAACACAATCTTATTCTTTTGTCATATCCCACATTAACTCAGAATTTAAAAGAAATGCTGCAATAAAACGTACCTGATATAATTACGAAATCAGTAGTTACATATTCGATGTCATTAGTGTAAACTCGCCATCTGCTCTTTTGTTTTCTGCTAATCTCGTTACTACTTTCTTCACAATTTCTTACTAAAAACTGGACTTCGCATTCGGTGTTGATTGTACAACCAGCCTGCATAAACACTATCATAAGACAAAAATAGTAAATGGTAAATGTAGACTTAAACCAGACTGATCTAAGGATAAGGTACCTGAACTGCTAAAGCCAAATAATTCTTGTCTGTTGAGTTCTTAGCATTATAAGGACAGCCTGAAAGACAATTTCCACAAGCTAAACAGCTACCCATCTTCATTGAAGATTGTGATTCTTCGCCATTGAAGTTCATGCTTAGCTTGAACAAAGTCGGGTAACACTCTTCAATTTCTTCTTCTACTATTTCCTTCATTACTTTACCATTTGCAAATTCATTTGGAATACTTTGGGCTCTCAACAGAGATGAAGCAGCTGCTTCACAGATATCCCAATCCCTCTCCCATTCCTTTGGCCATTTTGGGCTCCGTCTTACACGAACTGGAGTTGGGATCATCACTCCAGCATTTATAAGTGAGCCCCCACCTAGACCACAGGCGACCGCTGCTACCGAATCATCTTGTACGTGTAACTACATGGTCAGTTCATCCTTGTTAGTTGTTACATCATAGTCTACTACATATGAACATCATGGTCAGTTCATCCTTGTTAGTTGTTACATCATAGTCTACTACATATGAACATCTTTAACTTCGAAAGATAATACGGAGCAACAATTGAAATAACAAATAATGGAAGCTAGAATTAAAGAAACTGAAAACGATAAGTACTAGAGCTAGAGTGCACCTGAAACAAAGCATCCTTTGGGCCAACATTGACACCCAAATTCCTATTTTCCATTCTTAGTTCAGAAATGAGCTTCAAAGTGTTAGTTGGAAAGTCCTGAGCTTCCCACTTTCGTCCTTTTTCAATTAAACAGACTTCAACTCCAGCCATGGATAACCGACAAGCGGCAACAGCACCACCATACCCTGACCCAATAACAACAGCATCATAACCGACTTCATCTCCATCCCCACACATCGTTATTTCACCATTTCCACCCTCCATTTTCTATAACTGTGAAACTCGGATTGAGTAATGATATTCAATGGTCTGCTGTTGATATTCAATGGTCTGCTGTTGGTTAAGAAGTTCCAAAACCTATGGACTTGGTTCGATGAGATTACAAACTTGACTATATATATTGTCTGTTTGAATATTTTGCTTACATCAGAAAGATACTATATCTGTAGGATATTGAATTCATTCTGAAGACTGAATTGCATCAGGTAAGATGCCCCTCTATTTTGGCTGTCAAGTCTACATAATTACACTGTGATAGAGACATACGAACTCCATTGAATCTGTCCTCAGGTATACCCTGACTTCGAGAACTCAATGAAAGGGCTGGAGAAAAAGAAAAGAAAGTCAAACACGACAAATCCACGCTGAGAAAAACGCAGTAGAATGTTTCTCAAACTAGACCAGGTCAATTCAATTCTTGGCCTAATGATAACAATAAAGCCCTGTGTCCATACCACCCTTTTAAGATCAAGAAAATTCAAAGCAACCAAGTCCATCTTAAAACTGTGTACATAAACAACAGTAAAACCATTATTAAACTGGCTGAAAGAATACACCCCAAGGAACCCCTGACTGACAATTTAACATATTTGAAACTGTGAGTTTTATTAAACCTGTACTGAATTCAAAATTACAATGAGAACTGAAGTTTCTAAGACTATTAACTCGAGATTTGTGTTTCATTTGTTTTCATTACAATTCGTAAGTACTTTTATCACTGAAAATCATGTCTGTGTGGGAGAACAAGCTTCCAGCTTAGGTAGGAGACTACGCCAGCCATTAGCGATCTCATTTGCAAGATGCGCCTGGCCTTTAGCAAGTTCATGGAAAGCAAGGCCCAAATCTAACGTCTTTTGCTCTTGAAAACGAACAATCTCTTCACTCATTAGCCGCACTATCGTCTCAAACTTTCTTGTTGCTTCTTCACCCTCTGCCTTCAACTGAAATAGATAATCCACAATAACCACATCGTTAGGATGGAATAGGTATCACTGTGGAAAACACATAATAACGTAACACTCAATCTAGAAACTTACTTCGTGATATTCAATTTCTGCTTCTCCTACCTTGTCTGATCGAGTTAGCATCAGTTTGTCACTGCAAAGCACAATAGTGAAAATTATCATATAGGAATTCCAAAATTACTTTTAAAGAGTCAAGGTACTATTTGACTTGGGGAATACTATTTCCCTTTGCAAAGATGACATTTCTTTACAAAAATAAAAAGAAATAAAAGTTGAAGCAGAATTGGTAACCATACAGGTTTATCTCCTTCAGTTTTATTGTTTCAGCCAGTTCGCATTGGTGCTTGAAAGCACTGGCTCTCTCTGCCATGGTGGCCTGTTTAGGAAGCAGCATATGTATTATTAAAAGGAAACCCAAGAAATGAAACAGCTAAAAGATTTCAATCTGCTCCGACCAATCAACTGACATATTGATTGTTTAGATGGTCCGGTTTAAAGAAACTGAAAGAACCAATTCACCTTGATAGATTGGACTGATCGAACATATTCTTTTAAAGGTTCTTCAAAATTCATCAAGAGATTGTATGCCTGCAGCAAAACAAAATCAGAAAACTAAAAACTAGATGCACAAAATTACGGTAAGGACATCATGTTTGAGAGTGTTCCTACCTCTTTCTCCAGCTTAACTGACAGTGCTTCGGATTTTGTTCCAAGGTCTGTAAATGCTTTACCAAGTGCTTTTCCTTCACAAGCACCCAAAAGCTTGATCGCCTTGCCGAAGTCTGCCAGTGTCTCACCTAACTCTGGAACAATAAACACAAATAAATCATGTGAACACACAAACCAACCGGAACCATAAAATAGATTGCGTAGCATCCGAATAGGAAAAGAAAAGAGAAGTCAATATTTTTGATGTGTACCGAACCTCTGTGCCTCTTTACTAGACGGTAAGCATGTTTTTGTGCTTCCGCTAAGTGATCTTCAAGCTCAAAGATGTATCGCTTAAGTTTCTCATATTCAGGGTTTGACTCTTCCACTGGTTTTTCCTTTCCCATGATAACATCACTGACTTTAGATTGCACATCCTGTATTACCAAAAATTATAACTCATCAGCTAAATGCAGAATCGAGCAAAGGACTGCAGTTCTTATTACAGGGTTTCTCTATAAGATGTGCACTAAGAAATATCGCACGAAGAGATATTCTAATCAAGCAGAAAACGATTTTTCTGTACGTAATTTATGCACCAAGAGCAGAAGAAATATCAGAAATAGAAGGGGACGAAAAGAAAAAGGATTCTGAACAGATCTAGATAATTTGGCAATTCATATTGTCATATTTAGCAAAAACCTTAGGAAATCAGGGATATGAGGATGTTGCCCTCCCTATAAATACACGGGTCAGGCACACCTATTTTAGTTGTATTCAAAGTCGGTAAATCTGTCATTTTAAGTTACCTTCTCAATAAAGGAAAAAAATAAAAACATATTTGTTTCACTCTGTTTATAATCTGAAATCACAAATTACTGTGACATGTTACCTTGAAAATTTGCATCAAGTCAGCCGGCTTCTTTTTGAAAATTCCAATCTCTTGGGACCTAGCTCTCTCCATTCTCTGTACAAAAATGGGAAACGGAATACAAAATAACATCAAATAAGTACAAAAAAAAAACATCGCAAAACACTAAAGATATCCATAGAGCATCCTGCAGGCATCAAGCAAACAAGTCCCCTAGTAACTTGGACGTACTGAATGATTTATAATTTCGAAAAATAAAAATCACCACGACTGAGATATAGTTTTTGTATTTTTGACCACACAAAAGATACATAACAATTGTAATTTTTGTTCAATTTGCATCCTACTGACTCCTAAGTTCTTATCTAGCTCTTTTGGAATCGGCTTAAGGAAGTTAGTAACGAATAAACACGAGAGAAAAATTGAACAATGACACATTTTCTTTCAATCATCTGTTTATCTCTTTCATGGAATATATGTACATTTTAAGGTCAACGAATAGTAACTAGTTCCTTCATTTCCAACAAGCAGACTCATGATTAAAGGTTAAGTAGACAAGGCCAACACTTTTGAACTAGGGAAGACGATGTGAAAATAACTTGCTCTTGCTCAGCTTTCCAGTTTTAGCATTTTACCTCTTCATCCACCTGCAAGAATGTCCTCAAATCTTCACTTTGCTGAAGATCAGGATGGGAAGCTATACGATTCACAAATATATCTAGAGCTTGACGTCGCATCTCAATGAACTCCGCACTAAACCGAAACTTCTCTGAAAATGAAGAGAGAGCACATTCAGTCAGTGACATTGAAGAAAGGCATGCTCACTTCAAACTCCAGTCAACCCATGTTTCCAGTATGTTGTCTAACAAGAAAAAACATGATGGGTGCCTAAGAGAAAACTGAGACTAGGCGTGCACAAGAGGCCGGAGGAAGAAACCAAGAAGCTATATCTGCTAAATTGGGTGCTTCCAGCAGACTATATGGTTATCAAAAGCATCAGATCACTATATTGGGAATATAATCAAAAAACAGAAATTGAGTCTATATAGTCAACAACAACCGTATGGCATCAGTACATCGGGTGGGGAATGGACGGGGATCCTTTCCTGACTTCACCGTTGCTATGCAAGCATATGATATGGATACTGAAACAAATTGTTTTATAACCAAGAAACGTATTGTTTACTACTCGTGCCGGCTTAAATTTAACTTATCGGGGAACAGGAGCATTAAAGAAGCTTCAAGCATGTTACCTACAGCACTCTTCTCAGGGACTGGAGGAATGAAAATTCCCTTGTATCTTTCAAAAAGTCTATCATGCAACCACACAAAATCACTATAACGCCGGATAACAATCTTCTCTGGCCCTTGATAGTCAGGGAAATTAGTCTGCACAAAGTCAAAATGTATTTCCAATATAGTCAATCAATCAGGGAAATTAGTGTGAGCAGCGTAAAATTTGATGGCAACTGTTTTACAGATCCTTATTTGGAAGATGTGGAGAATGGTCGAATCTTTTACATCTCCACAAGTTCTGTTATTAACATGAATTTTTAATATGGCAGCTAGATGCATAGCCAGCTGGGGAAGGAAGAACACTACTCCTATGTTTCAAGGAGTTCTTCCCATAAGGTTGTTTCGAACCTTAGGAGGGAATCAATGAACTCTTTGTATCTTTAACATTTTGATTATCAAAAAATACCAATAATTAATGAAGTCTCCATAAGCAAGAACGCAGGGGAAATGTATTTACAGTCACCAATACAACAACAAATATATTTTCCATCATTCAGTGGCAGGAATCTTAAAAGAAGTTATCATGCTGTCCTAGACTATACAACTTCGTTTTTCAACTACTATGTATGGTGAACAATGTACAACATCTGATCTTGATCTGTATCATCTACTAAAACATGTTCTTGCTCTCTTCCGGTGCCTTCATTCAACAAACAAGGGAAACTATAGTTCAAAGACCTGTATAGTTCTGACATTTTTACTCTCCTACTCAAGATCCCTAAAACTATAAAGAATCAAGGGTTTTTGGATTCTTGGTAAGCAAGAATTCAATTCATTGACCTAATACTACTATAAACAGGATCTGATGATTGTCCACACAGTAAAATCAACTCAATACGAGGTTTCAACTTAAAACCCTAATTTGTAATCCCAAATTCCAAAAAAGAAAAAAAAGATTAAGTGAGTACCTTAGTAATGACTCTGTAAGAGATGTAAGCTTGAACTCCATTTCCTAATTTAACAGGATCAGTAACAAAGACTGATAAAAATGGATGCGAAGATGGAGATCTAGGGCTTTGAATACTTCCCGAATGACTTCTCTGCTGTAAATTTCAAGAAAATTAATCTCAAATCACAAAACAAAGTTGCATGTAATCGAAAGTAATATCAAATTGATGAAATTTACCGTGGTATTCATGGTTCTAATGAAGAATTGGGGGAAGAAAAATTGGGGTAACGATTTTTTATTTAGATGGACTGGAAACTAAGCGACTTCGTGTCTGTGAAGACGTGGAAAAATAGATGAAACTCTCCAACTGATTAACACTGGAGAAGAAGACGAATAAACGAGAAAGGTTGGTGCTGAAGCCTTTTGTTTTGGTCTAGTTGTGTTTTAGGCTTTTAGCACGCACGAGATGATTCCGGTTTTCTGATGTGGCAAGGCGTCGTTGCAGCAAAATGGGATACTAGCCAGGATTTGACCATGGTGGCCTGGGGTAAGTTGGGGCAAGTTAATAGGAAGTATTCGTGATTAAGGCTTAGTCCTATGGGCTAGATATCTAGCTGCTAGATTGGCCATCCACGTCAGCCTGGGCAACCTCCTAAGTCCTATATATCTAGCTGCTAGTTTGGCCATCCACGTCATCTGTGAGCGCCTAACCATTCGGCGTTTTTCTGAGCGCCGCACCATTCGGCGTTTTGGTTACTTTTTGAACGCCGAACGGTTCGGCGTTTCAATCTCAGCCGTTAGATTTTGTGAGCGCCGAACGGTTCGGCGTTGAGACAACTTTTTGAGCGCCGCACCATTCAGCGTTTCAATCTCGCCGATAGTGCGACTTCGAGCAAATGCTAGGAGAGAGAAGTAGTCAGATTGAGTGTTAACTTTTTTCCCACACTTTTTTCATGATTTGCAACACTTTTTGGCCAATCTAGCACTCCAATCTAGCCCATAGGACTTAGCCTAAACATAGCTAAGAGAGAGGGTTCAGAGAGGCGATTTTTCTTGCGACGTTGAATCTGGTCAAGGTTTTAATTTCTTCAAGATCTGAGTGGTTTCCTGAGATTTTGATTCATGTTTCTGTTGTCTGAGATCAATAATTGGTGTTGTTTTGCTTTCACGGTTTTCCTTCTGATTCCTTCTCTTTTATTCTAATTATTATGGGTGGATCGATGGATGTGAACTTTGAATCTCATTTACATGGAGATGAAAGTATTCCTTCTAGAGTGGGATTGTTTGGGGCTTCTAATAATAGGGTTTCTGGTAATTTTCGATGGTCTGATATGTTGGGTGTAGGGAAAGATGAACCTCTTCATGATCCTCTTCCTTATGCTCCTCCAGGTCTGGTTGGGGGTAAGAAACTCACAGTGTTTTCTGATGATGAAGTAGAGGATGATGTTCGTCGATGTGAGAAATTGGTTGTTGGGTGTTTTGTGGGAAAGAGATTACCATTTTTGATGGTGAGGAATTTTGTAAAGAGGGTATGGAAGCTAAAAAGTGAGATGAAGATGACTCTTCTTGGAGATGCAGTTTTTGTGTTTAAATTTGATTCTATAGAAGATAGAGCTCTGGCTTTGGAGCATGGGTGTTTGTTCATTTCTGGACAACCTTTTGTTGTTAGACCCTGGTCTTTATTGATTGAACAGGAGATGGCTGAGCTGAAGACAATTCCTATTTGGATCAATCTGAGGAATGTTCCTCTCCATTTATGGAATGCTAAAGGGCTAGGTAAGTTGGCTAGTTTCATTGGAGTTCCTCTTTTATTGGATAAACAAACTGCTACTAGATCTAGAATGACTTATGCTAGAATTTGTGTAGAAGTGAGTATTGATTCTGATTTACCAAGTCATATTGATGCTAAAGTTGGGAATACTGAAATTAAGGTTCCTGTTGAGTATAATTGGAAACCTTTAAGGTGTTCTCATTGTGATGTCTTTGGACACTCTACTGAGAAATGTGCTATTGTTGCCGCAATTGCAAATGTTCTTTGTGATCAAAGTCTTTCTTTGCAAAGAAATTAGTCAAGCTAGTAAGGAAAAGGATAAGCCTGTTGGTGGTAATGAAGGATGGGTGGTGAAAAATTTGAAGAGAGGAAGGAACAAAAACTCAAACCAACAAAAGAGTGGCACTGCTGGCTTGGATGGGGCCTCAAGTAGTGGTACTGCAAATATGGTGGAAGTTCCAATTACTATGAATAACAAATTTCATCAGTTAACTGAGGAAGGAACTGGTGAGTTCATGGAGGTGGTCATGATTACTACTACCAAGGATAACCATAGTTTGACTCATATTGGTAGTAATGATAATGTTGATGGCAGTCAAGTTTGTCCTCAGACACTTGGTTTAATTTCAGGGGCTTCTGTGGGTAATTTGGAAGTTGGAGATACTATGACTGGTTTTGTTTTGAATCAGGTAGAAAGACTGGATGAAAAGGAGAATGATGGTGCTAGAGCTCATTTCCTGCCAAAGTCCTCTATCCAAGGGAAGAACATGTTGAATGTTCTCAGAGAGAAGAAATCGCAAGGTTAAGAAACCAAACCCCTCTCTTTTACTATGATTAAGGTTGGTGGTTGGAACATAAGGGGTCTTAATGATCCCTTAAAAAAAATGAAGTGAATAATTTTATTAGAACTAATAAGCTAGTTATGGTGGGTATTGTTGAAACTCATGTTCAACAAGTTAATAAAGATAGAATAAGGCATAGAATTTGTCATTCTTAGCAATTTGTGGATGATTATTCTTAAGATCCTTTTGGGAGAATTTGGGTAGGATGGAATGCTGAGATTATGTCTGTTAGTGTTCTCAACATGTCTGCTCAAGCTATTTTTCTAGATGTTACTACTTTTGAGCATAAAAATTTTGTGATTACTTTTGTGTATGGGAGCAATGATATTATTCAAAGAAGGATTATATGGGCTGAGCTGAAAGCTTTTGATGCTGTCAATAGTAAACCTTGGATGGTGTTGGGAGACTTTAATTCCATTCTTGAAGTTAAATACAAGGTTGGTGGTGCTGAGGTTACTCCTGCTCATTATTATGATTTTTGGGAATGTACCCAAGATTCCCATCTCTTTGATGTAAGTTATAGTGGTTGTTTTTATACATGGAGTAATAAGCATGAGGATGATACTAGGCTTGCTTCTAAGATTGATAGGGTGATGGTGAATTTGGAGTGGCTTGAAGCTTATGTTGAATCCAGAGATGAATTTCTTGTGCATGGTATCTCATATCACAATCCAGCTGTTGTGAGTATTTTTGAAGGTAGATTTCATGGCCCCCCTCCTTATAGATTTTGTAGTTTTTGGATGAGGAGCCTGATTTCTTGGATGTTGTGAGGAGTGTTTGGCAACAGCCTGTTCATGGCAATCCTATGGTAGTTATAGTGACTAAACTTAAGAGGCTGAAAAAAGTTTTGGGAGATTGGAAGAATGAAAGATTTAAAAAGATCTCTGATCAAGTGGTTGCTGCTCAGGCTAATATGCAAGATCTCCAAAAGAAGTTACAACTTCATCCTTTTAATAGGGAAATTGCTAGCAGATAAAAGGAAGTTGTTAGCTCTTATGCAAAGCTGGCTCGATATGAAGAATCCTTGGCCAAAGAAAAATCTAAAGTAAAATGGATGGAGGTGGGTGATTCTAATACTAGATTTTTTTCATTCCAGTTTGAGGGAAAGAAGATCAAGGAATAATATTCTTATCCTTAATTCCAGAGGTGATATCAAGTTGGAGGATGATATAGATATTGGTGCTGAGTATGTTGATTTCTTTAGCTCCCTTTTCAATGCAGCTCCTTCTGGCTCTTCTTTGGATATTCTTGATGAGTTGCATTTTGAGAGGTTAGTTTCTCATGAAGATGCTTGTACTTTAATTAGACCTGTTACTAGAGATGAGATTGTGGAGGCACTTTCTACTATTCACTCTTCAAAGGCTCCTGGCCCTGATGGCTATAATAGTTTCTTCTTCAAATCTGCTTGGTCTGTAGTTGGTGATGACTTTGTGGCTGCCATTACGAATTTCTTCAAGTCTGGTAAATTATTGAAAGAGGTTAATAGCACTTTCATCACTTTAGTTGCTAAGTGTGAAAATCCCTCTACTATTGTTGATTTTAGACCAATTTCTTGTTTCAATGTCCTTTATAAGTGCATTACCAAGATTATTTCTTCAAGAATGAAGTTTCTATTAAAGGGATTAGTGAGCTCCAATCAGTCTGCTTTTATTTTAGGCAAATCCATTCAAGACAATATACTTCTTGCCCATGAGATTGTAAGGAATTATCACAAATTTGTGGGTACTCCAAGATGCTCTATGAAAATTGATCTCCAGAAGGCTTATGATATTGTTAGTTGGGAATCAATTGGTGTTGTTATGAAGAAGTTTGGGTTTCCTGAGTTATTTGTTAACTGGATCCTTGAGTGTATCTCCTTCTCAAAGTTTTCTATTTTAATTAATGGCTCCCCATTTGGTTTTTTTGGGGCTAAAAGAGGAATTAAACAGGGCTTTCCTATGTCCCCATATCTTTTTGTCATGGTCATGGAGGTTTTGAGTGTCATACTGAAGAAACAAGTTACTGCTAGTTCCTTTGGTATCCATCCCAAATGCAAGCTTAATCAACTCACTCATCTCTGCTTTGCAGATGATGTTTTGGTGTTTTTTAAAGGCAATATTGCAGCTGCTCAGGTGCTTGAGAAGGTCTTATTGGATTTCGGTAATTTTTCAGGCTTGGTGATTAATTGTAAGAAAACTTCTCTTTATTCTTCTGTTGTAAGGGAAGATACTCTAAAAGGAATTATTACTAGCCTAAAATGTTCTAGAGGATCTTTACCAGTCAGATATTTAGGTGTTCCCTTGATTTCCACAAAGTTCTTTTATAATGACTGCTTACCTCCCATTGAGATGGTCACTAAGAGGGTTAAATCTTGGAAGGGCAGGCATTTGGCCTTTGCTAGCAGACTTATGTTGATAAGACATGTCCTTAGTGGAATGGTCTACTTTTGGTTCTCTTGCTTTGTCTTGCCTAAAAGGGTGATTAAAGAGCTGAATACTATATTTAAAAGATTTTTATGGTCTGGCTCTGATCTGGGCAAAAAGCATAATCATGTTGCCTGGAATCAAATTTGTACTTCTGAGAAAGATGGAGGCCTTGGAGTTAGAGATTTGGAGCTTACAAATATTACTGCCAATCTTAGACATATTTGGGATATCTCTTCTGGAAAGGATACTATATAAACTCAATGGATTCATGCCAACCTGATTAAAGGAAAATATTTTTGGTCTCTGCCTATGCCAAAGGACTGCTCTTGGAGCTGGAGGAGGATTCTTGACTGTAGAAGGTATGTTGTTCAGTTTATGGGAGTTTGTCTTGGAAATGGTGAGAATACTAGTTTCCTCTATGGATTCTGGCACCCAAATGGCAGAGTTTGTGATTGAATTCTTGAGGACTGCTGCCTGAATATCTGCCCTGATCCAAATATGCAAATGAACAGTTTTATGGAGGATGGTTCTTGGAATTTTCCTGAGTGCACTCACAGTGACAACTGCACTACTTCATCTCTTCTGCAAACAGTGGAATTTGATGATAAAGATAAGGATTTACTTATGTGGAAAGCTAGTATTACTGGGGAGTTTTCTATGAAACAAACCTATATTGCTCTGAATGGTACTAGATTGGAATTTCCTTGGCATAAACTGCTTTGGGTTCAAGCATAGAATTCCAAGACATTCTTTTATTACTTGGTTAGCCTGTTTGAGGAGATTAAAAACTAGAATGAAATTGAAAAGATGGGGGCTTATTTAAAGTGATGTGTGTCCTTTATGTGACAGTGGCTCTGAGGATGAAGACCACTTATTCTTGTGATGCCCTTACTCTAATTCGATATGGAGTGGTTTTCTGTTAAAATTGGGATGTATTAGAGTTCCACATGGCACTTGGGAGGCTGAGCTTCATTGGTGTCTAGCTGAATTCACTGGTAATGATGTTGTTGCTACTCTGAGAAAGCTTAGCTTGACTAGCTTTGTATACCATATTTGGAAGGAAATGAATAGAAGAGTATTTACAAACCAGAGTATGAGTGAAGATGGGGTTAGTTCTCTGATTATTAATGATGTCAGACTTAAATGTGCTTCTTCAAAGTTTTCTGAGTTGGATAAACCTCAACTTAGAAGATTGTTGGATGGTTCGGGGATTAAGTGCGGTTTTAAAATTCCTCATGTCATTGCCTGTTCCTGGCTGTTCCTATCGACTGATGAAGTTATGATAAATATAGATGGTTCTAGGAAGGAAGATTCAGGAGGTTGTGGTTCTGTAATTAGAGACCATTTAGGTACTCCTCTATCTGCTGCCTGTGGTGGGTCTGCTCCAGCTACTATTGTGGCTCATGAATTGCAGGGGGCAGAGTTAGGTTTGAAGCTAGCCAAGTTTAAAAGACATAAGAGACTGCACATTTGTACTGATTCCCATGTGGTTCATAAATTGCTTTCTGATAGTAGGGATGTACCTGCCTGGAGTGTGCTGCATATCTGGAGAAGGATAACTCATTTAAAATAGATTTTTGAGACTATTAGATATTCTTTTGTGTACAGGGAAACAAATAGGGCAGCTGATCACCTTGCTAGCTTTCACCCTAGTGAGGATTTTTTTGAAGTGCATCCCTCTATTTTTGATAGTAAGTTGATTAAAATTGTTGAGGAAGATAGTAGTAGCAAGATCTATTATAGGCAGTAGCTTTTTTCTTTTTGGTTTTATTTGCTTTAGTTTGTAAGGTTCTGGGTTTTCCTTAAACCCTGCGGATTGTGTAAAAACCAAAAAAAAAAAAAAAAAAAAAAAAAAAAAAACTAGATGGCAGCATATCTGTGGCAAGAGCAAGCATGGATAGCTCTGGTTTGGCTATGATTAGGGTTTCTACTTAAGCCTAGGTTATGGAAGTAAATAACAGCTACCGAGCTTGGTTATATTTAGTCGGATACTAAGTTTTCGTTCAAAAATATTGTATATGATACAAAAGGAGTATTCAACTAGTTAAAAATTGACCTTGTCTGAGCTGAATATTCGAAATTATCATGAGATTTGTATTGGAACTCGCTTGTTTTTTTACCTTTAACATCAAGTATAAAAGTTGTTAATGTTGGTGTTAAATGTTGATGAAATGTTAAAATGGTGAACAAGTGCAAATAATTGAATTTAGAGTTTCTAACTAAAATAGCAAGTTTATACATAAAGACTTAACTAATTGCTAATAACTAAACTAACAATTAGTACAAATTGTTATTTATAATTTAAATTCGGAATTAAAGCAATCAAATGAAACATGTAAGGAGTTAGGATTCATTGATAGTAAGCTTTAAAAATCTTAAGATAGTGCACTCTGAACTGAATCTTCTTATCTAATGTGGATTACCTCATCATCGGTTGAACCATCAATGTCGATTATTCTTCTTTCGATAGACTCACTGAATTGGGTTAATCTTACTTCTTAGATAATGGATTTCTCATGAGGCTACCATTTAATACACAAATGCATGACACTCTTAAAAGCATGGAAAATTGGAGTGCCCTTGGATCAAAGGGAACTCCAAGCAGTTTTCAACAAGAGCCAACGGGACATAGTTGGTGATGATGTCTGCATGATGGTGACAAAGTTCTTTGAAACTAAACGCATTCAAAAGCACTCTCATCCCTAAGAAGAAAAACTCTATTTGTGCAGATGATTACAAACCAATTGGTTTGTGTAATACTTCATATAAGATCATTTCAAAAGTAATTGTCAACAGAATGAAGCCATTAATGGTGAAAATTATTTCACCTTATCATGCTTCCTATGTCTCTAGTAGGTTAATAAGTGATAACAAAATTATTGTTGAAGAAATTATTCGCTCATGAATAAGAAAAGAGGACATATTAGATGGATGGCCTTAAAATCGGATACATCAAAAGCTTTTGACATGTTAGAACGGTCATTATTAATGAAAGTTATTGCGTATTTTGGTTTTTGTGATGATTTTTGTGCTCTTACCAATGCATCAGCACTACTTCATTATTAATCATGCCCAATGGTTCACCATGTGAAGAATTTTCTCTCACAAGAGAAATCAGACAAGGTGATCCACTTCACCTTATCTCTTTATTCTTGCCATGGAATTTCTTTCTAAGTATCTAATTGCTTCTCAACAGAATAATTCCATAATAATATTAAAGTGTTTGCACAATCTCCAGCTCTCGATCATTTGCTTTTTGCAGATGACCGTTTGATTTTAACTCATGCAAACCTTACTTCAATCAACAATCTACTGGAGTTACTTCACAACTTCAGCAATCAATCAAGTCAAGTAATAAATTTTGAAAAGTCTGCAGTCCATTTCAGCAAATACACTAAACTTAAGATAGTTGAAACCCTGACTCACATCCTTGGTGTCAAAACTATGAGTTCTAGAGAGAAGTATCTTGGTTCTCCACTTATTCTTGGTCACTCAAAGCATGAATCTTTCAAAACCATCAGAGAAAATTTTGAAAACAGATTATCTACTTGGTCTTCCACTTCACTTACTCAAGCAGGGAGAGGCACTGTGATCAAGAATGTTTTTAAATCGGTGCCAGTTTATCAAATGGGCACTTTCAAGTTACCTAATAATCTCATCAAGCAACTTACATCTATTGAGATGAGATTCTTACGGGGTTATAACTCTAACAAAGGTACTAATCATATTGCTTGGCACAAAGTGTGCAAACCAAAAGATATAGGAGGTTAATTTAGCATTCAAAGATCTGTAAAAGCTTAACTTAATTAGCCTTGTTCACTAAGTTATTTTGTAGAATATTTATTGAATCAAGTCATCCCATGGTTCAAGTTCATAGCAGTAAATACTTCAAAAGTGGAGATATAATTCATCAAAATATTACAACAAAGAATTGTTCTTATACTTGGAATGGTATTACAAATGGTCTTCAAATTTTTCAATAGCATTATGATAGACACATTTTTGTGTCAAAGTTTTCCTCAATTTTTAGTAATGTTGGTGCTCGATTTTGTACTTATTATGGTATTTTATGTGTTTGTAGGTATTTGTGCGAAATAAACATTTTCGGAAAAATCCGAAAAATTACTCGAGGCATCCCCTGAGGACATTTGCTAAACGGGCCCCTACTATGGATAAGGGGCACTCAGTTGATAAGGGGGCACACTCTTTCCTATTTACAATCGACTGCTAAAGGCACCCCGGATGATTGGATAAGGGCTGACCTTCTTCTTCCTCTTTTTAAATTTTGACGGGAAACTATTCAACAGAACTGGCAGATTTTTGGTTCATGATTTGCAAGGATTCTGGTGTGACTCAATAGCTGAAACTGTTGGGGAAGATTTGATTGATCTTAACAGGCATGGTAGGGTCACTGGAATCGATCCAGTTGGGATGGATAATCATTTGCAAGCAAAACAATGAGTGAGGAAAAACTCGAGTTTTCCCGCATTTAATCTGTGAAGATTGATGGGAATATTTGGCGAGATTTTTGTATTGAAATGGATTGGTATTGATCTGTTATGCTAAAACATGGGTGATAATTGCATTTGATTCAGAAAAGGAAGGTCGAGTCTCTGATTTGAAGAAAACAGGGGCCGTATATTCTTTGTGAGATTCTGGGGATTTTTTACCCATCTTTGGAAGGTTTTCACGAGTTTGAAGCGTACTAAACTTCGTATGGAACGTATATGAGGATTTTGAGAGTGTGCAAAGTACATGCAGAAGTGTGAAAAAGTCAAGTCAGAAAATTATTCCTCGTGACTGCATGGGAGTTATTGCACAGATTTTGCGATTTATTAATGAAGATTCTCGGTGCGGGGAGGCTATATAAGTTGTGGAGGGTGAGTAGAGCGGGGGACGGAGAGTTTGGGGAGAAGTTAGAGCATCACAGAGCCGGAAACAATTAGTTGCAGAGGAATAGTTTTCTGCTGCTGTAAAGAACACGAAAACATTAGACTATAAGAAATTGTCGTTAAGCTACAGTGACAGTGACATATATTCTGTATCGTTCTCTGTAACAGTTGAGTTTGTAACAAACCCGGTTTTATCATTTTTCTCCCATTTCATTATTTTTGAACACCCTTTGAGCAATGAATATGATTCTTGAGCGTGTTTCCATGATGAGGAGCTAAACCCAATCCCTGGGGCAATGGAGGAAGCTATTGTTTCGGTAAAAGTGATACATTTCTATTTTAATTTAATTATAGAAATTCTCCATTATGATTTTTGCATTGAACTAAAAATTGGTTATATGATTTTGATTAGTTAGTTGTATTTTCTCTTGATAGAGTATGCTTGGTTTAGGGTTTTGATGTTCTATGCTTGTGATTAACAACTATTCTTTTGAAAATCTACATGTCTAGGTAATACTATTAGAATCAAACTAAATGTTGAGTTGCATAATTTTTGTTTTATTAAATCACTAATATTGATCAATGGTGGAATCCTAGCCCCAGTCTCTCCATATTTTTCACAACACTTTTCAATTGAGTTTGTTATATTCTTTAGTCTTAAAAATTTAAATCTAAAATCACAATCTTCAAAAGTTATGAAACAAAACCTTATTTACCAGTACAAAATCTCATCACATTACTTAATGGAGATTAATAATCGCAAGAAAACTAGAATTTGGTTAGATAGATGGATACCTGGAAGGGATCATCCACCTACTCCAAACAGTGATACCTTCAGATTATATGAATAAGTTGCACAACTACTTATAAATGGCACTAATTTATGGAATGTTAGTCTCTTAAACCAATTTTTTTATGCTAGTATTTTTGGCAGAATACACAATTTGTATGTTGACAATATCGAAAAGGATGTCATGTTCTGGATGCCTGCAAAAAAATGGGAAATTCTCAGTCAAAAGTACATACAAGATGTTAACTTTGTGAGATGTTCAAGTCATTGGGATAATTGTCAACTCATCAATATGAAAAACTTTATGGAGCTTTAGCACTGCTAATAGGATAAAACACTTTTCTTGGAAGGCATTAGAGAGTTGAAGTCTACTAAAAGCAGATTGGTGTTATACATCGACACCATTGACACTCAACGTGACATATGTGGCAACAGTGAAGAAACCATATAGGATTTGGTATTTGAATGTAGACATGCAATAACAGTTTGGAGAGGCATCAACATCAACATTGATGTTGTTAGAAATAACTGTAGTTTTGTTCAGAATGGGTCATAAGTTGGTTCTCATCAAACAACAACAATGATGAAGATAAGTGGTTGTACTCTTTGATGATTGGAGCATGGGTTATATGCAAACACAAATGTGATGTTGTATTTTAGAGAGTATCTCTTAACCCATACAATTATGTACATAAAATTCATTATCACTTAGCTTTTCATATGCATAATGGTGATCACAATTTGTTAATACATAGCAGTAACATAAATTCAGAATGGAAACCTTCTTAAAGGGCATTCTTGAGCTTAATGTTGATGCATATTTTGACCATGCAACTAATCAACTTGATACTCGGCATTGTTTTACGTGATGATACAGTGCATGTCATTGGATCAAAGGATGTTATGTGAATTGAGTATTGAGTCCGTGCTGCGGGGAATAGATAGTTGTGCGTGAAGCCTTATCGTGGGAAAAGGAAAATCAACTTTAAAGGATTCATGTTGAAGCTGATGCAGAAGTGGTCATACCATTACAGGAGATTATATGTTCATTCAATGGGAGAATCGAAATATAATAAAAGAGATATAATATTTAGTCTTTAGTTTTATTTATTATAATATTTCCTTTGTTAGTCGAGATGACAATCAAGTTGATATGCTATAACTAAGTCAGTTAGGGAGAAAGCTTTAACAGTACAAACTTATGATAAATTTTCTGTAACAAAAGGGTATGAGCCTCCAAAATCCCACCCCCTCCCCCATTTTTTTTTATCAGCTTCATACGAAGCTACTAGATGATTGTATAGGATGTATTTGTGGGACCATTGTGAATGATGTTCTGTAACAACATAGTCCTAAAGATATCTGATAATCCGAAACTCTATAAAAAAAGGTAATTTACTCCTTTTTTTCACTGAGTTGCATAAGCAACAATTGGTAGGGTTTATGTCATGCCTCAATTTTTCATATTATCAACAGTTGGTATTGCATTTTGAATGGCGTACCAAGTAAGAATTTGTAATTTAGTAGGAACATATGACGAACCCATACAGATTTTGGAGAAACATATATTTGAGTTGATCGATTCTTGCACATCCATTGATATAAATCTTTATAGTAAATCCAGAGGGAAAATTGCATATTACTTGGTCTTCTGCCTGTTCCATTAGAGCAGTTGGATATTGTAATGTTGTCAAAAGAGAATTGAATTCTCCATTTTCTTCTTCATCAGGATATTTTTTTAAGTGAGGTTTCCACTGTCCGTTAACAATGAAACTTCCCACCTTGTCAAATCTGTTTTAACAAGTTTGAATGTTCTATGAAAAGAGAGATGTAATGATATATCTGATTTCCACTACAAACACATTATTTTTTTGAATACCGTTCATATATTTATTTCTTTGAGGTTTCATCAGCTCCTAAGGCCATGAGTCATTCACTCCTGACATTATTGTTGCACAAAAGTTCTTGTTAGAGCATTGCTCAGTTGAACCCACAAGTTTTGCTATCTCAAGATTGTAGTCAATATTAATTGATCAAAATTGTATCTTGATTTCTAATCTACTAAGTCAAGTCTCAGACTAGGTTAGAATTCGTAGTTGAGTATTAGATACCACCCTTGAAGATTTTAACTCATTAAGTCTGATTCACAAATTATTAAAAAGTAGAGTTATAGATTTTTTTTTTTATTTTAGTCAAATATGTGTCCAATGAATCAGGTATAAAATGATACTAGTAACCTGAGTTCGAAACTCGACAACATCATATTCTTTACTGAGCAGTTCATATTTTCTTCAGCTCAACTTCAAATAGTCGAGTCGCGGGTTTTAATTTCGATTAATTTTTTTTATAGTCAACCCAATTAGTTAATTAAGTCATGGGGTGGGCTATTCTTTACAGATTACCAAGTAGTTGAGTCGCCGGTTGGGCTATTTTACTGAGAAGTTCATATTTTCTTCCGCTCAACTTCAAATAGTCGAGTCGCGGGTTTTCTTGTTGATTAAAAAAAAATTCAATAGTCAACCTAGTTAGTTAAGTCACAGGTTGGGCTATTCTTTACAAATTACCAAGCAGTTAAGTCTTTGGTCGGGCTATTCTTGCAGTTGGCACGTTTGACTTAAGCTCAACTTTAAATAGTCGAGTCGCGGGTTTACTTTACGATTAAAAAGAAAATAATAGTCAACACAGTTAGTTAAGTCACGGCTTGAGTTATTCTTTATCAATCAATTCACAAAGTAATTAACGGTTTACCTGATGAGTCAGCTCAAGTTCAAATAGTTGAGTCGCGAGTTGAGTTATTTTTTTATAGATAATTTCATACTCTCTTCTTTACCGATTTAAAAAAAAAAGTCAACCCAGTTAAAGTAATTGATGATTGGCTTAATGAGTCAACTCAACTTCAACTAGTTTAATTGTGGGTTGGGCTATCGGTCGGCCAATCCATCGCTATTTTTTCTCAACTTGTGGGTTTGATTACTGAGCCCAATTTATGGGTTAATATTCTATTTCAAATAAAATTTGTTTTCATTTTTTATAAATATTGCAAGTAAAGCTCTTAAATGGAAAAAAATGATTGAGATGAAAGGAATTAAAAACAAATATATCCTACCACCATTTAAAAAAAAAGGATACTATCACTTTTTCATTTTAGCCTAAAAATAGGCCAAATTGAAAAATTGATAGTTTTTTTTTTTTTTAAATGGAGGGAGTAGATGAAATTGAAATCTTTTGTTGTGATAGATAGATAGATGATAGAAAAAAAAAAAAAAAAAAAAAAAAAAAAAAAAAAACGTTCTTGTACTTGTTTGGATACTATTTAAGAAATTATTTTTTAACCTCTGAAAGCAAAAAAAAAAGTCAAAAGTTAGTTTGCATACACAATTTCAGAATAACTTTTAGGATCAAAGAAAGATAAAATTTTGTGAAACAAAATGATTTTGCATCTGAATTCTGATTTAATTTGGGTGGCTCGATAGCACAAGAAAATGTGGATTAATTAAGATCTTAAAGTGCTTTTTGTTAATTATCATTTAAAAAGTTGCATAAAAAGATTTTTGTTTGTTCTGATAGAAAACAACCTTGTAAAAATTTAAGCAGGCAGCACCTGCTATGGCCCCACTTGGCGAGGTATTTGTTCCTACCTCCTCCAGTTCCTTACCAGATGAGACCGTGCACATGGTACCTGGTAGGTGGACTGATAGGCGGCGTCGTCGTCTTTCTTTTAGCTGTTTGTGTAGCGTGGGTCTGTTACTGTACCAGAGAGCCTCGACCAGTTGTAGGTGGAGATGGATCCATACCTACCACTCGTGCCACTGCACTGTGACCTTGTAGTTCTTGACCAGGCTGGACGACCTCAGCGTCTTACTTGGAGAGTGTTCAGGCCTCTCACTTAACTTTTGTTTCTTTTTGCTGAAGAACTTATAGTTAACTATTAGTATTTGCACTATCATACTTCATTTAAACTAATCACTTAGCAACTTGTTGTTTAAAATTCTAATGACTTTGATGTAAATTTAAACCTAGACATCAAAAAAATACTATTGTGTGTTAAATTATCAAGGTTTTATTTTATCTTTAAGTACTTTGTCTTTATTTCATTTCCTTATAAATATTTTTTTTTGTGATTTATGTGATGCCTTAGTTGCATTCTGCTGGACCCAATCACTGTGAAATGCTCTCTCTTTTTCTGAAAAAAATCATTATTTATTCTGATTAAGGATTCCAAGGAGTCTATTTTGCTGGGTCAGGATCTCATGAAGAATATGTGCTCACCTTACAACCAAATGTTCAACAATGTTTTGTAGTAACAGACTATTACTTACTGACAAAATACCTCTTTCCCCTCAAGAAGCATGAATGTTTTTGACTGACAATAGCTGCTAAACTAGTGATATAGTAGTATAGCGTTGGAATTCTAGGGTTTTGCAATTGAGTAACCACTTTTTAAGGCTTTGGAATTAGATAGCCAAATCAAAGTGGCCGCACACCATCTCGCTAAATTTTCAACAGCTTAGTGCACATATGTAGACATATAACACTTCAAAGATATTATAGATATAAAAGAATCTCTTATTTAAATTTACTCAATTGGTTACACGGCTCATGGTATATATAGAGCTCAATATTCTCATTACAGAAAAGACATATAAACTACGAAACATCAACAGTTTGAATATAGACATGCAACAGCAGTTTGGAGAGAAATCAACATCAACATTGATGTTTCCAGAAATAATTATAGTTTTGTTCAGAATGGGTCATAAGTTGGTTCTCATCAAACAACAACAATGATGAAGATAAGTGGTTGTAATCTTTGATGATTGGAGCATGGGTTATATGCAAAGACAAATGCGATGTCGTGTTTCAAAGAGTATCTCTTCACCCATACAATTATGTACATAAAATTCATTATCACTTAGCTTTTCATATGCATAATGGTGATCGCAATTTGCTAATGCATAGCAGTAACATAAATTCACAATGGAAACCTCCTTAGAGGGGATTCTTAAGCTTAATGTTTATGCATATTTTGACCATGCAACTAATCAACTTGATACTGGCATTGTTTTACGTGATAATACAGGTGCATGTCATGGGATCAAAGGATGTTACGCAAATGGAGTATTGAGTCCAGAAGCAGGGGAATATATGGTTGTACGTGAAGCCTTATTATGGGAAAAGGAAAAGCAACTTTAAAGGATTCATGTTGAAGCTGATGCAGAAGTGGTCATACGATCCATTACAGGAGATTATATGTTTATTCAATGGGATAATCGAAATATAATAAAAGAGATAAAATATTTAGTCTTTAGTTTTATTTATTATTTCATTTGTTAGTTGAGATGACAATCAAGTTGTTATGCTATAACTAAGTCAGTTAGGGAGAAAGCTTAACAGTATAAACTTACGATAACTTTTCTGTAACAAAAAGGTATTAGCCTCCAAAATCCCCCCACCCCCACCCCCAATGTTTTTTTATTAGATATGTGATAATTTGGAACCCTGTAAAAAGGTAATTTACTCATTTTTTTCAATTAGTTGCATAGGCAACAATTGGTAGGGTTTATGTCATGTCTCTTTTTGTCATATTATCAACAGTTGGTATTGCATTTTGAATGTCACACCAAGTAAGAATTTGTAGTTTAGTAGAACATATGACGAACCCATATGCATTCCGGAGAAACATATATTTGAGTTGATCGATTCTTGCACATCCATTGATATAAATCTTTTATAGTAAACCTAGAGGGAAAATTGCATATTAATTGGTCTTCTGCTTGTTCCATTAGAGTAGTTGGATATTGTAATATTGTCAAAAGAGAATTGAATTCTCCCTTTTCTTCTTCATCTGGATATTTTTTTTAAGTGAGGTTTCCAATGCTCGTTAACAATGAAACTTCCCACCTTGTCAAATCTGTTTTAACAAGTTTGAATGTTCTATGAAACGAGAGATGTAATGATATATCTGATTTCCATTCGTCATACCATAACCTAACTACACACATTATTTTTTTGAATACCATTCACATACATATTTCTTTGAGTTTTCATCAGCTCCTTAGGCCATAAGTCATTCACTCCTGAAATTATCTTTTGTTGCACAAAAGTTCTTGTTAGAGCATTGCTTAGATGAACCCCCCAAGTTTTGCTATCTCAAGCTTGTTGTCAATATTAGTTGATCAAAATTGTATCTTAATTTCTAGTTTACTAAGTGAAGTCTCGGACTAGGTTAGAATTTGTGGTTGAATATCAGACATCACCCTTGAAGACTAAAGATCGACGAAGATATTTGGAAAACTTCTGCATCAGGTATGTGAAGACTGAACCATTCTATTTTACTCGCTATACATTACCATTCTATCTATTGAGACTGTGTCGTATGACTTCTAGTAGATTTACAAAAACGAAGTTTCGAGTCAAGCTTGTCTTGAGAAAAATATCGAAATATGATTTATCAAATATGTTCAATGGTTCTTAACAATTTAGTTCTATGAATTAATTTGTGGATCAATTGAAAATTTCCCATGCAAATGATTTATCACTTGGGAATGTTTCAAATACTATAAGAGAGAAATATTACTGATATTTCTACTCAGGGTTGGTTGGCGAACCAGTTCTCAAACCATTAATATATGAGTTTCAGAAATACATGAAGGTTGGCTAACCAGTTCGCAAACCTCAAGCTCAGTTGGGTACAGTTCAAGAACTGTGGTGAACTGAATTTTCAAAGTTGGTATAACAAGCTAGCAGTTGGCGAACCCAGTGCATGAACGGCTATCAACTTTGTTTCATAGTCTAGTTGGGTTGGCGAACCCGGTTCACTAACTGTTGCATCCTGACTCGGAACAAGCCATATGGTTCACGAACCTTTCTACCAACTGCTCCAGTTTATATTTTAGCAAATGCTCAAAGACTTTGTTAGAGCATTGCTCGTTCAAACTCACTAGTGTTGTTATCTCAAGCTTGTTTTCAAATTTAGTTGAGAAACATTGGATCATGGTAGTCATCATTGCGTTCTACTGTTTGAAGGCGAAGATCAACCGAAGTTTTTGGAGAACTTCCTCAATAAAAGGTAAGTGAAGACTGAACCACATATTTCTCAAGTTATATTCACTTTTCTATCATTGAGACGTTGTCGTGTAACTAATTAGACTATCATGCATTTACAATAATTTCGAGTCAATTTTATCTTGGTAATTAGTTCTCGAAATATAATGACTATGCTTAATGAACATTTTTCATACTTGATGAATTTCGGTTAAGGACAATTTATTGTTCGTAATCAAAATCATGATTCAAGTTTTATCGTTCGAAAATAATCTGGAACAGTGATATGCGTCATTGATGTTATTCAAGAATGTTTCGAATCGATTTAGAGAAAGAATAAGAACTACTATAGATTCGGATATAAGACATTGTTATCAATCTTACAAACTGGGAAAATTATTATAAGTATGAAGCCTTATTACATGTACTCGTACACGTAGAGGAGTAGCTATATGTCAACAAGCAGATTTGTGGTACGCATATTCGCATCAAAATCATGTAAATATCTATCAACTCTTGAACCGGATCGGTACGCATACACGTATGCAAACCGTAAAGGAACTGTGGTCACATAACCAATTTGGTATCCATATCGGTACACGTACCAGAAAAGTTCTGTGTTCTGGAACTCGGTTTGTGTATCCATATACCGGTAAGCATACCAAAATAGTTATGTGGACTCCGGAACCGGTCATAGTCTTAATGTACACATACCTGTACGCGTACATAAATAGTTCTGTGAAATCCGAAACTTGGTTTGGGTTAATAGTTTACAAACCGGTGCACGTACTACGATTGACCTGACTCATGAATGGCTATGGTATTTGTATCTTGTGCATCTACTAACCATGTCGATTATTTTCAAGTGCAATAAAATTATTTCTATGAGATAATTAATATTTGATCAAATATATAAAAACACTAGACTTATTTGATCACATGATTGTGACTCAAGGTTAAGGTCTTGAGTATTCATGAAAATGAATATTAAGCTTATAAGTTCAAATCGGCTAGTTTCGGCTAACCATCTTGAACATAGTCTTTATACATGGTTGCTCACGATTTCACCTAACCATAGTGTATATCTTGTTTATGTAAATCAGATTCAAAGATTCATCTAAGGGTGGATATTGATTGCTTGGTTCCAAAGCTATATTAGCTTAAACCTAAATCAACATATGCTTTGAATGTATATATAAGGGAAATTTCAAGCTACTGGGATCTTTGAATCCCGACACTACTTTTTGGTGTGTCCTAGTTGTAACTATAGTCGTCATCTTCCTAACCCTTTTAGGGTTTAGCGACTACAAAGACTTCATAGGGATTCGTGAAGCTAGGTCCAGTTATCTTTTCTTAATAACTCGAGTATCCTGATCTTGATCGATTGTTGAGCTGCTCACTTGATCAAGATAGATAGAAATCATCAAAGTTCTTTTCGTCTCGAACTTTTTTGATTCCACAAGTTTTATACTTGTGAGGTGAATAATAATCTAGGCTGCACTTCGGGTTGCATAAGTCCGTATTTTGAGGTTAGCTAGACTATGTCTATTGCTATCGATTCCCATCACTTTGATCAAACTTTTTAATTGTAAAGGAAATCATATATAGGCTTAATCTGTGGGGCACAAATTTGTTTAAAGTCTTCAATTGAGTTGAAGCAAATCTTAGTTGGTGTGACGTCAGCTAAGGGAATCAATTGCACAGAGTCCTGCTGGGATTCAAGAGGCATAAGGAGCGCGATTGTACCTTAATCAGTGAGAGACTCGATTAGGGCTCAACTTCATTCCAGACTGAAGTTAATTGGTAGTAGGCTAGTGTCTGTAGCGGCTTAATACAATTTGGAGTTCAATCTGGACTAGGTTGATAGGTGTTGTAAACACCTTGATATTTATCTATTGTTTATGCTTTCTTTGCGAGTTTTCTTGTAAATTTTGTATCTTATGATTGCTTTTGAGTTTATCAGGTGCAATGGAGTCATTATGAGTAAAAGAAGATGAAATCATTCATTTGGAGCGGAAAAGACAAAAAGGGAATTCACCGGCGATATTTGAAGCAGGGTAGGATGCGCAACCGAGAGGTGATGAATGATCTGTCAGTTTCATAACTGACAGTTGAGTTGAATAGAGATTTAGGTTGTCGGTTATTCGGAACCGACAAGCTATATATGGACCGGGTGGCCCTTATCCTAACCCACCGGGTGCCAATATCCAGTCCAATCATTTACTACCCCTAAACTCGAGAGAAACATTTCTCTCATTCATTTCATTTTTACCTGAAATTAAAAGAGGTTGTTGTCCGGGAGATAGGGTTACAGAGAAGAATCAATTGATTTAGGAACCTGGCGCTGAAGCTGCAAATCAAGAAGGAATTGATGAATCCTTGCTATTGAAGGATGGGTTATCTCATATTTGAGCTTCAATCAAAGTTATAGTGTTGTGGGTCTTGTGAATTGCAGGGGAAAAGAAGATCTCGGTGGTGTGCCGTGGAGGAATTTATATTGAGGGTTTGTAAAGATACAAAAGACTGAGATGCTGCTTCTGAGCTTTGAGAAGATTACAAGGGTTTTGAGTCTGATGCCATGAGTTTGTTGTTGTGATTGTCTGCCAAGATGAAGGGTTCTGAGAATTTGAGATGCAGATGGGGTTTGGTATGAATTTGTGTGGTGGTACTGAGAAGAAGATGACCGTGGTAGTGAATTCAAGAAGAAATCAGAAGAACTGGGTTGGTTTCACCAAAGAAAGAACAGAAATGGTTGAGAACTCAAATGGTAGTGACTGTCATGGGTATGAGTAGTTGGTTGTGCTGAAGCTGCTGTTATATTGTGAAGTTGCAGTGAGGACATGGAAGATTACAAGTATGAATTGGTTTAGATGGCAGAATGATGTTGGTCTGAACTGCAGGTGGTGATTGTACTTGTTGTCGAAGAAGGGGTGGTGATATAAGGTACACAGATGAGATGAGGAAGTAGCTGTGAAACAAAAGAATTTGGTTTGAATCTCTGAATGGGTTGGATGTAATTGAGATGTACAAGGAGTTGTGAAGCACTTGCCGTGGCGGATTTGAACTGAAGCATGAATGGCTCAAGATGGAATTGCAGGTCTGAATGGTAGGAATATGAGTAATAAATGTATGCTCAGTAATAAGTGATGCAGAGAATGTCAAATGGAGCTAGAATTGCTTTGCTGTGTGGTTCTGGTGACAGTTGCAGTTGAGCATGGTGGAGTTCAGTTGGTGATTGATTTACAGTTCAGGTGCAGATGTTGTTGTAGTTGTGTTTTGTTGTTGTCCAAATGGAACTGAGTTACATGGATGTGAACTGATGGTGCCGCTTCAAGGAAGTGTTGTTGCTCTGGTGCTGAGAACTGGGATGGATGCAATAGAGCATATACAGTAGTCTGGCGCAGCTGCGAGTAAGAATTGGATTGTGTATGAATTACAGGCTAGAAATGGAGAATGGAAGTGGGGCTGTTGCTGTGTAGAGCTGAGTTACAGTGAGTTGTGCAAGTGATGCAGCTGCAGTTGAATGAGCACATGAGATTTGAAGCTACATAAGACATGAGTCAAGGTTGAGGCTAGAATGGAAGGCGGAACTGAGATAACTGTTATTGTTGGTTGCTTCCAAGGGAAGTTGTAGTTAAACAGGGAGGAATCTTGGTAATGCTGTGATGAATGGATTGGAGTAGCTTGCAGCTGCACAAGATTGACAAGGTTAGAGAGTTTATGGCTTGAGCTGTGAAATAGATGTCGCAACCAAAAATGCAAAAACTATGCGAAAAGTGGGCGAGAATGGTGAGCCGGTGGTGCTAGCCTGGGATGTCGGATTTTAGAGGTTAGAGTATGGATCATAAAGTTTCATTGAATCGCGAAGGGGGTATGTGTTGGATGCATGATTCGGCCGCGGCATATATGAGTTTGGAGCTACGCTTTTGGGTACGTTTTCGCAAGAACAAGGAATGGCTTAGTTGGTATTTTGTGAATGTTTGAGCTGTAATGAACTAGAGTTGAGCCGCTGGAAGTATGCAAATGTCTGGCCACAGTTTCAGACGTCTCAGGTGTCCAGAGTAGTTTTCCAATGACCGGATTCTGGCGACAGTGACCGGATCCCGGTGATGACGTCAGCAAGCCGGCGACCCAGTTTTTAACCCAGAATTTCCAGAAGAGATATTTTTCACATATGGGTTTGGTGGACCACATTGGATATGGGCTTTTTGAGGATTGACCTATTTTGGAAAGATGAAAAGCTACAAAAGGAGAAAGTTTCTACTTCCTTTGGATATCACGTATTTTTCTACTTGGAGCTTTGGAGAGCGGCGACTAGGGTTTGCTTTCATTTTTGTTTTTCATCTTCTTCATTTTATTATTGAATATGATGAAATCAAAAGCTATGAGTATCTAAACAAATATTATTTGTTATGGGATAAAGTTGATTTCTCAACATGTTATTTGAATCTATGAATTAGTTTTGTCTCAATAAGTTATTGTTTATGATTCATGGTTTATATTGTCATATGATTTGATTGTTTGTTTGGTTGAGTCCGGAATCAATCCGATTTGCATTCATTTCTAAAGCTATATTAGGGTTTCAATACGAAAAAGTTGTTTATCCCTGATTCTAAGTAGCATAATTGTGGGTAGTGCTTGTAGTGATATATCCTACTATTCACAAATGAATCATAACCTTGGTTAAATTGAATTAGTGCTTTTACACATTTGATTGCCTTGATTAGTCTTATTCCATAGAACTTAGTGCTTTTAGGGAGTTAAACTTAATTGTGCTTTTACACTTTAGGTTGCTTTCTAGGAAGAATTCACATATGCATCTTTTAATGTGGTTGTGATGAAATCAGGGAATTAGCGGGATATACTTGCGATCAAGGTATCCTAGGACTTTTAGTAAATGAGAGATTAAATTATCAATTCTAGTCATTGATGAAAATACATGTTTGTGAATGATACTATCACGTGACCAATATCTTCTCCTTATTGATTATTCCATTTATTTTATTGCTTTCAATTATTTTTATTGCTTTGCTTAAACAAAAAATCCCCCCTTTGGTTACTAAGAGACTGAAATTTTATAACAACAAAAGCCTCTCTGTGGGAACGAACTCTTTCTTACCACGTACTTCATTTATATTAGTAGAGTGAGAAAGTGAAATATTTTTGACGCATACGACAACGATCATAGGTCCCGGGCATTTTCTGCATCTGTGGTTTCTTCGTTCATAAAACTTCTGGTGTCTGTGTTATTTATTTTTCAGCGGTATATTTTTTATCTTTATAATTGAAATATCACAGGTTGTGCGTTGATCAATCATAGTATATACATCTGATCTTGTTTGTTGGATACGACTTGATTGATTCTTGGACATTGGTATTTGGTACCGTCCAAGTTATCTCTTTGTAATTAGGTTCACGGACTTGGTTCTGTAAACGTTCTAATTACGAGAGAGAGGGAGATATAACTCTAGACATTATTCGATGATTGAGTTGAACTCTCGGATTTGTGTTGAATTTGTCCATACAAATTGCCTAAGAAAAAGTTGGTGGTGTATTTTGGTACCCCCGCGTTTTCAGACTTATTTTTAATATGGTTAGCATTGCTAGAAATTTCTTAAACACTTCTAAGACTCCATTGATCACTTAAACACTTATGTTTGTGCAACATGATTAAACTCTTAGGTGTTTAAATAAACATCAAATTGTTTTTGGTTCTTTGGATAATTTGCCAAACCGAACAAGTCATTATACACGGTTTCCAGAACTTAGGACCAAAGTGTACAATCTTATATTGTATTTTTCAAGATTATAGTTTGCTTGATTCTCAAGTTATCTTAGCTTAGTAACCCCTGGTATTGGAAAAACTATAAATAGAGATGCTCTTTCAACTGGGAAAAATCATCCCTGACACTTTGTTCCTAGTTGTTTATAGAGTCGTCCTCTATTGGCCTAGATTTCCTCTGAGAAACATAATTAGGTCTACGACTAAAAGACTCCGCTTTGGGGTTCATGAAGCTAGGTTCGACTATATTTACCTTGATAGTTCGTGTATCCTGATCTTGATTTTTTGTTATCGAGGTTTTCGTAATCTCTTTCAAGCAAGATATATAGTAATCACAAAGTTCTCTTCATCTCAGACTTTGTGATTCCTCAAGATAAATATTTAAAAACTGATCTTAATTGATCTTTTGAAGATTTTTCTTGAGAGGTGGTTAAGAATCTAGGCTACTCTTCGGGAGTCATAAGTTCCGGATTTGTGAGGTTTGCTAGCTTTGAAAATAGATTTCTACACTTTGATCTTTGATCTAAACGGAAATCAAATATGCTTATCTGTTAGAGGCAGATTGGTATCAAAAGTATTCATTTCGGCTGAAGCAACTCGTAGGTTGTAAAGGACGTCATCTAAGGGAGTCAAGTGCGTAGGGCATTGTGAGGTTGAGGAAACCTAAGGAGCTCGAGTGTAACTAAATCACTTGGATGGTGGATTCGATCTCAACTACATTCCAGTCCGAAGTATGATAACAGGCTAGTGTCTGTAGCGCCTTAATACAGTATGGTGTTCAAATCTGGACGACGTCCCGAGGTTTTTCTGCTATTGTGGTTTCCTCGTTAACAAAATTATCGTGTCTTGTGTTTTTCCTTTTCCACATTATATTATTTATCTTTATAATTGGATTTACACAGGTTTGTACGTATTCAATCTAAGTAGATACGTCCACTTAATTATAATCGATTACGACACTTGTTTCTTGTAAAATTCATATTTTGAAAGATAGATAAAAAGTTTAAGACTACATTGATCTTGGATATTGATTTTTCAGATCATCCAAGTACTCTGCTTAACAATCAGGTTCACGAACCATGTATCTATACACATACTGATTGAGTAGAGGTTGAGATATAAACTCTATATACATATTTTCAAGGATCATTCAGTTGGTTTATTTTCTATTATATTAAGTTTTTTCCATACAGGTTGTCAAACGAAAAAGTTGGGTGTATTTGTATCTTCTGCTTTTGCAGTTCACCATAGAGTCATTCACTGCATATCTTCAATTCGATCTTGCAAGCATAACTTTATATGTGAGTTGTAAATTTCTAAGTAAGACCAACCATTTCTTTGGGTCTATACAACTTGTCTCATGCTACTCAACAAATCTTTTTCTTTTGATTGGTACCCATAGCCCCCCAACCCCACCCCCACCACCCCAATAAAAAAAAAGTCTCATCATCTTGATACACGGTTCCGTAACCGGACCAAAGTGTACAATCTTATATTGTATTTTTCAAGATTATAGTTTGCTTGATTCTCAAGTTATCTTAGCTTAGTAACCCCTGGTATTGGAAAAAATATAAATAGAGATGCTCTTTCAACTAGGAAAATTCATCCCTGACACTTTTTCCTAGTTGTTTTTAGAGTCGTCCTCTATTGGCCTAGATTTCCTCTAAGAAACATAATTAGGTCTACGACTAAAAGACTCCGCTTTGGGGATTCATGAAGCTAGGTTCGACTATCTTTACCTTTATAGTTCATGTATCCTGATCTTGATTTTCTGTTATCGAGGTTTTCCTAATCTCTTTCAAGCAAGATATATAGTAATCACAAAGTTCTCTTCATCTCAGACTTTGTGATTCCTCAAGATAAATATTTAAAAACTGATCTTAATTGATCTTTTGAAGATTTTTCTTGAAAGGTGGTTAAGAATCTAGGCTACTCTTCGGGAGTCATAAGTTCCGGATTTGTGAGGTTTGCTAGCTTTGAAAATAGATTTCTACACTTTGATCTTTTATCTAAACGGAAATCAAATATGCTTATCTGTTAGAGGCAGATTGGTATCAAAAGTCTTCATTTCGGCTGAAGCAACTCGTAGGTTGTAAAGGACGTCATCTAAGGGAGTCAAGTGCGTAGAGCATTGTGAGGTTAAGGAAACGTAAGGAGCTCGAGTGTAACTAAATCACTTGGATGGTGGATTCGATCTCAACTACATTCCAGTCCGAAGTCTGATAACAGGCTAGTGTCTGTAGCGCCTTAATACAGTATGGTGTTCAAATCTGGATGACGTCCCGAGGTTTTTCTGCTATTGTGGTTTCCTCGTTAACAAAATTATCGTGTCTTGTGTTTTTCCTTTTCCACATTATATTATTTATCTTTATAATTGGATTTACACAGGTTTGTACGTATTCAATCTAAGTAGATACGTCCACTTAATTATAATCGATTATGACACTTGTTTCTTGTAAAATTCATATTTTGAAAGATAGATAAAAAGTTTAAGACTACATTGATCTTGGATATTGATTTTTCAGATCATCCAAGTACTCTGCTTAACAATCAGGTTCACGAACCATGTGTCTATACACATACTGATTGAGTAGAGGTTGAGATATAAACTCTATATACATATTTTCAAGGATCATTCAGTTGGTTTATTTTCTATTATATTAAGTTTTTTCCATACAGGTTGTAAAACGAGCGTATCTCCCTCACCGTAGTGGGAGGGGTTAGAGCACGAATAAGGTCTATCTTAGATTTATCGACTTCCAAGCCTTTAGAAGATATTATATGGCCTAAAACTATGCCATGAGTTACCATGAAATGGCACTTCTCCCAATTCAAAGACAAGATTTGTTTCAACACATCGTTCAAGGATTAGAGACAAATTGTTCAAGCAAAGGTCAAATGAATCACCAAAGACACTAAAGTCATCCATGAACACTTCGATTATGTTTCAACATATTCCAAAAAGATACTTACCATACACCTTTGAAAAGTAGCTGGAGCATTGCATAAGCCAAAAGGCATCCTTCTATAAGCAAAAGTACCGAAAGGACAAGTGAAAGTGGTTTTCTCTTGGTCCTCCGGCGCTATCACAATCTGATTATAACCTGAATAGCCATCAAGAAAGCAATAGTAAGAGTGTCCAGCTAAACGTTCAAGCATTTGATCAATAAAAGGCAATGGAAAATGATCTTTCCTAGTGGTGGCATTCAATTTTCTATAATCAATACAAACCCTCCAACTGGTTTGCACACGAGTTGGTACAAGTTTGTTCTTATCATTCTCCACCACTATCACACCTGATTTCTTTGGTACTACTTGTACCGGGCTCACTGACTTGATATCGGATATGGGGTAGATAACACCCACTTCCAAAAGCTTGAGTATCTCCTTTTTCACAACTTCCATCATGGGATGATTCAAACGACGTTGCGCTTCCCTTGTAGGCTTTGCATCGTCCTCCAAGCGAATTTTGTGCATACAAACGGCAGGGCTTATACCCTTGATATCGGCAATTGTCCATCATATGGCCGCCTTGTACTTCCTTAGCACCCTTAGAAGTTTTTGCTCCTGTAAATCATTAAGCTCATTAGAAACAATCACAGGTAACTCTTCATTATCACCCAAGTACAAGTACTTTAGGTGATCGGGAAGAGGTTTCAGTTCTAACTTTGGAGATTTAACAATTGAAGGTACAAGCTTTTCATCACTTTGCATGGTAAAGAAATAAAAGAGATATTATGAGTTTAGGGCATCCTTGTAGTGAATTAAGATCACCAAGGGCTTCCTTGACTTCATTACCACACTCTACACCATTATCCATGGATGTAGTTAACACGGTTCCCAAAGCATCATCACCGTTTAATTCAAACATTTGTTGTGCCAATGTATCCATAACATCAATGGAGAAACAAGAGTGGACATCACTAGGATATCTCATCGTCTCGAAAATGTTGAAACGTATTGTCTCTCCATCAAATTCCATGGTCAACGTTCCCTTGTCCACATCAATTATGGTTTTCGCCGTTTTCATGAAGGGACGCCCAAGTAGCAATGGAAGAGACGAGTCCGGTGAACCTTCATCCATCTCTAACACACAAAAGTCAGCTGGAAATACAAGTTGATTAACCTGCACAAGAACATCCTCAACAATACCCATTGGGTAGATATTAGAGTGATCGGCTAATTGCAATACAATTTCAGCCTTTTTAAGAGGACCAAGATCAAGTGAATTATACATTGACGCAGGCATAACATTAACGGATGCACCTAAATCCAACATAGCTTTGTTAAATGTTGTGTTACCAATTGTGACGGGAATGTCAAAACTCCCGGGATCCTTGCACTTAAGTGGGAGTTTGTGTTGTAAGATTTCCGAAGCATTCTCCCCCACACTAAGCACTTCATTACCTTTGAGACTTTGCTTATTGGTACACAAGTCCTTCAACACCTTTGCATACTTTGGAACTTGCTTAATGGCATCAATGAGTGGTATGTTCACATGGATCTTTTTAAGAACGTCTAAAATCTCCTTTTCTAGTTCCGCCTTCTTAGAACTTGCAAATCTGCGAGGAAAAGGTAAATGAGGAACATAAGTAGAAACCGGAGTTTTAGAGTTAGGAATAGGTACCTCAGAAGTTTGGGGAGAATCCTCATTCTTCTCCTCCAAAACAGGTTCCTTTGGTGTTTCCACCTTGCCCGAATCAGTAACTTCGGGTTGCACAAGTTGTGTACCACTTCTCAACGTAATAGCATTGACACCCTCTTTTGGGTTAATAGGTTGAGAAGGGAGTTTCCCACTATTTTGTGCCTTCAATTGGTTCAACTCAATAGCCATGGAGCCCATTTGTATTTGCAACTCCTTGATAGCACTCTTAGTTTCCTGTTGACTTTCTTTAAACATGGTAGAAATACCTTGCATCATTGTTTGAAGCTTTGAATCAATATCGGAACCTTGATTTTGCATTGATTGTTGTGCTTGTGGTTGCTGAAATTGTTGTCTCGGCTGGAATTATTGTTTTTGAGGTTGAAATCCACTCGGAAAGTTGAAGGTAGGTTGTTGAACCGCTCCTTGATTGTTGGCATAACTAAAATTTGGGTGATCTCTCCATCCCGGATTGTAAGTGTTTGAGTAGGGATCATACCGTCTTTGTTGATTTGGAAAGATCGCATTAGCTTGCTCGTCCTCATAAGTTTGAGAGGAACTTGGTATAACCGCGGCTGCAACTTGTTGCATCATTGCTGACATGTTACCCATTTGTTGACGAAGTTCCTCAACCTCGCTCACTTCATTCACTCTTCTTAGAAGCACATCCGAACCACGACTCAAAAATTGTTGGGAGTTCGCTGCCATATTTTCAATCAACTCTATAGCTTGTGCCACCGTCTTACTAACTAGTGCACCACCACCCGCAGCGTCAATAAGATTCCTATCACTTGATTGGAGTCCTTCATAGAAATATTGGATGATCATAGCGTCACTGAATTGGTGGTGAGGGCAGCTTGCCACCAATCTCTTGTATCGTTCCCAACATTCATATAATGATTCTCCCACATTTTGCTTCATCCCACAAATCTCCTTGCGAATTTGAGTAGCCTTTGATGCAGGAAAATATCTCTCTAAAAAGAGTTTCTTCAACCCATTCCATGTTGTGACACTTCCGGAGGTAAATAGTACAACCAATCCTTAGCACTATCTATCAAAGAGAAACGGAAAACTTTTAACATTGCACCATCCGCCTCAACATCCATTTGGAAGCATGGCCGTGACAATGGTGTGGAAGTCCATAAGATGTTTGTTTGGGTCTTCATTCACCATGCCATGGAATTTTGGTAATTCTCTAAGCAACCCCGGCTTTATCTCAAAAGTAGAGTTCGTTTGAATACACCCCTGTTGTGTATCAAGCCTATGAGAAGCCAAGTCCTTGAGTGAACGATTTGCATCACCCATTGCTTCTTATTCTTCAACTTGTGGTTCGTCTACGATTGGAACCTCTTGTTCTCCTTCTATTTGTAACTCTTTTTCCATTCTAACTCTGGATTTCCTGTTGTGTCTTGACTTGGTTGGAGTATTGTGTCTCTTCGAGTAGCTATCCCGCACCTTGGATAATTCCAATCTTTAGAAGCCAGGGATTAGGTACCTGAAAACAATTCTCGCAAACAAGTGAGAAACAAGACAAGAACCGAAAAGCAAAGACAAAATCAGAAATTATAAAAAGAAACTAAAAACTTAATAACAAGCCGTATGCCTCCCCGGCAGCGGCGCCAAAATTTGATTGCTGTCATAAGCGTCAAAAATAATTTCACTTTCTTACTCACTAAATATGAATGAAGTACAAGGTAAGGAAGAGTTCGTTTCCACAGAGAGGCAATTGTTGTTATGAAATTTTCAGTTTCTAATGTAACCAAGGGGGGATGTTTGTTGTTTTAACGAAATACTAAAGTAAAAATAAAATAAAGCAAAGCAAATAATCGAAATAATCAATAAGGGGAAGATATTGGTCACGGGATAGTATCATTCACAAACATGTATTTTCATCAATGATTAGAATTGGTATTTTAATCTCTTATTTACTAAAAGTCCTAGGATACCTTGATCGCAAGTATATCCCGCTAATTCCCTGTTTTCATCACAACCGCATTAAAAGATGCATATGTGAATTCTTCCTAGAAAGCAACCTAAAGTGTAAAAGCACAATTATATTTAACTCCCTAAAAGCAATAAGTTCTATGGAATAAGACTAATCAATGCAAACGAATGTGTAAAATCACTAATCGTTTTAACAAAAGTTATGATTCACTTGTGACTAGTAGGATATATCACTACAAGCACTACCCACAATTATGCTACTTAGAATCAGGGATAAACAACTTTTTCGTATTGAAAACCCTAATATAGCTCTAGAGATGAATGTAAATCGGATTGATTCCGGACTCAACCAAACAAACTATAAAATCATATAACACTATTAATTGTGAATCACAAACAATAAAATATTGAGACAAAACTAATTCATTGAATCATATAACATATTGAGAAATCAACTTTATCCCATAACCAATAATAATTGTTTAGCTACTCATAGCTATGGAGTTCATCATAATAATATTAATTGAAAAGAAGAAGATGAACAAAAGCAAACCCTAGAAGCGTAAACAAAACCGGCTCTCCAAAGTTCCAAGAAAAAATATGTGATCCCAAAGTTGTAGAAACTTTCTCCTTTTGTAGCTTTTCTCCAACTTCTAAAATTAGGTCTTCATAGCCCAAAGCCCATGTGATCCACCAAGCCCATGTGTGTGCAAATACCCATGTGAAAAGATGACCCAAAAGAGGTCACCAAAAATCTGGTATTATGGCCGGAAATTGGCCGGAAGAAGTGGCCGGGAAACGTCTCAGGTGACCGGCAAAGTCCACCCGGTCACCGGTCAACTGGGTCAACTCGGTCAAGGTCTGACCGAGTCATCGAGTCAGCACAGTAGCATCAGTTGAGTCTAGTCAGATCTGAGTCAGCTATCTACCAGCTGAATGGGATGAGTCGGATCAGGCCAAAGCCATCTTTCCAGGCCAACCTACTGTTGCACAGGCCTAAGCTATCTTGCATGAGCCATAACCTATGTGATGCACCATTGTGGCGCATCACAACTCCATCCTGCCATCAGCTGTAACTCCTTTTGTGGATTCCTGTAGCTTCTTAACCAAATCTCTTGTTGCTTTACTTCCAACTTCAACCACTGCACCACACCCCTGCAATCTCAGGTGCAAACACCCACAACTTATTTCCTTCTTGACTCAACAGCTAACTGCACCTGCAATTCCTTACCAAGTTCCTAAGCATACATCTATATAGCATCATCACCTCATACTCACACTGCACTTCATGCTCTATCCCTGCGATGCCATCTCCTGCCATTGCGTTTCCGTGTTCACTAACTGAGGACTCCACCAAAACTCGAACCACTTTGCCCCCATTTACGAATTCAGCTCATACCCAAATTTTCCAAGCAAAGTCAGGTTCTAATCAAAATCAATTCAGCCCCAAACTCGAGCTAAAAACCACTCACTCAACTGCATAACACAGCAGCTGCTCATACCAAGCTGCATCTCCATTCCATTTCAATCAGACTTACTTGCTTCTTCTCACCCTCTACACAAAGACCACAAACCTCTATCTGAACTGCAGTCTCACAACTCCAGTTCTCTTTGCAACTGTAATCAACATCACTGCCTCCTCTCAATGCAATTCAATTTATAGCTCCATGTGTTCCACACTGCCTTGCCATTTGCAGCAACCCCCAACTGCACCTGCACTTCCAATTCTTAACCTGCGGTACAACCCAGTCCTTCTTTGTAACTCACTCTCATCAAGTCAAACACACATTCCTGAGCCATTCTTAGCAGCAACACCTGCTTGTTTGTGTCTTTGCAGCTACAAATCCCATCAGCTCCAACAGCTCATTCTCATCCTTGTACTTCTTCAATCCATGCAATTCCCTGCAAGCTCCAATCCATCTCTGCTTAACCACCTGCTTGCAGTCATACTTCAACTTCATTCTGCAACTCAAACTAGAGCTAACACCACCAGACCTGCTCATCATCACAGCTCCACAACAATACCACCAGTGACTCAAATCAAATCCACCACAGTTCAACAGATAACACACAACATATTCCATCTGACATCGAGCTCAAAACTACCATGAATTCAAACCCATTTCTGCCTCAAAGCACCAGCAGACTCATCATTTACCAAAACCCATTTCAGAATCAATTAATTTCACTACCAGTTCTTCTCATTTCTTTCACCTGCAATTCTGCAATTCTGCAGCTCCAAAACTCCTTAGTCTTGCACTGCAATATCAACTCAGCTGCTCATCACCAGTTCCAGCTCATTTTGAGCCATTCTGTCACAACCAAACAATCACTTCAACCCCATATGCTAGACAACAACAAACCCATGGCTCTCCTCATCAATGTCTCCACCAATTCTGGTTCAATTTCAAAACCTAATTTCTCCATCTCTGAATCCATCTGGCAGATTCTTCATAAACTCTCAATCCAACAAAAACCCATCTCTTGATTCATTACGAAACTTCAATCTATTTGCCTTCTCAGCCAATCAACACCCAGCTGCAACTCAAATCTTGCCCGAAACCCATGTCTTCTTTGAGCTCCGGCAGCTACCAAAATCACGCACCAGATTCATCTTCTTCTTATAATTCCATCTTGACCAAAACCACCCATTCTGAATCAAACAACCTCCGGCTAAATTTAGCATCACCATCAGCACAAGCAGCTCCATCTTCTCATAAAACCAACACAAGCATAATTCATACTCAACCCATGTTGCTGCTGCCAGAATTAAGCTTAAACCCCCAATTTCATTTCTCAATTCTCCATTGTTTCATCTTCCTCAAAAAAACCATAGATCCCAAGAGCAGCAACCTCTCTCTGCTAATTTCTCGGCCAGAAATTCACCACAACGTCCATCTATTCGATTCAATTACAGCAGCACACACAAACCCCTTTGAATCACCTTCATTTCTTCAATCAAAAATCACCCATATCTCTTCTTACACATTTCTTTGCAAAAATGGAGAAAGAACTGATTTCTTCTCGACCTATCTAGGTCAAAATGAATGGGATGGCTATCAACACCCAAGGGTGCTTTTAGCACTACTCTTTTAACCAAAATCTGGCTACCCCTTAACATGTGGCTGGGCTCCGGATAGTGTTCGCCGATGAAATGATAATTTTTCCCTTTTTACTCCAATTGGATGATTTCTCCATCTTTTCGTCCGTGCGACTCCAGAGTACCTAGTAACTCAAAAACACGCGTAAAATACATAATTTACTAGAAAAATAGCAAAGAAAGCATAACCAATAGATAATAAATAGGGTGTATTCTACACCCTATCATTAGTTGAGATGACAATCAAGTTGTTATGCTATAACTAAGTCAGTTAGGGAGAAAGCTTAACAGTATAAACTTACGATAAATTTTCTGTAACAAAAAGGTATTAGCCTCCAAAGTCCCCCCCACCCCCACCCCCAATGTTTTTTTATTAGATATGTGATAATTTGGAACCCCGTAAAAAGGTAATTTACTCATTTTTTTCACTTAGTTGCATAGGCAACAATTGGTAGGGTTTATGTCATGTCTCTTTTTGTCATATTATCAACAGTTGGTATTGCATTTTGAATGTCACACCAAGTAAGAATTTGTAGTTTAGTAGAACATATGACGAACCCATATGCATTCCGGAGAAACATATATTTGAGTTGATCGATTCTTGCACATCCATTGATATAAATCTTTTATAGTAAACCTAGAGGGAAAATTGCATATTAATTGGTCTTCTGCTTGTTCCACTAGAGCAGTTGGATATTGTAATATTGTCAAAAGAGAATTGAATTCTCCCTTTTCTTCTTCATCTGGATATTTTTTTAAGTGAGGTTTCCAATGCCCGTTAACAATGAAACTTCCCACCTTGTCAAATCTGTTTTAACAAGTTTGAATGTTCTATGAAACGAGAGATGTAATGATATATCTGATTTCTATTCGTCATACCATAACCTAACTACACACACATTATTTTTTTGAATACCGTTCACATACCTATTTCTTTGAGTTTTCATCAGCTCCTTAGGCCATAAGTCATTCACTCCTAAAATTATCTTTTGTTGCACAAAAGTTCTTGTTAGAGCATTGCTTAGATGAACCCCCGAGTTTTGCTATCTCAAGCTTGTTGTCAATATTAGTTGATCAAAATTGTATCTTAATTTCTAGTTTACTAAGTGAAGTCTCGGACTAGGTTAGAATTTGTGGTTGAGTATCAGACATCACCCTTGAAGACTAAAGATCCACGAAGATATTTGGAAAACTTCTGCATCAGGTATGTGAAGACTGAACCATTCTATTTTACTCGCTATACATTACCATTCTATCTATTGAGACTATGTCGTATGACTTCTGGTAGATTTACAAAAACGAAGTTTCGAGTCAAGCTTGTCTTGAGAAAAATATCGAAATATGATTTATCAAATATGTTCAATGGTTCTTAACAATTTAGTTCTATGAATTAATTTGTGGATCAATTGAAAATTTCCCATGCAAATGATTTATCACTTGGGAATGTTTCAAATACTATAAGAGAGAAATATTACTGATATTTCTACTCAGGGTTGGTTGGCGAACCAGTTCTCAAACCATAAATATATGAGTTTCAGAAATACATGAAGGTTGGCTAACCAGTTCGCAAACCTCAAGCTCAGTTGGGTACAGTTCACGAACTGTGGTGAACTGAATTTTCAAAGTTGGTATAACAAGCTAGCAGTTGGCGAACCCAATGCACGAACGGCTATCAACTGAGTTTCATAGTCTAGTTGGGTTGGCGAACCCGGTTCACTAACTGTTGCATCCTGACTCGGAACAAGCCATGTGGTTCACGAACCTTTCTACCAACTGCTCCAGTTTATATTTTAGAAAATGCTCAAAGACTTTGTTAGAGCATTGCTCGGTCAAACTCACTAGTGTTGTTATCTCAAGCTTGTTTTCAAATTTAGTTGAGAAACATTGGATCATGGTAGTCATCATTGCGTTCTACTGTTTGAAGGCGAAGATCAACCGAAGTTTTTGGAGAACTTCCTCAATAAAAGGTAAGTGAAGACTGAACCACATATTTCTCAAGTTATATTCACTTTTCTATCATTAAGACGTTGTCGTGTAACTAATTAGACTATCATGCATTTACAATAATTTCGAGTCAATTTTATCTTGGTAATTAGTTCTCGAAATATAATGACTATGCTTAATGAACATTTGTTCATACTTGATGAATTTCGGTTAAGGACAATTTATTGTTCGTAATCAAAATCATGATTCAAGTTTTATCGTTCGAAAATAACCTGGATCAGTGATATGCGTCATTGATGTTATTCAAGAATGTTTTGAATCGATTTAGAGAAAGAATAAGAACTACTATAGATTCGGATATAAGATATTGTTATCAATCTTACAAACTGGGAAAATTATTATAAGTCTGAAGCCTTATTACATGTACTCGTACACGTAGAGGAGTAGCTATATGTCAACAAGCAGATTTGTGGTACGCATATTCGCATCAAAATCATGTATATATCTATCAACTCTTGAACCGGATCGGTACGCATACACGTATGCAAACCGTAAAGGAACTGTGGTCACAGAACCAATTTGGTATCCATATCGGTAGACGTACCAGAAAAGTTATGTGTTCCGGAACTCGGTTTGTGTATCCATATACCGGTACGCATACCAAAATAGTTATGTGGACTCCGGAACCGGTCATAGTCTTAAGGTACACATACCGGTACGCGTACATAAATAGTTCTATGAAATCCGAAACTTGGTTTGGGTTAATAGTTTACAAACCGGTACACGTACTACGATTGACCTGACTCACGAATGGCTAAGGTATTTGTATCTTGTACATCTACTACCATGTCGATTATTTTCAAGTGCAATAAAATTATTTCTATGAGATAATTAATATTTGATCAAATATATAAAAACACTAGACTTATTTGATCACATGATTGTGACTCAAGGTTAAGGTCTTGAGTATTCATGAAAATGAATATTAAGCTTATAAGTTCAAATCGGCTAGTTTCGGCTAACCACCTTGAACATAGTCTTTATACATGGTTCGGCTACGATTTCACCTAACCATAGTGTATATCTTGTTTATGTAAATCAGATTCAAAGATTCATCTAAGGGTGGATATTGATTGCTTGGTTCCAAAGCTATATTAGCTTAAACCTAAATCAACATATGCTTTGAATGTATATATAAGGGGAATTTCAAGCTACTGGGATCTTTGAATCCCGACACTACTTTTTGGTGTGTCCTAGTTGTAACTATAGTCGTCATCTTCCTAACCCTTTTAGGGTTTAGCGACTACAAAGACTTCATAGGGATTCGTGAAGCTAGGTCCAGTTATCTTTTCTTAATAACTCGAGTATCCTGATCTTGATCGATTGTTGAGCTGCTCACTTGATCAAGATAGATAGAAATCATCAAAGTTCTTTTCGTCTCGAAGTTTTTTGATTCCACAAGTTTTATACTTGTGAGGTGAATAATAATCTAGGCTGCACTTCGGGTTGCATAAGTCCGGATTTTGAGGTTAGCTAGACTATGTCTATTGCTATCGATTCCCGTCACTTTGATCAAACTTTTTAATTGTAAAGGAAATCATATATAGGCTTAATCTGTGGGGCACAAATTTGTTTAAAGTCTTCAATTGAGTTGAAGCAAATCTTAGTTGGTGTGACGTCAGCTAAGGGAATCAATTGCACAGAGTCCTGCTGGGATTCAAGAGGCATAAGGAGCGCGACTGTACCTTAATCAGTGAGAGACTCGATTAGGGCTCAACTTCATTCCAGTCTGAAGTTAATTGGTAGTAGGCTAGTGTTTGTAGCGGCTTAATACAATTTGGAGTTCAATCTGGACTAGGTTGATAGGTGTTGTAAACACCTTGATATTTATCTATTGTTTATGCTTTCTTTGCGAGTTTTCTTGTAAATTTTGTATCTTATGATTGCTTTTGAGTTTATCAGGTGCAATGGAGTCATTATGAGTAAAAGAAGATGAAATCATTCATTTGGAGCGGAAAAGACAAAAAGGGAATTCACCGGAGATATTTGAAGCAGGGTAGGATGCGCAACCGAGAGGTGATGAATGATCTGTCAGTTTCATAACTGACAGTTGAGTTGAATAGAGATTTAGGCTGTCGGTTATTCGGAACCGACAAGCTATATATGGACCGGGTGGCCCTTATCCTAACCCACCGGGTGCCAATATCCAGTCCAATCATTTACTACCCCTAAACTCGAGAGAAACATTTCTCTCATTCATTTCATTTTTACCTGAAATTAAAAGAGGTTGCTGTCCGGGAGATAGGGTTACAGAGAAGAATCAATTGATTTAGGGTCCTGGCGCTGAAGCTGCAAATCAAGAAGGAATTGATGAATCCTTGCTATTGAAGGATGGGTTATCTCGTATTTGAGCTTCAATCGAAGTTATAGTGTTGTGGGTCTTGTGAATTGCAGGGGAAAAGAAGATCTCGGTGGTGTGCCGTGGAGGAATTTCTATTGAGGGTTTGTAAAGATACAAAAGACTGAGATGTTGCTTCTAAGCTTTGAGAAGATTACAAGGGTTTTGAGTATGATGCCATGAGTTTGTGGTTGTGATTGTCTGCCAAGATGAAGGGTTCTGAGAATTTGAGATGAAGATGGGGTTTGGTATGAATTTGTGTGGTGGTACTGAGAAGGAGATGACTGTGGTAGTGAATTCAAGAAGAAATCAGAAGAACTGGGTTGGTTTCACCAAAGAAAGAACAGAAATGGTTGAGAACTCAAATGGTAGTGACTGTCATGGGTATGAGTAGTTGGTTGTGCTGAAGCTGCTGCTATATTGTGAAGTTGAAGTGAGGCCATGGAAGATTACAAGTATGAATTGGTTTAGATGGCAGAATGATGTTGGTATGAACTGCAGGTGGTGATTGGTACTGTTGTCGAAGGTGGCTGGTGATATAAGGTACACAGATGAGATGAGGAAGTAGCTGTGAAACAAAAGAATTTGGTTTGAATCTCTGAATGGGTTGGATGTAATTGAGATGTACAAGGAGTTGTGAAGCACTTGCCGTGGCGTTTTGAACTGAAGCATGAATGGCTCAAGATGGAATTGCAGGTCCGAATGGCGGGAATATGAGTAATAAATGTATGCTCAGTAATAAGTGATGCAGAGAATGTCAAATGGAGCTAGAATTGCTTTGATGTGTGGTTCTGGTGACAGTTGCAGTTGAGCATGGTGGAGTTCAGTTGGTGATTGAGTTGCAGTTCAGGTGCAGATGTTGTTGTAGTTGTGTTTTGTTGTTGTCCAAATGGAACTGAGTTACAAGGATGTGAACTGATGGTGCCGCTTCAAGGAAGTGTTGTTGCTCTGGTGCTGAGAACTGGGATGGATGCAATAGAGCATATGCAGTAGTCTGGCGCAGCTGCGAGTGAGAATTGGATTGTGTATGAATTACAGGCTAGAAATGGAGAATGAAAGTGGGGCTATTGCTATGTAGAGCTGAGTTACAGTGAGTTGTGCAAGTGATGCAGCTACAGTTGAATGAGCACATGAGAGTTGAAGCTACATAAGACATGAGTCAAGGTTGAGGCTAGAATGGAAGACGGAACTGAGATAACTGTTATTGTTGGTTGCTTCCAAGGGAAGTTGTAGTTAAACAGGGAGGAATCTTGGTAATGCTGTGATGAATGGATTGGAGTAGCTTGCAGCTGCACAAGATTGACAAGGTTAGAGAGTTTATGGCCTGAGCTGTGAAATAGATGCCGCAACCAAAAATGCAGAAACTATGCGAAAAGTGGGCGAGAATGGTGGTAGGCTGGGAAATAGTGATTGCCTACAATGTAAACTGAAAGTGCACAATGTCGACTAGCAACACAGGGCAAGTACAGGTCGATCCACATGGAGATGGAGTGTGTAAAGCTGATTCCAAGGCTTCACTAACTGATTTCTAAGAGAGTTAACACAAATGTGGGTTTGTTTTGGTTGTCGATAAGACAAAATGGAGTTGTAGCTGTAATCTAAGGTGCAAAAACAAATTGTAAACAGATTGGAGAATACTAGGATGGTTGATTCCACCCTCTAATCCTATGCTAAGGCAATTCAACTTCTCATTATGTCTTGTACCTTCCCTTGAAGGTCTCAGGTGGATATTTTATTAACTACTTCTCCTTACTCACCCCTAGTATCAATGGTCTTCTTACAGTACCATTGATCACAGGTTCATTTGGTTCAATAGCTAATTATCAATCCTAAAACAACATAGCACAGCAAGAACAACATAGAAAATTGATTACTTCACATAACACTAGGGGTATCATCTACACCCTAGCAAGGAAAATTAGAACATCACAAGCATAAGTAAAGCACAAATAAAATCTAGTTTGGTGCACTGGCTAATCCAGGCATAAGTTTTACATCACACTGCCTCAACCCTATTTATACAAAGTTCTCTTCTAACACTCAAATTTGGAAATTAAATGCAAACCCACTCACCATAACTGCCTGAAATGGTTGTCTCCTCTTCCAATTCGGCTCTGCGACTTCATTAATTCGCTGTTGGAGAAACCCTAACTCCATTTATCTCAAACCTAGCTTCTAGGGTTTGAGAAGAAGCTATGGAAGAGATAGCTAGAGCTAGAGAGGTGGTGAAAGCGGTTGTGTTGGTGGCTGTGGTGGTGGTTACTCAGAGACGGTCGGGGGAAGAGGATGAAGGTTCTGAGAATTTGGTTAGGGGAAGGATGGGAGCTCTGGTTTTTCTGTCGGGAGAGAAAAGATAGAAAAGATGAAGGGAGTGTTTGGTGGTGTGGTCGATGGGTGAAGGGATGAGGTGGCTATGGTGTTAGGCGGATGCAGCGAACGATGATGCGCGGGATGAAGCGACCGTTGGATGCGGATGGATAAAATCTCACGGCTCAAGATGGATCGGGCTTGGATTCGGGTTATGGTCGGATCTTGGATAGCTCAAGCCCATATCTTTGTAACCGGGTTGCAACTTGTCGGGTTGCAACTGATGCGCACGCAGGCTGTGGTTTTCTGCTCCATAGACGCTCGTCTCCAATTTTCTGCTCTTTTGGCTCCTTAATTTCTACGAACTTTATTTACTACCTAAAAACACAAAATTAATTAGTACAAGTATTTATTCTTGAAAACAGAGAAAATACAGAATTTGGGATAATATCTGATTTCTAAGCACAAAAGATGAGTTAAATGCCAATAAAAAGGTGTAGAAATATGCAATATTTGGCACTCATCAAATACCCCCAAACCTGAATTTTACTTGTCCTCAAGTGAAACAGAAATTAAGAAATCCTAACTATACCACTGTCGCTGGTCTCTCGAATGCATTTAGCGTATGCACTAAGCCTTTAAACCCCTAGGTGTCCCTAGTGGACGAGTTGTAGTCTCGTGAGGGTTTACCAGAGGTGTACCCACAAAACCTTCTCCAACTTCAGAGCGTAAAAAAGTCTCAAGCATCCAAGGAGCTATGAGGACATAGAGTTTCTGCATGCTAGTAACACGAAGTGAGAACTACCAAAGAACGCATTCTCATCCTTAAGAGTTGAGCGAGAAGTAACCATACCATATGAAAGAATTTGGGTTCGAGAGTGATCACAAGCCTCGACTTCTGCCTCACCATTAGGGTTTTATGATAATTGCACTCAAAAAGACCGCTTTTTTAGTCTCTCATGTGTGCAGGCAGGAATAAAGAGAGAAATCCTGCACACGTTGAAGGTGAGAAGGATAACCTTCCGAAATAATTTGTGGAGACTCCACATAATTGTGGACAAAAAGAATCTTTTTCTGATGATCTCTAAGAAAGGAAATCAACCATTAGCAAGGATGGGAGTACTCACTTACCTTCACATCCGATCGGCAATTAACACCACTCTCATAGCATCCATAGAAATGTCTTCAATCTTCGGTCTTCGGTCTTCAACTGTTGATGATGAACTTCTGAACTTCACAAAAACTTGACAATTTGTAACTTTTCTATTTAATTTCCTTGTTGCTTGGAATTTTCTTCTTGAATTCTTCTTCTTTACCATGGTGGTATCAAAACTAAGAAAATAAACTACAATTTTTTTTTTTATTTTTTATTTTTTTTTTTTGATAACATGGAATGAAACTAACACAAAAACAATGAAACTATTAACTCCATGGATGAAGGACTTTATCACTCAATTCTTTACAACTTGTATTGTCTTGATTCCATAAACTTCACTAATTCTCATCTTATTTTCTTTTCTTTGAATTGTTGCATGTAACCTTGGACTATTTCAACTTTTCTTCAAATATTCTGACGTTGCTCTGCTCGCTGACGATGATGTGTTTCTATGGATCTGTTGTGTTGTCGAGAGGAAGAGAGTGATGCTAACTACAAATCGAACTACAAGAAGGAGTTTTCATCTTTAAACGTCACCCTCATGATTGACAAAATTAGCACTCAAGAGATCAAAAATAGTGATGAAAGTGGTGCGAAGCTGGGTAGCTCACCATTCCTACCCGGAATTGACGTACGGTGACACACACTCTAACAGATTTTTTAGAAAGTCACAAAAAATGAAGGTCGGTGCCTCGCTTGATGTAAAAATGGGTAGTCTCCACTATGGGTGATCACAATTCTACTACCGAATATCTTTGCAGCACCTAATTCGCCCTCCGGTATGGTTAAATCCAACTTTAACGCTCTAATCAACTAAGAAACCCGATTGTGTTCTCCAGTACTTCCAAGTTCATTTATTTCGGTCAGACTCTCTATGTAAACATAGCTAGAAGCATGTTAGTGGCTCTAAGATCTCTACAAGTTGGAGGTTTTTATGTACATATTTACAAAGAGTTTTGAATTTTTAAATTTTTTTTTTTTTTGAAAATAAAAGACTAAAAACTCTATATGAAAAGACTAAAAACTCTATATGCAAATCACACCCCCAAACCAAAATCTAACATTGTCCTCAATGTGTCAACAGATGATAAGAATTTAAATATTCACATACCATGAGAACTATGCTGATAAGAGAAAAGGGAAGAGATTACCGGTATGTTGGCAAAAGCAAGATTAGAGCTTCATTAGTCAAGGCTAGAATCCAACATTCTCAGCTGAGATCATATTGGATTAGCACAATATATACAAAAGAAGACTCAACCGATTCAAGATAGAAGATTTAACAAGACCTACTGGATTATATACAAGAAAAATTTACCATACACCAACAATCTAAAGAGTTGAGGATCAACCCAAAAGATGATACGCAGAAACATGAACAGCCTTACACAAATATAACATGAGGGTGCAAGTAAGATTGCATATGTGAACAAGTTACTCCCAAACCTAAACTTGTCAACAGATGTGTTTTTGAGCACAAAATCTTGCAATTTTAGAGGTACATCATGCACAAGGTCTAATTCAAAATGAGTTTTGTTAAGAACAGGCAGATATACACATTCCAACTGTGGCTCCTTAAAGGTGTTATACTTTGATGCAAAATAGTCCAAGAGGACTTGGGAGGCACAAAGTTCCAATCCTAGATTAGGTATTCTCGGAAAAGTTGGTTTTGCAATTTTGTTACAAATCACATCTAAGTTTGGTGGAGGAGTTTCAATCTGTGACTTAGGAAAGAGAGTGGGTACATCTAAGTTGTTTTCATGTATAAGATCATTTGCACCATTACACACTTTCCTAAAGTCAGAAAAAGGTAAATCATGTTCACTTTCATAGAACAGTTCAACAAGACCCATATCAAGTACCATGATTATCCACAACCTTTGTGTCATGCATAGGAATATCTCGAAGGAACATCATATTGTGACATGGGCGGGAATCGACACAAAAATAATATCATGATGCATAAGAACATTAGTGTCAACGAGAAGATTCATCCTTTCTTAAGTCACAAACAAGTTGTGTAGCATGCTCATTTTGCGGCGAACAATTGCAATGGACCCAAACTCAAAGTTAACATGGCATGCATCTGCAGATTTAGAAGAAACCTCATTCATGACAGTCGGAGCAACGCCTAATGTCTCTGAACCCAAAGGTTCCACCATATTTTCAGCATAATCATGTTCTTCAAGCATAACATATTCATCATCATCCGAGTAATATGCATACTCATCCCTATTAACAGCTTTGGTGTTTTCAATCAACTCATTTCCTTCTAGGTGAGGTTCATATTCAGTGTCAGTGACATGAGTAGGACCAGACACACAATTTTGGTAATTTACTTCATTAGGGCTGATAAACATTTCATTTTGAACTTTCTCCCTTTCTACATTTTGTAAATGACTCGATTCATCCTTAATATCATGTTAAGTTTGTTCAATCGAAGGGGAGTCTTCAATAGTGGGTATCCTTGTTTCATATGAATATTCATTACATGGTTGTGCACAAGGTTCACTACCAAAGGGAAATTCAGACATGTTGCTATATGGATGATCATGCAACGCTTGTAATTCAAACCTAGCATTGTTTTGCTCTATGATTTTGATATTCTCCATTATCGATCGCATACAAGGGTTCATTGGAGGACAACCTTGTTCAACCTCCCATGGCGGTTGATGATACATGTGCGCATAATGATTAGGGTATGTGTATTCAAGTTCAGGGCCCTGAGAAGGTTCATAATACTCCCTAAAATCATTGACATCATGGTCTATGGGGGTTTCATATTGTGAAGCATGCCCATAAGCAAGCTCTCTAATTGACCTATGTGATGATTTTTCATCCCTAATGCCATCCCAAAATCCTATCATGACAGGCAATCAATTTGGCCACAAAACAAAACAGCATTAGCCTAACATACATGCCATACACTATACAACACCAAAAATGAGCAACAAGTGCACACGCTAGGCCACAGATGAAGCTTAGAGAATAGACAGGCAGATTCAGAGATTCATGGTTATTCAAGTGCAGCACAGCTAACAACAGATTCACTCAACCAATGTATACTCAAATGTCACAGGACTATGACTTTGCACACAAATTACAGATACTGGTTCACAGATGCAACAGATGCAATAGCAGATGAACAATGTCAGCATTTTACAACAGATTTGACATGCCACAGAGTGTCAACAGGCTTGGTTGACCTCAATTTTCACAGATTATGCACAAAAATGCAGGGCAGATAGCTCACACAAGGTCAGTTGACAACAAACTAGGGAAACCAAATTACAGCTCAAATCTTACTGAATCAGAGCTTTTTGCACAGATTGCTCAGCAAGTGAAAATGACCTAGCATTCAACACTGGTAGTCACACAGATGTGCCAAAAGCTTTAGTTGACGGAATAGAGCATGCTAAGGTACAGGGCTGATGGTTCAATTATCTCGGTTGATGTCAACTATCCCAGTTGATGTCAACCTGGGCTAGCACCAAACTTGGCTAACCAAGTTGCAGCTTAACTCAACAGCTACAGGGGCTGGAGCTAAGCACATGCTTTGTTGAAGCCAAAGGGTCACAATAAAAAGGTAAACTAATTCACCCAAATTTCCATGCACAGAACACACAAAAACAAGAGAAAATTTCAGATATTGAGCAATACTCAGCAAGGCAGCTGGTTTTATCATGCAAAGGCACTACGGGTGCACATACAATGAGGCTCAGCAAAATTTCAGTAATGCACAGAACAGCTCAGTGGGAATGCGCAAAGAAATGAGGTAAAGCTCATAGAATTGGTGACAAATTCATACAAATGCACATCATGATATAGTTCAGCTCAAAGACATAACACTAGTTTAGCATGCATACATGGAATATCACACATACATTCATTAACACAGCAGGGTTAGAGATTGATACCACCGATAAAAATCGGGTTTAGGCACTTCCACAATTGTCTTGCGCCTTTTTCTTCTCCTCCTTGGGTTTGCTCAGCAGAGATTTCAGGTACCTGGCTACTCAACATGGAAGGTATTAGTTTCCAAAATTGCACAGTTAAAGCAAGATAAGGAGGTGTTCACAATTTGATCAACACTGGCTTTGAGGATTCCACAGCAGAACAGATATTTTGAACTGCTCTGGTGAAATTTACAGATGCACAGTTACAATGGGGAAGGTCTAAGCTAACACAAAGTATGATGATGAATGAGAAATGCCAAAGTGCTTATGTTGATATGTCATAGGGGAATAAATAAAAAAAAACAAAAATTTTTTGAGTATCAGTGGATTAACAGAACCACTACACACCTGCTGAGACTACAATGATAACTAACAAAAGGCTAAGAAAATATGACGACTGAAAATTAAAACTACAGCAGGTGCAGATGATGATAATGATGCAAAGTTGCCTTGAGACGAAGTGATGAGACCAAGTCGGGCAAGCTTGAGTTCAAGCTAGGCCAGATGTTGAATGAAATGGAAGGTGCAGTGCACAGATGAAATTGTGATCCTACAGCTTCCTCTACTTCCAATGGATATTCACAGATGACAAAAACATACAACTAAGCTACAAATGTAGAGTATTATGAAATGTAAACTAGTAGGAAGCACTAAGAGAATGCAGATATGCAATTAAGATAAGCTAACTAAAATGCAATGAACATAATGCAATAGAAGATGCAGAAATGTAAAAGATGCAGGAATAGAAAAATTACAGCTAAGTTACACTAATAATGACTAAAAACAAGAATTCAAAGCACAAATATACAAGGCTGAACTGAAGATCAGTAAAGTAAGCTAATAATCAACACAACAACACTACCAAATCCCCGGCAGCGGCGCCAAAAACTTGGTAGGCTGGGAAATAGTGATTGCCTACAATGTAAACTGCAAGTGAACAGTGTCGACTAGCAACACAGGGCAAGTACAGGTCGATCCACATGGAGATGGAGTGTGTAAAGCTGATTCCAAGGCTTCACTAACTGATTTCTAAGAGAGTTAACACAAATGTGGGTTTGTTTTGGTTGTCGATACGACAAAATGGAGTTGTAGCTGTAATCTAAGGTGCAAAAACAAATTGTAAACAGATTGGAGAATACTAGGATGGTTGATTCAACCCTCTAATCCTATGCTAAGGCAATTCAACTTCTCATTATTTCTTGTACCTTCCCTTGAAGGTCTCAGGTGGATATTTTATTAACTACTTCTCCTTACTCACCCCTAGTATCAATGGTCTTCTTACAGTACCATTGATCACAGGTTCAGGTTTGTTTAAGTAAACAGCTAACTATAATCCTAGACAATACAAACAATAAGAACAATTTAAGAATTTAATTAACTTCACATTAAATCAGGGGGTTTCATCTATGATGAGTGCCAAATATTGCATATTTCTACATCTATTTATTGGCATTTAACTCATCTTTTGTGCTCGTAAATCGATATTATCCCAGTTCTCGTATTTTCTTTGTTTTCAAGAATAAATATTTGTACTAATTAATTTTGTGTTTTTAGGTAGTAAATAAAGTTCGGAGAAATTGAGAAGTCAAAAGAGCAGAAAATTGGATACAAGCGTCTATGGAGCAGAAAGCCAAAGCCCGCGCACGCATCGGCTCACATCACCCTGAGCCTTTGAGATCTCCATCTTATGCATCCAACGGTCGCTCCGTCCTTCCCATCAACACTCGATGCTCCCGCTCAACACCAAAGCAGCCTGATTCTCCCTGAGCCGTTCAGATCTCGCATCGGGCCACGCATCGGATTCACCGAGATCCAACGCTCGCTCCTTCCACTCGCATCGAAACTTGTTGTGCCCGCTCAACACCGAATCAACCCATACCCCTACACCCATCGACCACACCTCACTTCTCTTCTTCCATTTCTCTTTCTTCTCTCTCCCCGACAAACCCAGATTTGCAGAGCCAGCCCCTTCTCCATCTCCTGCCATCGCCGTCTCAGCCACCTTCCTCTCCCCTGACACCAGTCGCATAGCAGCCACCAACAACCACCATCTCCGCCTCCTAGTTTTACCTATCTCTCTCTTAGCTTCTCTCATAACCCTAGAAGCTAGGCTTGAGATAGATAGAATTAGGGTTTCGTCAACAGGAGGGAACCATCATTTTAGAGCCGATTGAGCAGAGCTGACACTGATTCAGCGACGTGGGTGAGAGGGTATTCGTTTATTTTTCCAATTTGAAGTAAATTAGGGTTTTGCTTGGCATGTATAAAGAGGTCTGAGGTGAGGATGTTAGAAGCTTATGCCTGGGCTAGCCAGTGCACCAACTCTAGGTTAATTTGTGTTTTAAGTATTTTAATCATGTTCTAAATCAGTTTGCTAGGATGTCAATGAAACCATGATTCCCTGGCATGTGATTTCAACTTTGTTTGAGTTATTCTTGAGTGATTAATTTATCATATATTTTTTAATTCTAGCACCCAATGCTTTACTCTCACAATGAATGCCATGTATCCATTGTAGTTAGGCTACAACTTTGTTGAGTGTGCTGCAGCTCAGGCCTTAGAAATAGTTGCTAATTCCCTTGACTATTTGTGCTTAATTAGACAACTAGTGCTCTGGGTTAGTACTTTAGCTGATAATTGAAGTGTCACTTGGAGAAACTCCTTAGATAGGTGGTAGGATTGACACACTTCCCTTATCTATCACAGGAACAAGATACTTAACTTAGTTGAACACATAATAGGAATTAGAAGTGGATTTGATGATCCTAGTACCCATTTATTCTCATTGTTTGTATTCATCTTTATTCCACTGTCAAAACCTCCACTTAGTCGTATCGACAAAACAACAGTTGTGTTACCTTGCTAGAAAATCAGTTTAGTGAGCCTTAGATCAACCATACAGCACCCCATTTCCCTGTGGATCGACCTGTGCTTGCCCATGTCTCCAATAGACACTGTGCACTTGCAGTATCACAAGTAGGCATAAAAATCAAACCACTTCCCAAGCCTACCAAGTTTTTGGCGTTGTTGTCGGGGACTTGGCGTGTGCTGCATAGATCATTTGCTAACTCTACTGGTTTCAGTTAGTCTTGTATATATGTGTTGAAATCATCTTTGTTATCCCCTGTTGATAGTGTAACTTAGCTGAGGTTTTCTATTTTTGCAACTTTACATCCTTGCTTCTTGTATTTCTTTCTATTAGTGCTTCTTACTTGCTTACATCTCATTTGTTAATTGTCTATCTGTGTATAATGCATTGTAGTCTTGCATTGTAGTCTTGCATTGTTAGTATAACTTAGTATAACTTAGATTTTCTTTTACTCTTGCTCTGTATCAAAGATAACTCATTTGTAGCTTGCACTCACTTTGCATCGAGCTTTTTGATCCGAGCTACAACTTTATAAGCATCATTGCCTTGTAACTCTTGATCCCGGTCAGTCCAAATAGCCATTCACATCACCCCCGTACAAGCCAGTAAACCTTCGATTAACACCTCATTGCAGTTCACATCTATTGTCATTTAATTCTAGTTGTTAACTATCGGTGATAAGCAACTATCAACTATTGAATTCTTTGCTTTGCATGCACACTTCGAGAACTAAAATTCTCCTTTGAGCTCACAGTGCATGCTACACCGCTGCGAAGCAAGGAAAAGAAAGACAGGAGCGAGAACTACATAGCCATTGTGGCTAAAACCGGTTGGTTATTCTAAAATCCTGTTACACTTTATATCTGCATGAATGATCTGTGTGCAAGCATCTGGTGATATTTGAGCTTTACTTTTGTTAGTTGGAGTTGTTATGTGTGCATTACGTGATTTGTGAAACTAGCAGTGAGCTGCCCTGATGAATATTGCTCAACTTTGTGTATGCATAATTTGTTATTTGCTTTTTGTGTTGAATGCCAGGCCTTGTTCACATGACAGCATAGCCACCCTGCTAGGCAACCATCTCTAATTGTATGTTGAACTAATTGCTTGCATATCTCAGTGGCACTTGAAAAATCTGTGTTAGCTGAAAACTGGTGTTTGTGTGTGTTCTGTGCATTGAAAATTGGTTGGACTAGCCATCTCTTCACTGTGAAGTCTGGGCTTTTAACAACACTTGAGTTTAACTCCAGCCCCTGTAGCTGTGAGCTTAAGCTGTAACTTGGTTAGCCAAGTTTGCCACTAACCCTAGCTGATATCAACTCAGGCTATTAACATCAACTGAACCGGTTGACACACTGCTAAATCTATTAGAAATTGCTCATCTGTTGCATCTGCGGACCCAGCGAACCTTGCATACTCTAAGCATAACCCTGAGCATAACCCTGACCCTGTGGCTGCTTGCCTTGGCTGATTGCCAGTGGTGCTCAACCTTGACCTTGTGCTAGACCTTGACCCTGTGAGCCATGCTAGCACAATGCACTAGTTGCCTTGCTAAGCATTCATCACTGTGATAAATTTGGAGCCTGTGCTTGTGTGTAACCTGAAACTAGCCTGTGAAAAATCCCAGTTGAAGTCAACTGAGATAGTTGACATCAACTCAAGCTGTTCACAGCCTTGTGTGGTTGCTAATCTGTGCATCTGTGTAACAACATCTGTGAAGAATTGCATACCCTGAGCATAACCCATCTGCCCTGAGTTCCAGCCCCCTGAAGCTGTTGAGCCAACTTGTTGTCAGACCCATATCAACTGATCTTGTGATCCATCTTCCCTGTACCCTTATGCATGTTTAACTTTGTGCTAAACCTTGCATCTGTGAGACCTTGTTGACTCTGTCATCCATTGGCTAATATGTGCATCTGTGCATTTGCTAACCTGTCACTTGCTAAGCCCTCTGCCATGCTAATATATGTATACTTGTGAGCTTGAACTCTGAGAACTGAGGTCAACTGACCTAGTTGACATCATCTGTATTAGCATCAATTCCTGCAATTTGTGTGTGAATGAGTTTTTGCAATTGTGTCATTTACATCCCTGTGTGAATTAGTCTCTGCAGTTTGTGGGTGATTGAATGAGTTGTTAAAAAGTAAGGTTAGTGATAGCAACTAGCTTGGTTTTCAAATACACAACCCAGCACATGCTTCACCTTGAGTGAGCACATCCATTACCCTGTGCACATCACAAAATTTTTGAGTCTCTTTTGTACCGCCAACAAAGCCAGTCTTTGTGTCAAAACTGTCCCGCACATGCTTTGTCTTTGTCTTTGTGTACAAGTTTTGCTTAAGCCGCCAACTTCTGCGCATCTTTGTCTTTGAGCATAAATCAACCAAAGACATAACTTTGTGTTGTCTTTGTGAAGGCCGCATTAACTCCGTCTTTGTGTAATCTCTACCAAACAAATTCAAGCATTTCTGTGTGCTAAGTTTTGAGAAATCATGTGTCATTGAGTGTGAGTTGTGATTGACTTGTGCTGTGCTGTTGCATAAGCCACCCTGCACACCCTACCCAATTGCTGCATAACCTGAGCTGCTGGCTCTGCACAAACTGAAGTCTGCCAAACTGGGCTGAAACCCAGTCCCACTGGGCTCTGTTCCTTGCCAATCTGTGCACAAGCTGAAACCCAGTTCCACTGGGCTGTGCATTTGCACACAACCTGGGCTTAAACCAAAACTGAAGCCCACTTAAACCAAAAACTGAAGCCCACTTAAACCAAAACTGAGCCCACAACAACTGGGCTTTGCATAACTTGGGTTGCACATTCGCAGCAACACATTGCATCACTTGGGCTTAGCTTCCCTGTTTTGAAACATCATTGGTTATACATGCTTGATGTGTGCTAAGCTATGCTTCTTTTTGAGTTCAAATTGAGTTGCTAGATCATGTCAGGATTTTGGTCTGCAACTGGGGATGGAAACAAATCCATCAGAGAGCTTGCTTACGGGCATGCCTCACAATATGAACCCCCCACAGACCATAGTGATTTTAGGGAATATTATGAACCTTCTCATGGCCCTGACCTTGAATATTCATACTCTAATCATTATGAGCACATGTATCATCAACCACAGTGGGGAGATGAACAATTCTATACTCCCCAACCCCTTGTATGCAAATCACTAATGGATAAGCTCATAGAGCAAAACAATGATATACTTGGATGGAAAATGCATGATCATCCCTTCTCTAGTGAACCCTGTGCACAAACATGTAATGATCACTCATATGAAGCATGCATACCCACTATTGAAGACTCTCCTTCAGCTGAACAGCTTTACTTGTTCTTAAGGATGAACCTGAGTCATTTACAAAATGTAGAAAGGGAGTATGCCCATAGTCAACCCACTAATGTTGAATATGAACCTCACCTGGAGGAAAATGAGTTGACTGAAAACTTCAATGCTGTTAATAGAGATGCATATTACTCAGATGATGAATATGATATGTTAGAAGAGCATGTGTACTTTGAAAATGTAGTGGAATCTTTAGGTTCAGAGACATTAAGTTTCTATTCTGTGAACCCTATGAATGATGCTTCTTCTAATATTCATACTTGTGCTGCTAAATTGAAGTCTGTGCAATTGTTCGCTGAAAATGAGCATGCTACACAACTTGTTTGTGACTTAAGAAAGGATGAATCTTCTGTTGACACTAATATTCTTATGGATCATGATATTATTTTTGTGTCGATTCCCCTGCCCATGTCACAATATGTTGCCTCCTCTGATGATTATGACATGGAGATTGATGAATTGTTCTATGCAGGTGAACATGATTTACCTTCTTTTTCTGACCTTAGGAAAGTGTGTGATGGTGCAAATGATCTTATACATGAAAACAACGTAGATGTACCTAATCTCTCTCCTAAGGCACAGATTGAAACTCCTCCACCAAACCTAGGTGTAGTTTGTAACAAAATTGCAAAACCAACTTTTCTGAAAATGCCTAATTTAGGCTTAGAGCTTTGTGCTTCCCAAGTCCTCTTGGACTATTTTGCATCAAAGTATAACACTTTTAAGGAGCCACAGTTGGAATGTGTATATTTGCCTGTTCTTAACAAAACTCATTTTGAGTTAGACCTTTTGCATGATGTACCCTTAAAATTGCAAGATTTTGTGCTCAAGAACACATCTGTTGACAAGTTTAGGTTTGGGGGTAACTTGTTCACGTATGCAATCTTTCCTGCACTCTCATGTTATATTTGTGTCAAGATGTTGATGTTTGTACATATCGTCTTTTGGGTTGATCCTCAACTCTTTAGATTGTTGGTATATGGTGAATTTTCATTGTATATAATCCAGTAGGACTTGTTAAATTTTCTTTTCTTGATTCGGTTGAGTCTTCTTGTGCATATATTGTGCTAATCCGATATGATCTCCACTGAGAATGTTGGATTCTAGCCTTGACAAATGAAGCTCTAACCTTGCTCCCGCCGACATCCGGTAATCTCTTCCCTTTTCTCTTATCAGCATAGTTCTCATGGTATGTGACTGTTTATTATCTGTTGAAACATTGAGGACAATGTTTGATTTAGGTTTGGGGGTACATTTGCATATAGAGTTTTTAGTCTTTTATTTCAAAAAAAGAAAAAAAAAAAGAAAAAAAAAAGAAAAAAAAAAAAACTCAAAAAATTGCATAAAAAACCTCCAACTTTTAGAGATTTTAGAGTTACTAGCATGCTTCTAGCTATGTTTACATAGAGAGTCTGACCGAAATAACAGAACTTGGAAGTACTGGAGAACACAATCAGGTTTCTTAGTTGATTAGAGCGTTAAAGTTGGATTTAACCATACCTGGGAGGGCGAATTAGGTCTTTGTTTAGATATTCGGTAGTAGAATTGTGATCACCCATAGTGGAGACTACCCATTTTACATCAAGTGAGGCACCAACCTTCAATTTTTGCAACTTTCTAGAAAAGCTGTTAGAGTGTGTGTCACCGTACGTCAATTCCGGGTAGGAATGGTGAGCTACCCAAATTCGCACCACTTTCAGCACTATTTTTGATCTCTTGAGTGCTAATTTTGTCAATCATGAGGGTGACGTTTAAAGATGAAAACTCCTTCTAAATACCGATTTGCAGTTAGCATCACTCTCTCCCTCTCAACAACATCAACAGATTCATAGAAACACATCATCGTCAGCAAGCGGAGCACCATCAGAATATTTGAAGAAAAGTTGAAATAGTCCAAGGTTTACATGCAACAAAGGAAAGAAAAGAAAATAGGATGAGAATTAATGAAGTTTGTGAAAAATTGAGTTTTATTGTTATTTTCATTTCATGTAAGTTAATTTTAAAAAAAAAAAAAAAAAATTGAGTTAGTAGTTTCATTGTTGTTATTTTTATGTAATTCATTGTCAAAAAAAAAAAAAAAAAAAAAATGTTTGTCAAGTTTTTGTGAAGTTCAGAAGTTCATCATCAGCTATTGAAGACCGAAGACCGAAGATTGAAGACGTTTCTATGAATGCTGAGAGAGAGTAATGCTAATTGCCGATCGGGTGAGAAGGTAAGTGAGTACTCCCATCCTTGCTAATGGTTGATTTCCTTTCTTAGAGATCATCGAAAAAGATTCTTTTTGTCCACACTTCGTGGAGTCTCCGAAATTATTTCGGAAGGTTATCCTTCTTACCTTCAACGTGTGCAGGATTTCTCTCTTTATTCCCGCCCGCACACATGAGAGACTAAAAAAGCGGTCTTTTTGAGTGCAATTATCATAAAACCCTATTAGTGAGGCGAAGTCGAGGCTTATGATCACAATCGAACCCGAATTCTTTCATATGGTATGGTTACTTCTCGCTCAAGCACTTAAGGATGAGAATGCGTTCTTTGGTAGTTCTAACTTCTTGTTACTAGCATGCAGAAACTCTATGCCCTCATAGCTCCTTGGATGCTTGAGACTCTTTTACACTCTGAAGTTGGAGAAGGTTTTGTGGGTACACCTCTGGCAAACCCTCACGAGACTACAACTCGTCCACTAAGGACACCTAGCGGTTTAAAGGCTTAGTGCATACGCTAAATGCATTCGAGAGACCCGCGACAGTGGTATAGTTAGGATTTCCTAATTTCTGTTTCACTTGAGGACAAGTAAAATTCAGGTTTGGGGGTATTTGATGAGTGCCAAATATTGCATATTTCTACATCTATTTATTGGCATTTAACTCATCTTTTGTGCTCGAAATCGAGATATTATCCCAGATTCTGTATTTTCTTTGTTTTCAAGAATAAATATTTGTACTAATTAATTTTGTGTTTTTAGGTAGTAAATAAAGTTCGGAGAAATTGAGAAGCCAAAAGAGCAGAAAATTGGAGACAAGCGTCTATGGAGCAGAAAGCCAAAGCCCGCGCACGCATCGACTCACATCACCCTGAGCCGTTGAGATCTCCATCTTATGCATCCAACGGTCGCTCCGTCCTTCCCATCAACACTCGATGCTCCCGCTCAACACCAATGAAGCCTGATTCTCCCTGAGCCGTTCAGATCTCGCATCGGGCCACGCATCGGATTCACCGAGATCCAACGCTCGCTCCTTCCACTCGCATCGAAACTTGTTGTGCCCGCTCAACACCGAATCAACCCATACCCCTACACCCATCGACCACACCTCACTTCTCTTCTTCCATTTCTCTTTCTTCTCTCTCCCCGACAAACCCAGATTTGCAGAGCCAGCCTCTTCTCCATCTCCTGCCACCGCCGTCTCAGCCACCTTCCTCTCCCCTGACACCAGTCGCATAGCAGCCACCAACAACCACCATCTCCGCCTCCTAGTTTTACATATCTCTCTCTTAGCTTCTCTCATAACCCTAGAAGCTAGGCTTGAGATAGATAGAATTAGGGTTTTGTCAACAGGAGGGAACCATCATTTCAGAGCCGATTGAGCAGAGCTGACACTGATTCAGCGACGTGGGTGAGAGGGTATTCGTTTATTTTTCCAATTTGAAGTAAATTAGGGTTTTGCTTGGCATGTATAAAGAGGTCTGAGGTGAGGATGTTAGAAGCTTATGCCTGGGCTAGCCAGTGCACCAACTCTAGGTTAATTTGTGTTTTAAGTATTTTAATCATGTTCTAAATCAGTTTGCTAGGATGTCAATGAAACCCTGATTCCCTGGCATGTGATTTCAACTTTGTTTGAGTTATTCTTGAGTGATTAATTTATCAGATATTTTCAATTCTAGCACCCAATGCTTTACTCTCACAATGAATGCCATGTATCCATTGTAGTTAGGCTACAACTGTGTTGAGTGTGCTGCAGCTCAGGCCTTAGAAATAGTTGCTAATTCCCTTGACTAGTTGTGCTTAATTAGACAACTAGTGCTCTGGGTTAGTACTTTAGCTGATAATTGAAGTGTCACTTGGAGAAACTCCTTAGATAGGTGGTAGGATTGACACACTTCCCTTATATATCACAGGAACAAGATACTTAACTTAGTTGAACACATAATAGGAATTAGAAGTGGATTTGATGATCCTAGTACCCATTTATTCTCATTGTTTGTATTCATCTTTATTCCATTGTCAAAACCTCCACTTAGTCGTATCGAAAAAACAACAGTTGTGTTACCTTGCTAGAAAATCAGTTTAGTGAGCCTTAGATCAACCATACAGCACCCCATTTCCCTGTGGATCGACCTGTGCTTGCCCATGTCTCCAATAAACACTGTGCACTTGCAGTATCACAAGTAGGCATAAAAAGAAACACCTTCCCAAGCCTACCAATCTACACCCTAGCAAGGAAAATTAGAACATCACAAGCATAAGTAAATCACAAATTAAAATCTAGTTTGGTGTACTGGCTAATCCAGGCATAAGTTTTACATCACACTGCCTCAACCCTATTTATACAAAGTTCTCTTCTAACACTCAAATTTGGAAATTAAATGCAAACCCACTCACCATAATCGCCGAAATGGTTGTCTCCTCTTCCAATTCGGCTCTGCGACTTCATTAATTCGCTGTTGGAGAAACCCTAACTCCATTTATATCAAACCTAGCTTCTAGGGTTTGAGAAGAAGCTATGGAAGAGATAGCTAGAGCTAGATAGGTGGTGAAAGCGGCTGTGTTGGTGTCTGTGGTGGTGGTTACTCAGAGACGGTCGGGGGAAGAGGATAAAGGTTCTGAGAATTTGGTCGGGGGAAGGATGGGAGCTCTGGTTTTTTTGTCGGGAGAGAAAAGAGAGAAAAGATGAAGGGAGTGTTTGGTGGTGTGGTCGATGGGTGAATTGATGAGGTGGCTATGGTGTTAGGCGGATGCAGCGAACGATGATGCGCGGGATGAAGCGATCGTTGGATGCGGATGGATCAAATATCACGGCTCAAGATGGATCGGGCTTGGATTCGGGTTATGGGTCGGATCTTGGATAGCTCAAGCCCATATCTTTGTAACCGGGTTGCTACTTGTCGGGTTGCAACTGATGCGCACGCAGGCTGTGGTTTTCTGCTCCATAGACGCTCGTCTCCAATTTTCTGCTCTTTTGGCTCCTTAATTTCTCCGAACTTTATTTACTACCTAAAAACACAAAATTAATTAGTACAAGTATTTATTCTTGAAAACAGAGAAAATACAGAATTTGGGATAATATCTGATTTCTAAGCACAAAAGATGAGTTAAATGCCAATAAAAAGGTGTAGAAATATGCAATATTTGGCACTCATCAAATGGTGAGCCGGTGGTGCTAGCCTGGGATGTCGGATTTTAGAGGTTAGAGTATGGATCATAAAGTTTCATTGAATCGCGAAGGGGGTATGTGTTGGATGCATGATTCGGCCGCGGCATATATGAGTTTGGAGCTACGCTTTTGGGTACGTTTTCGCAAGAACAAGGAATGGCTTAGTTGGTATTTTGTGAATGTTTGAGCTGTAATGAACTAGAGTTGAGCCGCTGGAAGTATGCAAATGTTTGGCCACAGTTTCAGACGTCTCAGGTGTCCAGAGTAGTTTTCCAATGACCGGATTCTGGCGACAGTGACCGGATCCCGGTGATGACGTCAGCAAGCCGGCGACCCAGTTTTTAACCCAGAATTTCCAGAAGAGATATTTTTCACATATGGGTTTGGTGGACCACATTGGATATGGGCTTTTTAGGATTGACCTATTTTGGAAAGATGAAAAGCTACAAAAGGAGAAAGTTTCTACTTCCTTTGGATATCACGTATTTTTCTACTTGGAGCTTTGGAGAGCGGCGACTAGGGTTTGCTTTCATTTTTGTTTTTCATATTCTTCATTTTATTATTGAATATGATGAACTCAAAAGCTATGAGTATCTAAACAACTATTATTGGTTAAAGGATAAAGTTGATTTCTCAACATGTTATTTGAATCTATGAATTAGTTTTGTCTCAATAAGTTATTGTTTATGATTCATGGTTTATATTGTCATATGATTTGATTGTTTGTTTGGTTGAGTCCGGAATCAATCCGATTTGCATTCATTTCTAAAGCTATATTAGGGTTTTCAATACGAAAAAGTTGTTTATCCCTGATTCTAAGTAGCATAATTGTGGGTAGTGCTTGTAGTGATATATCCTACTATTCACAAATGAATCATAACCTTGGTTAAATTGAATTAGTGCTTTTACACATTTGATTGCCTTGATTAGTCTTATTCCATAGAACTTAGTGCTTTTAGGGAGTTAAACTTAATTGTGCTTTTACACTTTAGGTTGCTTTCTAGGAAGAATTCACATATGCATATTTTAATGTGGTTGTGATGAAATCAGGGAATTAGCGGGATATACTTGCGATCAAGATATCCTAGGACTTTTAGTAAATGAGAGATTAAATTATCAATTCTAGTCATTGATGAAAATACATGTTTGTGAATGATACTATCACGTGACCAATATCTTCTCCTTATTGATTATTCCATTTATTTTATTGCTTTAAATTATTTTTATTGCTTTACTTAAACAAAAAATCCCCCCTTTGGTTACTAAGAGACTGAAATTTTATAACAACAAAAGCCTCTTTGTGGAAACGAACTCTTTCTTACCACGTACTTCATTTATATTAGTAGAGTGAGAAAGTGAAATATTTTTGATGCATACGACAACGATCATAGGTCCCGGGCATTTTCTGCATCTGTGGTTTCTTCGTTAATAAAACTTCTGGTGTCTGTGTTATTTATTTTTCAGCGGTATATTTTTTATCTTTATAATTGAAATATCACAGGTTGTGCGTTGATCAATCATAGTATATACATCTGATCTTGTTTGTTGGATACTACTTGATTGATTCTTGGACATTGGTATTTGGTACCGTCCAAGTTATCTCTTTGTAATTAGGTTCACGGACTTGGTTCTGTAAACGTTCTAATTGCGAGAGAGAGAGGGAGATATAACTCTAGACATTATTCGATGATTGAGTTGAACTCTCGAATTTGTGTTGAATTTGTCCATACAAATTGCCTAAGAAAAAGTTGGTGGTGTATTTTGGTACCCCAGCGTTTTCAGACTTATTTTTAATATGTTTAGCATTGCTTGAACTTTCTTAAACACTTCTAAGACTCCATTGATCACTTAAACACTTATGTTTGTGCAACATGATTAAACTCTTAGGTGTTTAAATAAACATCAAATTGTTTTTGGTTCTTTGGATAATTTGCCAAACCGAACAGTCATTATACACGGTTTCGTAACCGGACCAAAGTGTACAATCTTATATTGTATTTTTCAAGATTATAGTTTGCTTGATTCTCAAGTTATCTTAGCTTAGTAACCCCTGGTATTGGAAAAACTATAAATAGAGATGCTCTTTCAACTGGGAAAAATCATCCCTGACACTTTGTTCCTAGTTGTTTTTAGAGTCGTCCTCTATTGGCCTAGATTTCCTCTGAGAAACATAATTAGGTCTACGACTAAAAGACTCCGCTTTGGGGTTCATGAAGCTAGGTTCGACTATCTTTACCTTGATAGTTCGTGTATCCTGATCTTGATTTTCTGTTATCGAGGTTTTCGTAATCTCTTTCAAGCAAGATATATAGTAATCACAAAGTTCTCTTCATCTCAGACTTTGTGATTCCTCAAGATAAATATTTAAAAACTGATCTTAATTGATCTTTTGAAGATTTTTCTTGAGAGGTGGTTAAGAATCTAGGCTACTCTTCGGGAGTCATAAGTTCCGGATTTGTGAGGTTTGCTAGCTTTGAAAATAGATTTCTACACTTTGATCTTTGATCTAAACGGAAATCAAATATGCTTATCTGTTAGAGGCAGATTGGTATCAAAAGTCTTCATTTCGGCTGAAGCAACTCGTAGGTTGTAAAGGACGTCATCTAAGGGAGTCAAGTGCGTAGAGCATTGTGAGGTTGAAGAAACATAAGGAGCTCGAGTGTAACTAAATCACTTGGATGGTGGATTCGATCTCAACTACATTCCAGTCCGAAGTCTGATAACAGGCTAGTGTCTGTAGCGCCTTAATACAGTATGGTGTTCAAATCTGGACGACGTCCCGAGGTTTTTATGCTATTGTGGTTTCCTCGTTAACAAAATTATCGTGTATTGTGTTTTTCCTTTTCCACATTATATTATTTATCTTTATAATTGGATTTACACAGGTTTGTACGTATTCAATCTAAGTAGATACGTCCACTTAATTATAATCGATTACGACACTTGTTTCTTGTAAAATTCATATTTTGAAAGATAGATAAAAAGTTTAAGACTACATTGATCTTGGATATTGATTTTTCAGATCATCCAAGTACTCTGCTTAACAATCAGGTTCACGAACCATGTGTCTATACACATACTGATTGAGTAGAGGTTGAGATATAAACTCTATATACATATTTTCAAGGATCATTCAGTTGGTTTATTTTCTATTATATTAAGTTTTTTCCATACAGGTTGTCAAACGAAAAAGTTGGGTGTATTTGTATCCTCTGCTTTTGCAGTTCACCATAGAGTCATTCACTGCATATCTTCAATTCCATATTGCAAGCATAAATTTATATGTGAGTTGTAAATTTCTAAGTAAGACCAACCATTTCTTTGGATCTATACAACTTGTCTCATGCTACTCAACAAATCTTTTTCTTTTGATTGGTACCCATAGCACCCCCCCCCCCACACCCCAATAAAAAAAAGTCTCATCCTCTTGATACACGGTTCCGTAACCGGACCAAAGTGTACAATCTTATATTGTATTTTTCAAGATTATAGTTTGCTTGATTCTCAAGTTATCTTAGCTTAGTAACCCTTGGTATTAGAAAAACTATAAATAGAGATGCTCTTTCAACTGGGAAAATTCATCCCTGACACTTTTTTCCTAGTTGTTTTTAGAGTCGTCCTCTATTGGCCTAGATTTCCTCTGAGAAACATAATTAGGTCTACGACTAAAAGACTCCGCTTTGGGGATTCATGAAGCTAGGTTCGACTATCTTTACCTTTATAGTTCGTGTATCCTGATCTTGATTTTCTGTTATCGAGGTTTTCCTAATCTCTTTCAAGCAAGATATATAGTAATCACAAAGTTCTCTTCATCTCAGACTTTGTGATTCCTCAAGATAAATATTTAAAAACTGATCTTAATTGATCTTTTGAAGATTTTTCTTGAGAGGTGGTTAAGAATCTAGGCTACTCTTCGGGAGTCATAAGTTCCGGATTTGTGAGGTTTGCTAGCTCTGAAAATAGATTTCTACACTTTGATCTTTGATCTAAACGGAAATAAAATATGCCTATCTTTTAGAGGCAGATTGGTATCAAAAATCTTCATTTCGGCTGAAGCAACTCGTAGGTTGTAAAGGACGTCATCTAAGGGAGTCAAGTGCGTAGAGCATTGTAAGGTTGAAGAAACGTAAGGAGCTCGAGTGTAACTAAATCACTTGGATGGTGGATTCGATCTCAACTACATTCCAGTCCGAAGTCTGATAACAGGCTAGTGTCTGTAGCGCCTAAATACAGTATGGTGTTCAAATCTGGACGACGTCCCGAGGTTTTTCTGCTATTGTGGTTTCCTCGTTAACAAAATTATCGTGTCTTGTGTTTTTCCTTTTCCACATTATATTATTTATCTTTATAATTGGATTTACACAGGTTTGTGCGTATTCAATCTAAGTATAATCGATTACGACACTTGTTTCTTGTAAAATTCATATTTTGAAAGATAGATAAAAAGTTTAAGACTACATTGATCTTGGATATTGATTTTTCAGATCATCCAAGTACTCTGCTTAACAATCAGGTTCACGAACCATGTGTCTATACACATACTGATTGAGTAGAGGTTGAGAAATAAACTCTATATACATATTTTCAAGGATCATTCAGTTGGTTTATTTTCTATTATATTAAGTTTTTTCCATACAGGTTGTCAAACGAAAAAGTTGGGTGTATTTGTATCCTCTGCTTTTGCAGTTCACCGTAGAGTCATTCACTGTATATCTTCAATTCCATCTTGCAAGCATAACTTTATATGTGAGTTGTAATTTTCTGAGTAAGACCAACCATTTCTTTGGATCTATACAACTTGTCTCATGCTACTCAACAAATCTTTTTCTTTTGATTGGTACCCATAGCCACCCCCCCCCACAATAAAAAAAAAGTCTCATCATCTTGATACACGGTTCCGTAACCGGACCAAAGTGTACAATCTTATATTGTATTTTTCAAGATTATAGTTTGTTTGATTCTCAAGTTATCTTAGCTTAGTAACCCCTGGTATTGGAAAAGCTATAAATAGAGATGCTCTTTCAACTGGGAAAAATCATTCCTGACACTTTGTTTCTAGTTGTTTTTAGAGTCGTCCTCTATTGGCCTAGATTTCCTCTGAGAAACATAATTAGGTCTACGACTAAAAGACTCGGCTTTGGGGATTCATGAAGCTAGGTTCGACTATCTTTACCTTTATAGTTCGTGTATCCTGATCTTGATTTTCTGTTATCGAGGTTTTCGTAATCTCTTTCAAGCAAGATATATAGTAATCACAAAGTTCTCTTCATCTCAGACTTTGTGATTCCTCAAGATAAATATTTAAAAACTGATCTTAATTGATCTTTTGAAGATTTTTCTTGAGAAGTGGTTAAGAATCTAGGCTACTCTTCGGGAGTCATAAGTTCCGGATTTGTGAGGTTTGCTAGCTTTGAAAATAGATTTCTACACTTTGATCTTTTATCTAAACGGAAATCAAATATGCTTATCTGTTAGAGGCAGATTGGTATCAAAAGTCTTCATTTCGGCTGAAGCAACTCGTAGGTTGTAAAGGACGTCATCTAAGGGAGTCAAGTGCGTAGAGCATTGTGAGGTTGAAGAAACGTAGGAGATCGACTGTAACTAAATCACTTGGATGGTGGATTCGATCTCAACTACATTCCAATCCGAAGTCTGATAACAGGCTAGTGTCTGTAGCGCCTTAATACAGTATGGTGTTCAAATCTGGACGACGTCCCGAGGTTTTTCTGCTATTGTGGTTTTCTCGTTAACAAAATTATCGTGTCTTGTGTTTTTCCTTTTCCACATTATATTATTTATCTTTATAATATAATTGGATTTACACAGGTTTGTACGTATTCAATCTAAGTAGATACGTCCACTTAATTATAATCGATTACGACACTTGTTTCTTGTAAAATTCATATTTTGAAAGATAGATAAAAAGTTTAAGACTACATTGATCTTGGATATTGATTTTTCAGATCATCCAAGTACTCTGCTTAACAATCAGGTTCACGAACCATGTGTCTATACACATACTGATTGAGTAGAGGTTGAGATATAAACTCTATATACATATTTTCAAGGATCATTCAGTCGGTTTATTTTCTATTATATTAAGTTTTTTCCATACAGGTTGTCAAACGAAAAAGTTGGGTGTATTTGTATCCTCTGCTTTTGCAGTTCACCATAGAGTCATTCACTGCATATCTTCAATTCCATCTTGCAAGCATAACTTTATATGTGAGTTGTAAATTTCTGAGTAAGACCAACCATTTCTTTGGATCTATACAACTTGTCTCATGCTACTCAACAAATCTTTTTCTTTTGATTGGTACCCATAGCCCCCCACCCCTCACCCCCACCACCCCAATAAAAAAAAAAAGTCTCATCATCTTGATCATTTTCTTTTCAGACCTAGTGGCATTTGGAATAAAACCATACAATACACTAGCTAGCTAAAACACTATTGATTAGTGACATCCTTCATGCTTTTATGAGAAATATTTTCCTCCAAACGGCAAGCTTCTTCTGGAACTTTTCAAGTATCACATCCCGGATTAAAGTTTGTCTCATTGTTGAACCAAAAGGCGTACCCAAGTATTTCATGGGAAGCTTCCCCACTCCGCAGTTTAATATTTTTGCAAAATCCAAAATCTTGTGATCAGCGCCAACGCTCACCTTTATTTTTTTTACCACTCGACCTTGAGACCAGTAACTTCATAGATTTAAAGAACCAACATCATATTTTCAACAAAGTGAAGGTGTGACACTTTGATATTGCTATTGACATAAAGTCTAGATTTCATTTGTAATTCCTCATGTTTCTTGAGTAATTTGGTTAACACTTCTGCAAATAGGGAGAATAAAAAATGGGGACAAGGAATCACCTTGTCTTAAACCCTTTTGATGTCTAACCTTTTCAGTAGACTTCCATTGAATAAAATAGATGATTGAGCATTAGATATCCACCATTGGATCCATGATCTCCACCTGCTACCAGACCATGCACTTTTTAGCAATTCGCCAACATAATGCCAGTTGACATTATCAAATTCCTTCCCAATATCTAATTTCACCAGCTCCCTGGGATGTTTGGATGTTAATCCTGCATCAATCAATTTAATTATTATCCTTTCTTGAAACAATATCTCTTAAGCCATTAATATTATATTTCAGTAGAGTAAATTGTTGATATAACTTTTTATGTTAGTCCCTTGATTAACAAAAATTATTCTCCTTTTGAACCGAGACTTCAATTGTAATCAGCAATGGATCATCAATTATTAATTCCATTCAGACATAAGGAATGACTGACTAGTCACGATGGCTACTTAAACAAAATATATTCATAAGATCATAGCCATTTTTGCCTTCATAAATTCACGTGTTACGGTTTTAAAATGTAAAGTTGAAAATTCAGTAATTAATCTAATTACGTTTCATACTGGGTAATCTAATCAAGATGAAATTTTAGTTATTAATCAAATCAAGATGAAATTTTGTTGGAGAAAATGGGTTTAATAAAAAGTTTTTGGTCTTCATGTGGTTTAATATTAAGACCTAAGGGTTTCAATTGATACTTGCTCATTTCATGAGTTAAGGAAATAAATAGCCTTTAGTTCCACATTGGGTAAAATTGTAGAGGAACTCTACTATATAACTCTTATTTATAGTTATATGGGCGACCAAATAATGCTTGGGATAACTTGCGTTGGGCTCGCCTCTGGTGGAATACTTGCCTTGGGCTCGTGGGTGTATCAACCAAGATCTATTTATTCACTCTACTGAAAATAGTTTTAACTGTCTTCATAAGAAATTAATTACAAAATGTTTTCTCCTGGTATTATTTTTGGGAGAATTCTTTTTTCGTGTTTATCTTGAAAAACTTGTTTTACAAGAAATCCGAAACCCCAAAGGTTTCTTTTCTCCTATAAATGGAAAACGTTTTCGCAGTTGAGTAGCGTATCAGAAACTGCTACTATCCCACCTTCTTTTCATCATCTTCTCGCTTTGTTTTGCACATTGCTTGTTTACATCCCTTTCCATCCTTGCTGGTAAGCTAAAAGAGTGGGTAGCTTGTATTGTGTTGATTAGACAGTCTTATCCTGAACAGATTTCCGCAGATGGAGTTTAACATTGTCCATTCTCAAGTGTATCGACGAACTAATATGTCAAAGAATACTTGGTAAACCTATAATTGTATCCTCGTCAAATTGTTTAATTATAAAGTTTTAACTTTCCCTAGTTGTTAATAAATTTGTATTTGCTGAGCATAAAAAAAATGTTGTAACTAGCAATGGATAAAGGACAATCACTTTCCACTCGGTTAGTAGGAATGGATGGCCGGACGGAATTCAAAGAAATTAGACAATCACTTTCCACTCGGTTAGTGGACAATCGCTTTCCACTCGAATAGAAATCGAAGGCTTCTATCTCAGGCAGGGCGTACAGTTATAATAAAATCGGTTCTTCAAGCTTTCCCTACTTACCAAATGCAAGTGATGGCACTACCAAAAGAGATGCTGGATCAATTAGACAGAATTCAAAGAAATTTTTGGTGGAAAAAAGAGGGATCTAAAAGACAGTGTGGTTTTATAAAAGCGTGGTCTGGTATCTGCAAACCCATATCTTAAGGGAGTTATGAATTAAAAATCCACACCAGTTCAATTTAGCTCTCCTCACCAAACTAGCCAGTAGACTAATATCTGAACCAGATCAATTATGGGTCAGGCTTATGAAAGCAAAATACTTCCCAAAATCTAATCCTTTAAAATTTTCTAGATCTTCTAACCTTTCTTGGATTTGGACTAGTATCCAAAAAGGCCTAAATCTTATAAAAGGTAACTTCGTGTGGCAAATTAAAAATGGAGAGTCAGAAAAAATTTGGGAAGACAGATGGATTCCCAATAAAGATATAATCCAAAAATCATCGGATAGAGTAGACCAAATTCCTAAACTGGTAAAGGAACTAATTACACAAGAAAATTCTTGGGATATTGACAAACTAGATGACTATTTCACTCCAACCATTAAAGAAAAAATCATTGCAATCTCGACTCAAAACAGAGATAAAGATAAGATAAAGTGTAGACGTCATTCTTCAGGAGCTTTTTCGGTAAAAAATATTTATAATTTTCTTATAAATCACGAACAAGAAAATGACATCATGAATAACTTTCCTTGGAAGAATTATGAAAAATTAAAAAAATTCCAAGAATTAAGTTATTCATTTGGAAATTAGTTCAAAAAGCTTTACCAACGTCAAGTAGACTAGCAGAACATATGACTGATATCTCTTCAGATTGTCAGATGTGTAACTCTCAAGTGCAAGAAAATGAACAACATCTTTTCAGATTCTGCCTATTTGCAAGAGCAATATGGTTTGGTTTATCTCTAAGCCATATTAATAATCTATCTTCCATAGACTCAATAAGTAACTTGGGTCAAGAACGGATAGAGGATCCGAATTATGCTCAAGTAGCGAGAAAAATTGCTATCGCTCTATGGTTTATTTGGAAACATAGGTGTTCAGTCGTCTTCGAAAAAAAGTATCCAAACCCAACAATGCTGATGGAACAAATAAATATTTCCCATTCTCAACTACTTCAGTTATTTTCCCGAGGAATCCTATTTCTAAAACACTAGTAGAAAAAGGGGTAATCTCAACCCACCGCCCCGACCCTCATCAGCGGTCCATGGACCGTGGACCGGTCAAGACGGTCTAGGATATAATAATTTTTCGGAGCACAACCCAGATGGTTAAAAACAGTCGCTGTATAAATTTTTTAATTAAACTCATGTCCCCGAATTATTAACCCACACTGAGACGGCTAGACCTAGTTGAATCAATGATTCTAGTTAGGCGGGAACTCTAACCCGTTTCCCTCCCTTTCTCACCTCGTTAGTAACGATGGATATATATCTCCCCATATCCTCTCTCTCTCTCCATTAGTTCACTCACAGAAAAAAAAAAGAAAAACTCAGAGAAAAAAACCCACACATCCTAAAATCTTCTTCTTCTCTCAAACCATCAATGAAATCTAATTAAGCCCTTATATTAGAAAACCTCATTTAGATCAACCTTTTACATCTTGTGTAGCAACTAGGTTTGATTTTCAAAATCATCAGGTAAATCTAAATTAGGGTTTTTCGATTGAAGTTCTTTTTTTTCCTTCTCTTTTTCTGTTACTATCGATTTCCTTCATGGGTTTTAACAATTAATGTTTTGTTTGTTTGTTTCAGGTAAATCTCAACAGTTTCAGTTGTAGTTGAGATAAGGTACAGTTAGGGTTTTTTGATTGAAGTTATCTTTTTCTTCTATTTTTTCTTTTAATGAACGATTTCGTTCATGGGGTTTTAATTTTTAGTGTTTAGTTTGTTGATTTCAGGTAAATCTCAACAATTTCAGTCGTAGTTCAAACAAGGTATAGTTAGGGTTTCTGATTGAAGTTTTCTTTTTCCTCTCTTTTCTTTTAAATGATCGATTTCCTTCACGGGTTTTAACAATTAGTGTTTTATTTTTTGATTTGAGTAAATATCACCATTTTCAGTTGTAGTTCAAATCTTCATCAGTGTACAGTTAGGGATTTGGATTTGGATTTGGATTTGGATTTAAGTTTTCTTTTTGTTTTACTGGTCTATTTTGTTCAAGGGGTTTTAACAATTGTTGTTTTCTTGGTTGATTTTGTGTAGTTACAACTTAAGTTGCGGTGCTTTTTCATCGGGTATAGCCGATTTGATAGTTGGTTAATTTATGAGTTTAAATCTAGTATGTGGATCATGTATTAGGGTTAGTTAAGTTATGTTGTTGATTTGGTTTGTGTATCATGTTTTGGGTTTTGTGTTGCTTGAACATAATTATGTTTTAGGTTTGTAACCCTTTTACTATAGTTACCCATGTGTTAAGGCTTCTCTTATATTGTTTTAGATAGTACTCATGTGTTAATGCTCGCTATTCTATATAGCCTTTACTGATGTCATGTGAAATTTTATGCACTTCAAGGTGACTTTGTAGTAGTGTTTGTCTAGTGTTTGTAGACCTAAAACTACCCCATGCCATTGTAGACTCAAGACTTAAGTTTAAGTTCTTTATTGAGATCAATATTTGGATGTCCTAATTATAATTTTGTTAAGCCCCATCGGTCCAGTGATTTGATTCTAGTTTCATTATAGTTTGGCATGTGTTAAATGTATTTTACATACCAGTTTTATATCTTATTGGCAACATGATTCCTCCGGATAGTTCGGTTTTAGATTGTAATGTTGTTGAATGACTTGAATGCTCTCAAGTATACTTTATGATTTAGAATGATGTTGTTTTTATTCCAAGCTAGCTAGGTCTGTATTTTGGTGGTTAATTTTTCAAATTGATATTTTTTGAGTAACTATGCCGAGACATCCTGCAAGTAGCCGTTCCCGGTCCGCAAATACTAGGGTCTGCAAGTACTACCCCTAGGTCAAGTCCGCTAACGGCCGAGGGCTTTGCTCAATTCACAAGGGTTTCCATCAACCGATGGTGGTCATGCTTCTTTGCAAGTCCAAGTGAAGGGAGTCATCATGTGTCTTCGTCAAATGGTGATCATTCTCCAATCCATGGCAATGAGAATCAGGCTGAGGGAAATGGATGGCATGCGGCTTTTCATCAAGAAAATATTGAAGCTGACAATACAGAGGAAAGTGGGATTAATGGTAACATACGACATTCTATTTCAGTTTCCTTTATGTCATATATATATATATATAATGTTATCAATTGACCTTCCATTTGTTTTGTTTTCTGTAGATGATCACCGTTTGGTCATTCAATTCAATGCTCTGGGACAACCAATAGAGGATGGTTCTAAGAAATATGCTACTAGAGTTGGAATAATAGCCAGGAATATTGTCCCACAATGTATCGAGGATTGGAGGTCTGTTCCATGTGGTCTCAAGGAATAAATCTGGAGAGCCATCAAGAATGAGTACAAGGTACCTGAAATTATCAAGTGTAAGGCGTTGAGGATGGCAAATAAGTCATGGAAGAATAGAAAGACAATTTTAAGGAAATGGTGTGACCAATTTGCTATCTCTTTATTTGCCGAAAGAATGAACAATAGACCACAAGGTGTGAAGAGCGAGGATTGGGTGAAATTTGTGAAACTTCATGATTCAAGAAGATAAGAAACTAAGGGAGATAGGTAAGGAATCAAGGAAGCTACTCAAGGTTTTGCATACTACTTTGGAAGAGATGGCATTGCACGTCGTCGTCATATTATGGAAAAACAAAGTCCAACTGGCAAGTGTGTCAAGAACTGTTGTATACTTGGCAACACATGTTTACCAAGAACTCCCTCAAGAAGCACTTGATGTAATGGACCCTGATTGTTACGAAGTAAAATGCAGACAATATCTCGTAAGTCCAGTTTTATTTGTTGGTTTTATATTGACTAGCATATATTTTCTTTGTTGGTTTTCCTTGTAGTTATGATTTCCACTTATACATATAATCTGATGTACATTGCAGGCACATGTAAGAGAGCTGCATGAAACCGAGCAGTATAGAGAGGAAACCCACTTGGACAGAGATGCAGTTGCCAAGGTGGGTGCAGATTAATTTGTATTGTTGTTTGCAAAAAAATGTTGTTAGTTATAGCTAACAAATTTTGTTTACTTCTTAATAGGTGTTTGGAGTTGATGATAGGGGATGTGTTCGAGGAATGGGAGGTGGGATATCAAAGACTGAACTGCTTGCTTCCACACTTCCTAGGGAGCAATTAAGACAACAAGTCTTTGAAGACTAGAGTGTAGAAGATCGTGTCCGTACTCTTGAAGAAACTGTTGAGACACTAATGGCCGGTTTAAGTTGCAATCCTAACCCCAGTACTTCTAATGCTCAGGTAATAACATTCTATAACTAGTTTTTTAGTTTGCAAATCATAAACATTGTTCTAAAATTTTTGTCTAGCAAAAGGAAATATTCATTTTTACTTAAAATCTCAGTAGGTAGTGGTCATTTTGCTTAATTCTTATTTGTATGCTAGGGAGCGATTAGATGAAGAACTTGGTGGATATGGTTGTTTAAAAATAATTTGAAGTATGTTATACAAAGTGAGATGAGATTGGACAAGGATGCCACATATATACTTACATATTTGTATTCATCTACTTTTGATCGGTTGTATTAGCCATAATAGATGTGTTGATTGTTGATAATAGTTTGGATTCAAGAGTGTGTTACGTATACATGGTGTTGTTTCCATTTTCATAAAGCATCTTTTTCGTACACCAGTAAAACCTTATTGCTTATTTAGGTGTGCTTATATCTTCTCGGGGTATGAATGGTGGTGGTTGTCAACCAAATTTGGATCTCAATGAGTAATTCGAAGAACATGAGAAAGAGAGCATGGTTGCGGTGGGAAATATATTTACCAATAGGCCTCCAATAGATGATGAATGTCATTTGGTCCTCATTGATGAAGTCTGTTTACCTTCTGAGAATCTCTATGAAGGTGATGGAACTTTTAGAGATGTTTCCATAGGTGACAAGGTTATGTGGCCACAACAGTTTGTTTTCCAGTTCTTGGCAGTGGTGCTGGCATTTAATGGATTTGGAGTTCTGGTTTTATGTGGAGGTTTGGGACTTTTTTTGGGTATATATACATGGTTGGTATACATGTAATTTTTTTGGATATATTACGTACTCGGCAAAGATATGTAACTAGTTATAGGAATCTCTTTTTTTTTGAGATGTAAGTATTTTGGGTTAGACTTGCAAGTTTGTATGGTTTTGAGTCTCATCTTCTTCTTTTTTTTGTGATGAAGAAGACACTCAAAACATGTAAAGAAGTGTCTTGCAACTTTTATGGATTTGTAGCTTCCCAGGGTTTGAGCCTCTTTTTATAATCTAATTGAAAATATATTAGTATCACCAATCATTTTCAGTTCAGTTTTGATTTTACTAAATTTTCAATCTTTTTTTGATTTTACTATATTTGCAATCTTGTTTCAATCTAGTTCAGTTTCATCAACTCTTTTTTTTTTTCCTGTTTTCTACTCTTAAATCTTCATATTACATAACTTTTAATTTATGTTTCAGTTTTCTACTCTATAATCTTAGCTTTTTAGCTTTCAATCACAAGACATGTGAATGCAGAAAATTCAAATAATGAACTTGAGCAAAACTTCCATTCAGCTAAGTCAGTTACAAACTGACTCATTTCAGACTAAAGTATCCATCTGAGAGGCAATTCAGCCCATTTAGCTGAGTAAGCTACAAAACTGACAGGCAATTCAACCCATTTAGCTGAGTAAGCTACAAAACTGACTCGTTTTAGACCACAAGCTTCTTATCCAGAAAAAGGTAAAGCTCTCTCTACACGTATCATCTCTCATAACTCGTAAAATTATTCTCTCTGAACTTCTGAAAACCTTTCTATAACTCAAATATCCATCTCAACAAGCTATCACGGTAAACACTTCATTCTTAGTCAAAATTTGTTTGGGTCTAGCCTAATTGATTTGAACTTCAGTTGGAAAGTTAGGGTTAGGAGTTTCTAATCGCTTTATGTATGTATCTTAAATTTGGGGGGGGTCTGCTTAATTAGGTCAAAATAAGTAAGTAAGTGATGAATTTGATGAGTAGTAACTTGTTGTAGGATTTGATTACTCTGTTATCATAGATTTGTATGTGAATTTTGGGGTTTTGTTGTTCATTGTTAATTACTTGGTTATTATTCATTCTTTCTTAGTCCAATTTATATGATTAACGGTTGTAATTAAACATTCTTCATTTTTCAGGGGGCATCTAAGATCACCATGGTCTTTTAGGAGAAGAAAACATCCACTTTTGAATCAACAGTGGAAAAATCTATTCGACGAAGATGGGAAATTCAGGGATGTTGGAGTCAAGTTTTTGAAGAAAGTTCGCAGTGGTGTGAGTTATTTCACTTCTTCCATATGCTGCTTTGCTTTTTTAACATTGCATTACTTAAAGCTTTCCCATTAACTCGAAGTAATCCCACTAAACCAAAAGTTGAAATTTTCCTAAAAGTTGTTTTTGAAGTTACTTCAAGTTTGGAAAAATCTATTCGATGAAGATGGGAAATTCAGTGATGGTGGAATTAAGTTTTTGAAAAAAGTTTGGAGTGGTGCGAGTCATTTCGTATAGACTTCATTATTTTAAGCTTCATTGATGCAGACCCTTATGTTATAAGCTTCCTTGATGCAGACCCTTATGTTATTCATATTTGTTGCTATAAGTTCTCACTTGTCGTTGTCGGTGCAGGGTGTTGATCCAAGCATTAGGGCAGAGGTTTGGCCATTTCTCCCTGGAGTGTAAGCATTCTTAACCCTTGTTCTTCTTTGATGATATCTGCATCCATTCTATAGTGTAGATCATTGTACTTTAATGTAGTTTCATCTGAATTCTGGGTTCTGATTTATATGCGTATTTTCTTTGTTTTGCAGATATCTCAGCATCATGTAATTACTCCAAATAAAGAATGGATGACCGCACCCAAGGGGTTCACCTAGATGGATTATAGGTGTCGAATCTTTCATCCAATTTACAACAGAGAGTCTTGGCGAAGGTATCAAATAATTTAGATGTCCTTGCATGAAGTGTAAGAACTTTGGTAGTTTACCAAAATCTCTGGATTTTGTACATGGGCATATCCTAGATCATGGGTTCGATGTGTCATACCGAACGTGGATTCATCATGGAGAGCAACCTGGGGTGAATAATGTTAATGCTCGCACCTTACCTGCAAATAATGTTGCGAATTATGATGCTGCATCTCATTCAAGAATATATGACTTGTTCAATGATTCACTAGGACATGTAGTTGGTCTTGATAACCCTGAAGAATGCCTTAATTATTCGATGACCTGCCAAGTGCTTCTTTGTTGAAGATGTTTCGGAGGTAATGTTCAAGATAGGGCTACTTGTTAATTGCATCAAGAGGTTGGAGGATGCAAGTGCTACCCTTATTTCTGGATGTGACAAAGAACATACAAATCTGCAACAACAACAGAGTTGAGTTGCTCAATATGCAAGCTAGGTATCAATGTTCTGATATTTTCATGACTGAGTTATTTGGATATATGAAAACAATTCTACCAGATGGGAACACGTTACCATCTACTTGTAGTAAAGCTAAGAATATGATTAAACCATTTCAATTGCCGGTGCAAATTATTCATGCTTGTATTAACGATTGTATTCTCTATCGCAAGGATTATGCTAATGAAGATAAATGTCCTAAATGTGGTGAAAGTAGATGGCAAAAACCACCAGAAGGGAGTAGTCCAACTGCTATAAAGATTCCAGTGAAGAAATTAAGGTATTTTCCAGTCACGGAAAGGTTGCAACGTATGTATGGCACAGCGTGGATTGCTAAGTTGATGACGTGGTATGCTAAAGTTGAAGAAAGTACTACACACATGAGACATCCGGTGGATTCTGCACAATGGAAGTCTATTGATATGAAGTGGCCTGAGTTTGCTTCAGAAAAGAGAAACGTGCGTCTAGGACTAGCGACGGATGGTTTTAATCCTTTTGGAATGATGAGCACGCACAATACTTGGCCTGTTATGCTTGTTTGTTATAACCTTCCACCATCTGAATGCACGGCAAAAGATTTCACAATGTTAACACCGCTGATTCCTGGTCCACTTGGTCCCAACCATAACATTGATGTTTATTTGCAGCCATTGATCGACGAGTTAAGTGAGTTATGGTCACTCGGAAAGGTAACTTACGATGCTCATATGAAGACTTACTTTACAATGAAAGCGATGTTGTTGTGGTGTATACATGACTTCCGCGTATGCCCATGTTTACGGTTTGCGAACTTCCTGGAAGATATGGTTGTCCCGTGTGTGGAGAAAATACAGAGTCAAGGTGGCTTAAATGTGGTTCAAAGTTTGCTTATATGGGTCATTGAAGGTTTTTAAGAGATCGGTCTCACCCTTATAGACGAAAAACATCTCAATTCAATGGATCAAAGGATCTCGTGGTTGCACCAAGACGTTTGAGTGGCGTTGAATTGTTCAACAAGACAGCAGAATGCGATAAAGAATTTGGAAAGTTGGTAAAGCGGCCGGCAATTGAGTCTCCTTGGTCGAAGAGGTCAATCTTATTTTGTCTCCCATATTGGAAGGTAAGTTTAGCTTGACCTATTATATCTTGCGATTACTTTAGTTTAATAAGTTTTGTTGTTTGTCATTCTAACTTCATAAATCTTATTAGTTTCTACAAATCCGGCACAATGTGGATGTCATGCATGTGGAAAAGAATTTTGCGAGAGAATTTGTTTGGAACATTTATGTGCCATAAGGATAAGTCCAAGGATGGGGCTCAAAGACGCAGAGATTTGAAGTCTGCTAAAGTTAAAGCCAAGCTTGTGGTTGAAAGAAAGGAATGGAAAAGAGATACTCCTCCCGCACCTTATTGGATGTCCAAGAAAGAAAGGGAAGTTGTCTGTAAAACTTTTAAAACACTTAAAGTTCCCATTGGTTACGTGAGCAGATTGGAAGAAAAGAGTATGCATGAAAGAGTTCCAATTGAAGGGTCTTAAGTCGCATGATTATCACATTCTTATGCAAGGTTTAATGCCTATTTTTATGATGCATTGTTTCAAGAAACATAAGCCATTGCGTGAGGCAGTTAGAAACTTATCGTTATTTTTCAAAGTCCTAACCTCTAAGGTTATTGATCGTCTTTGAGCTTCGTATAATGCACGATCGTGTTGTAGAGTCGATATGCGTGTTTGAAATGTACTTCCCACCTGCATTTTTTTGTTAGTATGACTCATGTTGTTGTACACTTGGCGGAAGAGGCACATCAATTGGGGCCTGTTCAATTTAGGTGGATGTACCCTTTCGAGAGGTACAATCCTTTAGTCATTAGCATCCTTTTGGTTTATTATTTTATATATGAACTCAGTAAGCTTACAAATATTTGTTAAATGATTACATGTGCAGGATGATGAGGCACTACAAGGTTCTTGGTCGCAACAAAAATTATATAGAAGGGTCTATTACAAAATAGTATTCTGTCAACGAAGGAGCGCGCCATTGTGCAGAGATTCTTCCTGAGGCGAATCAAAAGTCTTTTAAGTGTCGTGGAAAGATAGCAATGCCCAGTGATGCTTACGAAGGTCCATACCCAGTTGATTCGCAAGGAAAACAATGTTCACTAACCAATTTACAGTATGAACAAATCCGTTTGTGGATATTGAGACATTCAGATGAAAATACTGAATGGGAAACGTAAGTAAATCCTAAGTTGATTTCTATTTCAATGGCTACAGGACCAACTTGAGGAACTTGAAGGAAAAGTAACCTTCTCACTTGTCGCTTTCTTTCTTTTTCTTTGTTTTTTTTTTGACAGAAATACGATACATATGTTTATAATTTTAACCAAACTTGTGCGGGAAGGATGAAGCCTTTAGACTACGTTCCATGGCTACAAGACCAACTTGAGGAACTTGAAGGCACTACCATGACAGATTTCCGTAGGCTGGCAATTGGTCCTTCCTTCTCGGCAGTTTCGTACAATGCATATTTTGTTAATGGCTATCTTTTTTATATACAAAAGTTTGAAAAACACTTTGTTACACAAAACAATGGAGTTACCATGAATGCTTCTACTAGCTTGAGCAAGTGTCGAGATACTAACCCGGTTGATGATGATACTACCTACTATGGCATTCTCGCAAGACATATTTGAAGTGGACTATGGAATTTTTACAGAAGTTGTTTTCAACTGTGATTGGGTGCGAATGGCAGACAAAGTAAACGGATCATACGTGGATGCAGATACAAAGTTAAGGTTTGTCAACTTTAGGAAGTTTATGAACAACTCAAGAGAGGCCGACGTGCCAATTATCTATGCTTCTCAAACTAGACAAGTCTTTTTTGCCGAGATGTGACAAGGCAAAGATTGGAATTTGGTTTTGGAGTCTCCAATAAGATCGGACCCCAACAAGAACGCTTTAGAAGATCCATTTGTCTTCACCGGAGCCGCAAGTGAAGCTCATCAATTTTGGCAACTTTTGGAGAAGATGAGTTTTGGAATGAAGATGCTCCGTTAAATGATGAGTATTTGGATGAAGATTTTCGTGTACAAAATTGATATTCGGTACTTGTATAGTTTGATTTTATTTTTTTACATTGTTTATGTACATTGAGATTTGAGCATTTATTCAAATTATTATCTTTGTCAGGAACTACCCGAATGTGGATCATGAAATATATGGAATCATAATGTTTTGTCGAGGTATGTATATTCGCAATTCTCTTAATTACTTTCTTTGATTTTAGCTCAATCTTGTATATAATTTGTTAAATTATTGTAGATGTAGTTTTTCTTTTAACTTCGTTATTTTGTTCACCGCATTTTCATACCATCATCATTGTCTTAGAAAAATAAGATTAGTCATGTATTCTCGCATAGTAAATCTTCTATTGTGCTTCTCGGTTTAGCATTTCACTAACATCGTAAATAACCATCTTTAGACTGCTGAACTTTTTGATTGTGCTAGCCATTCGATTAATACATGTTGTAGAAGTGATTATAGTGGAAGGCCCGATTCGCTAGTTGACTACAGCTCATAGTTTTCATCGAGAAAAGAGATACCCAATCCAAGATCGGGAACCAGGATCTGTTTATAAGTGTTGTGTGTTGTTTCTCTGTTAATTACTTGTTGCTTTAACTCAACATTTGGGTTAGTTACAGTTTGTAGAATTCAGTTACCAGCTCTTGAACATTAAACCTGCAAAAACTGACTTGTCGTCATCTCAGTTACATCTCCTTAGTGTTAACCGACTCCCGATTTGTGTTAGGTGTTAAACAATTTGTTGTGTGGTGTTCTTTTCACGAAAATTGCATCGTAATGTGGTAAGCATTGGAGTTGTTCGAAGACTTTGCATATCATACCTTATTATACTTTTCCATAATTGGTTTAATTTGGTGAACTGATATAAATTTGAATGTCCGCCATCCCGTGTGTCATATTGTATGTTGTCTTTGCCATCATATTTGACTTCTTGGTTGTTAAGGACCTTAAAGTTTGCTATGCGTCTTCGATTTAGACACATTTATGTGTTAAAGTGTTTAGTTTCTCTAGACGTCGTCGGGTTATTTCTTATGTTAGTGCACTGTTTGATCAAAACCGGCAGTGCGTAATCAAGGTTTTGACATTTGTTTGTGAACTGGAAAATGATCTATTGATTTTTTGTTTGCAGTTATTGGTCTCCTGCTTTACCAAGGCTGCTACACATGAAGATTATCTCACTATCAGGGTATGTCTTTCTTTGATGTTTCAGATTATTAGTTGATTAATGATAAGATAAAAGTTGTCTGAATTTTTCAGTTGAGTATTATGACCTATGATGGGGGAACTTATTTTTTCAAAGGCAGTACACCATTATTAATCTATCATTCAACAACCGAATCTTAGAACTTAGTTACTTTTATTGTTGTAAGAACTTGTATTGCTCTGAACCTTTTATTTGTTGTAATTTGAATACTTTTTTTTTTTTTTTTTTTTGTAATTTGAACATGAATCAATGAATGTAATTTGGTTTCTATTTGAGTTTAATCTGATTCTCATTTGAGTATAATTTGGTTTCAATTTGAGTTAAATTTTATTTTAATTTGACTTTAATTTGGTTGTCATTTGGGTTTAATTTGGTTTTCGATCGGTGCGGAAAGATTCGGTCGGGCGACAGATTCGATCGAGCAATCTGAGCCTATTTTTTTTTATATTAAAATGTATATCAAGGACCGTTTGGGATCAGTCATAAGACCTTGACCGTTAATGTCGGTCGTTGAACCGCGACCCGCTTAGCCACGTCACAGTTGAAAAAGACGCTCAAACAGCGACCCTTTCTTCGACCGACAAAGCAAGTCATAGAAACGAGTTAAATGACTTGCTTCAGCGGTCGAGAAACTGCTGATTTCTACTAGTGAAAAGGAAGTTCTACCAACTCCAAAGTGGGCATCCTTAAACACGGATTGGATAATTTTCATTGATGCGGTTTTTCAAGAAAGAAGACATTTCAATGGGATCCGCGTTTATCTTATTTTCTGTAGACCAACAAGAATTTTTGCATATCGAAGCGGGCACTAATAAAGCAATGACAACAGCCCATGCAGAAGCAAAGGAAATGTTAAAAGCTATTTCTTGGTTAAGAGATAATATCTCATCTAGTGTTTTAATTGTCACAAACTGCAAAAGCATTGCAGACTTCATTAACAAAAAATGCAAGGAAATTCCTTAGGAGGCAGAAAACATTATTAAATAAGTAGAGACGATTTTGGGTATACTTCCGCAAGCCAAGGTGAAGTACATTAGCAGGAAATACAACTCAGCAGCGGATACTATAACTAAAGAAGCTAGAATCAAGAGTCTTCAACATTTATCTTTGCACATTAGGGAAACAAATTAGTAAATCAAATATAGATTCTAATGTTTTTGATAAAAATGTCGTTGTAAATCTCTTGTACTATACTACTTGATTAAAAATATTTAACCTTCTCATCAAAAAACAAAAAAAGTAGGAATGTATGGTTAGTCATGATGGCTATTTAAACTGATGATATATCCCATAAGACAATAGACATTTTTATCTTGATAAAATCACGTGTTACAGTTTTTAAAATTATCAAGACGAAATTTCAGTCATTAGGATAATCACGTTTCCTACTAATACAAATTAATTAAATAATGAAGATTAAATTTCAGTCATTAATCAAATCAAGATGACATTTCAGTTAATTTTCCAAAAAATAATATAACTACTTAGTCTAATGGGATATAGGATATGTACTCCACTTTTCTCCGTAAAGTGCACGATCCGAGGACTGTTCAAAACCTTGGCGATTCATTCTCACCGTGTAACTATTTTTCTAATTGATAAGCTGAAATTTCCTACCGTCTAGTTTTCTCGATTCCCAAAATCATAGTCGGGCATGAGTACGTGTAGGCCGTGCGACCGCACAGGGTCCAGAGACCTTTTTCTTTCGAGCCCAATAAATATACACGCCCTTGAACCCCAAAAATAAATAAAAAACTTTACCTCCGCCGAGAGACTCAAACAAATAACCTAGGGAGCTACTTAACCAATCAATCTACTGAGCAATCATTTTGTTGTTGATTCAAATTAGACCAAATACTATTACCTCCCGAAAGTAAATATTAGCATAACCCATGGCTATATCATTTGGTTCTCCTTGCGTATTCTTATTGACATCAACAAAAAGAATTCTTATTTTATACTTTCATTTTTTCTATATAAAATACACGTTAACGCTGCTATTTAGTGTAAGTTTTTCTTTAGTGCACCCTTCGATAATCTTACAAATTAAATAAATATTATTAACACTTTTTGTTTTCTGTTGTTACAAAATATTCGACAGTGTAAACGGCCCTACGATTTATTTCGCACAGGGCCCTCTAGACACAGGATCGGCTCTGCCTAAAATGTAATAAAACACATAGGAGCATGCCGTAATGGAATAATAGCATGTTGATGAGTGCCAAATATTGCATATTTATACACCTTTTGATTGGCATTTTACTCATCTTTTGTGTTCAGAAATCAGATATTATCCCAAATTCGGTGTTTTCCTTGTTTTCAAGAATAAATATTTGTACTAATTAATTTTGTGTTTTTAGGTAATAAATAAAGTTTGGAGATTCGGAGGAGACAAAAGAGCAAAGAATTGGAGTCAAGCATCTATGGAGCAGAAAGCCAAAGCCCGCGCGCGCAACAGTTGCAACCCAACAAGTAGCAACTCATCTACAAGACATGGGCTTGAGCTAGACCCGACCCGTGACCCGGATTCGAGCCCGTCCATCCCGAGCCGTTAAGATCTTCACTCGCCACATCCTACGCTCGCTCCGACTTCCTCATCATATCTTGATACACATGCCTCACAACAAAACTACCTATCCCTATACCCTAGTCGACCCACCTCATTTCTCTTCTTCCTCTTCTCTTTCTTCTCTGCAGAGAAGAACCATCTTCTCCCCCTCTCCCCGACCATACCTCTGCAGAGCCACCACCTCACCACCTCCATCATCACCTCTCCTGCCAGCGCCAACAACTCTATCAGCAACACCATCTCTGCATCCGCACTACCTCTCTAGGTCTAGGTTTTCTCTTACTTAGCTTCTCCAACCCTAGAAGCTAACTTAGAGAAAACTAGAACTAGGGTATTCAACCAACAACCCCAGCATGGAGCCCTGAAGCCGAATTGACAGAAGAGGAGAAGCGATTCAGAGAGTATGGGTACACTGTTTTTCATTTAATTTCTGTTTTAAAATTAGGGTTTGGTATTTTGGAAATTTTGCATGTATAAATAGGTGAAGTTGTGTGTGAAAAACTTCATGCCTGGGCTAGCCAGAGCACCAATTAGGATTACTTGTGTTTAAATTGTTCTTAATTATGTTTTAAATTAAGTTGCTAGGGTTTCAAAGTGAAACCCTAATTCCATGTTATGAATTCAACCGAGTTTGAGTTTTCTTGAGTGCTTAATCATAAAGATAATCTCTGTTCTAGCATCCAATGTTCTTCTCTCTCACGGTGCATGCCAAGTATACATTGTAGTTAGGCAAAAATTACATTGGCTATGCTTGACTCAAGCCTTAGAGTTAAAATGCTAATTCTTTTGACTAGTTGTGCTTAATTAGACAACTAGTGCTCTAGGTTAGTGCCTTAGCTGATAATTGAGTTATCATTAGGTGAAACTCCTTAGCTAAGTGATAGAATTGACACCTTATCCTTTCGCCATAGGAACAAGAAACTCCATCTAGTTGAACACATACTAGGAATTTAGAGGTGGATTTGATAACCCTAGCACCCATTTCTTTTCACTGTGTGTATTTCACTTTACTTCATTATCCTTCAACTTAGCCGTATCGGCACAAAACCCCTGTGTTACACATTACCACCTGAAATTCAGTTAAGTAAGCCCTCTTGATCAATCATAGCACCACAAGTCTCTGTGGTTCGACCCGTACTTGCCACGTCTCCGATAGACGCCGTGCACTTGCGGTTATTACATGTAGGCACATAAATAAACACCATCTTAAAGGCCTACCACATGTTTGGATAGCAAATGAGTAGTTGCTTTTTGACTTCTAGAAGTCGAAAAGTTAAAAGTCAGTTTGGGTATCGGATTTTAAAACAACTTATAGAAGTCGAAAAGTTAGCTTTTTGTGAAACAAAATAGTTCTGCTTCTGACTTCTGCTTCTGATATCCAGACGCGTTATAAGGCATATCTGAATGAAGCGAGGCACATATCAATCAGAGATTCACAATGGAATAACGCATATCCAGCTTTTCCTTTTTTCATCAAATTCGATAGTGAGATTTTGGCAATCACTGAATACAAATGTGTGCACATTGAAACTAATCCGGTGCTAGGTGTACATCGCCAAACCAGGTCCAGTATACTACTCCCTCCGTCCTAGTTTAGATGCCTCAATTGAGGATTTTTTCTGTCATAAAATACTTGTTATATTTCATATTTTTCCACCTTTTATCCTTATTTCCCCTATCTTGGAATCAGGTCATAACACGGTGAGTTGTGTATTTCAACTTTCTAGACACACTTTCAATACTTCTCTATATATTTCCTTTAACTTGAAATTTATCCAAGTAAACAATTGAAACCTAGACATCTAAAAATTAGGGACCTTAAATACTAACCTAAGGTAATTGTGAAAAGAAAACTATTCTAAACTAGGACGGGGGAGTATAAGTGCCTGGCATTTTTAGGGGCGACCCCAAACGAATTAGGGGCGACTTTTTTATTCCCAACCCATATACACCGTTAAGGGATGTCCAAAAATGCGGATAATACGTTAATGCCCTTACATAATCGGAAGCTATTTTGTGCCCGATTATTATAAAGCAATCGGAAGCTTAGTAACGATATTATACTACCGATTAATATCGATTTTGTGCCAAAACAGGTATCTTGCTTCTATAACAATCGGTAGGAAAAACAACCTCACGAGACTACCGATTGTTAAAGTATAGAAATAAGAAATCTTGGTGATTTCGTCAAGGAAGAAATTTGGGGCAACTTTATAATCGGAAGTCATATTAACTACCGATTATTCTAGTTCCCAAATTCGAAAAAATTGACAATTCTGCAAAAACAAAATTTGGGGCAACTGTATAATCGGAAGTCATATTAACTACCGATTATTATAGTTCTCAAATTCGAAAAAATTGAGATTTCTGCAAAAACAAAATTTGGGGCAACTGTATGATCGGAAGTCAAAATACTTCATTTGCCTACCGATTATACAGTTGCCCCAACAAAATAGAGCCGTTGGAACTCTAAAATATATATAACGATTGTATCCTTTTACTCTCTATGGAACACAAATACCTTTAAACTCTCTCCAACATCATCTTCAACATAATGGCCCAACCATTCATTAATCCTACCGAGTTCACGATTAAAGAAGATTTATCTTTATGTAGGCGCTATGTTCAATTCTATCCGAGACGAGGAGAAGAACGCAGGCAAGGAGGCATAATGAGTATGAGTTATTTGGGGAAAATTCACGAAAAATTCTGCGCCGACACGGTAACCCAAACAACCGTCACTCCGCTGATCTTTTCTGCCGAGTTGGTTCAATAAACAAACACGTTGAAGAATTCGTCCATTTAACTTATCTTGTGAATCAATATCGATTGAGGGGTGAAACCAATGATGAGGTTATAGAACGATCTCTCGGGGAATGGCGGAGATGGAAAAGATCCAGCTTCCGTTATGAAGCTCATTTTAGAATCCTTAGGGCGATGGAAAGATTTAATCCGTTCAGGACTCGTCCAACACGTCCGCGACGCTAATGACAATACCTTGTAATAGAATTGCCGGATTTCAATGTAAAATTATGATGATGTGTAGGTGATATTGTTATGAATTTCAAAATATTTATGAAAATCGGAAGTTTTAATTGTTGATCTAACTACCGATTATACTCCAACGGCTAGTTCGTTCAAAAGAAACTAGCCGTGCCTCGAAAACCACACACAATCGATTGATAATACATATTGATAAACCTCCGATTATACTACTCTAATGAAACTGAGAACTCTGTTGACAAAACATCCTATAATCGGAAGTATATAACAATAAATATTTACCGATTACGCATAATCGGGTGATTCATTCAACCATTCCCTACCGATTGTGTGTAATAATTGTACGTAATTTTAGTACAGTCTTGTAAAAGTACGCATCAACGGCCATATTTTCAAAAAAAAAAAAGACGTTGGGACTCTCATCTATATAAGGAGGGTAAACTCTTCTTATTTATGCACCAAACAACACATATATAACATCGTGTATTCTACAAATAGATTTTCCATCGTCTACTCTTGTGAATTCATTCTATATCTCAACTTACAAGCATGGCAACGTTTGACGCAGCTGAAGATTTGGTCACTGTGAAAACATGGTATCGTGAAACAAGACGTGAAGATGTCATAGCAGGAAGGTTAACACCCGAAGTCTTTTGGACGAGGGTATATAGCCAATTTGTGCGAGAGTATGGAAATCCAAAGCAAAGATCACTCCAACAAGTTCATGATCGTTTCCGACTTGTCCAAAAAGGGGTAAATGATTACATAACGATACAAAAGAGGATGTTTAACACTAGCCACTTAAGCTTGTCGATCCAACAATTTGTAAGTATAACGCTCGGTTATTCTTTTTAAATAACACCGGGTGTCTAATCTTTCTTACTAAAACGAAGCTGACATTATTTTATGTTTGTTTATGTAGGAGACACTCGCAAAAAGACAGTACTTAGTGGAAAAGGGTGAAGAATTCACTTATGATGGAAGTTATGAATTCCTGAAGTCCGTCGCAACAATATAAATGTTGATTGATGGTTACAATTGGAAGTTATTATTTTATATTGTCTACCGATTCTGGGAAGATTTTCAGTTTTTTTGTCAGACTTTGGTGACAATCGGAAGTTTATGCAATATGTTGTCTACCGATTCTGGGAAAAAATTTCAGTTTATTTTTTGTCAGAGTTTGGTGACAATTGGATGTTTATATAATATGTAATCTACCGATTCTGGGAAAAAATTTTCAGTTGTTTTGTCTTCCTTACAATCGGAAGATAAATTCAAAAAGTTAATAACCGATTATAATATTGATTGAGTCTGTTTACAAAAGCTTGTATAATCGGTTGATATATTAAAAATATAACTACCGATTATAGCTTTATACTTCACAGTATTTTCCACAAAATTCCAAAAAAAACATGTACAAACAGGGCTTTCCAAAATACATCTTTCAAACATAAAGATCATTTATCTTCATCATCCGAGGGAACCAATTCCAGTAGGCCTTCCGGGAAATCCTCCTTCATGACGCGATCCCAATCCAACATGTTGGTCTCATATTGTTTCAACCAATCGTTACAATGATTCGTTGGGAAGTAATCACTCAAACCACCCAACGGAGGTAATGGGTAATCCCTCTTTACTCTTAAACCGATAAAATGCATCTCATTCAAAAATGCCATAACAATTCTTCTATCTTTAACCGATTCATCGCAAACCGTCCTTGTAGGTGTAAACGTAAAAGAATGTCCATACCTAAGAGGAACAAAGAAATGTACCACGCAATTCAAAGCGTCCGCTAAGAGATATCCACATTTAGGCATTGTCATCCAATACTTGGATCCGATTGTCTTCAATCCCTTTTGGCACTTTACACGCGCAACTAAGTCTTTGAACTCTAGTTCGTTGTCGTGCCTATCTCCTTCCTTCATCACATCCATATAGAAATCCTTGTCCTTTATTAGTTGTACCGCCATCTTAGTTCTTAAATTTTGCCATTGGGTGACATCTTCGTTCACCCACTCTCCAAAGTAACTAATTTGTTCCGTGGCGACGTGAAACCCACAATTGCCATCCCCATCAACCTCGTCGGTGGACAAAACAAATGGAACAATGAGTGGAGGGAGTTGTTTCATATACTCTTCTATAATCGTGTACCTTGAGCGTGTTGGTCTTCTATGAAAATCCCTAGGACAACGAAGAGTACCATACTTCTCTCTTATAGTCACCATTTCCGTTGATTGTGTTTGTTGCGAGTCGCTCATTTGATCAATAACTACGGAGCTAGTTTGGGTCTCCACTAACACAACTTCTTCCACCGCATAGGCTTGACTTACTTGAGAAGGCTTCGTAGAGACCTTTGGACTCACTTGTTGGGCGGTTGGTCCATTTTGATCTTTTCTTGGACGACCTCTTTTCTTGGGTTGCGGCTCATCTTCAAATTCGGCTTCCGAACGCTCATGCCTACACAATATTCTTTTATTAGACAAATGCTCCTTTAATTCTTTTCTTTCAATGGTCCTCGACACTTCGGTGTTTGGCCTACCCGCCCCCTTTTGCTTAATAGGTTCATCAACCTCCCTTAAACGAGGGTGAAGAGCTTGCTCCAAATCATGCATCAATATTTGCTTCTTGGCGCCATTTGTTGTAGCATAACGCTCGGCTATTCTTGCACACAATTCCGACTCCATGAACGACGGACCATCGACTACAGGGGTGCTTGGAGTGAAATTTAATTGCTTCCAAAATGGATGAATATCATTGATGTCAATCACATCGACGTACCTACCCATTTTATGACGACATGGGAGACCAATACCTATCATATCCTTGCAAACACAAACCGTATTCTCGTCATCGTAAGCTTTATACAACTTCAATTGTTCCATCATGTGATTTATTTCCCATTTTGAAACTTTATGAACAATGCCCCTTAGAAGCAATCTTTCCCTTTCATGTTCCGTAGGGAATTTATGTACACTAAATTGCATAGAATCCTTAATCTTTACGAGATCACGATTGGTGAATTCATGGATTGCTTCTTAGATCGACACAACTCCATTTTGACTACCTAGAAGTATTTTCTTTAATCGGCCATGAGACCCCTCCGCAATGCTTGTCGCCTCGTTCTTGAAGTTACGATATTCATATGTCCATGCATACACAAACCTCTCCTTAATCGGTAACCATTGTGTTTTACAATACTCAACGGGTTTTGGGTAGTCCTTGCCATATTCTTCCTCAAATTTCTTCAAGTTTCTTTCGTAATTTTCCCCGGTCATTGACCAAACGATCTTGTCCCATGCTTTCATGAACGCTCTCCAAATTATTCCATCCTCCTTCCATTTTTCATCAAATAACCTCTTCTCTTCCTCTCGTTCTTCCGCGGTTAATTTACTAATGCGCTCATCCTCTTCCTTCGACCTCTTGGTACCCTTCCTTGGTTTTTTAGCTTGGAAATGGTGATGGCAATTGTGTTTGAGGTTGCCTTGAATGTGCCACGTACATTGCAAGTTTCTGGCTTCAGGAAACACTACCGCTATTGCATGCATTAAGGATTGATCGTTATCCGTTACAATAACCCTTGGAAAATCATCCCCATTGTAAATGGACCACAACGTCTCCAATATCCAAATGAAACTCACGTTGTTCTCATGATCCATTAAACCCCATGCAATCGTAAACGTGTTTTTGTCCGAAGTGTGACAAGCAATGTTCAACAACCGCATGTTATATTTGTTTGTCTTGTAAGTGGCATCTATCAACAAAATTTGATGAAAACACTGAGCCAATTTTATCATTTCGGGATGTGCCAAGAAAATACGTACCACTTTACCATCCTTTTCTTCCGTTCTCAATGTGTAGTCGTGTAACTCAGCTAACCACTGCGATTGTTGCATGACCGTTCTACCATCCCATTCCGTCCTTTTGATCGTAGCTAGGGCCGACCTAATTGTAGACAAAGAAGACAAGTTGTCGGGGTCATCCGCCTTTATTTTACTTAAGATCGCACTCGCCTTTTGGATACGCATAGACCTCACCTTCTCCATTTCATACGGTTTTAACTTCGCAACCATTACATGTCCAATAAGAGTATCCGGATCATCGTGGTTGTGACAACCATTAGCAACTTTAGACATTTTCCAATCTTTACTTTCCTTACCATCGGGCTTATAGAAGACAATCTTAAATGGGCATCCAATCTTCTTTGTATGAGTTCGGTACTTCTTCCTCTCCGTCTTCCTTACATACTTATTATTCTTTCCCTCGTGACTCTTTTTCTTCCCACCTCGCTCACAAACCATTTCAAACCTAATGTCCTTCACGCAAGGGTTCTGAACTACCACGCACATCTTCTCTTTTGCCTTGTTCATAAGCCATTCCTTTGCTTCCTTCTTACTTCCAAATATCTAAATGCGCATATAACAAACAAAAAAAAAAAATAAGCATAACCATCTAACATACATGATTGGAAAAAGAAAAGATAATTCATGAACATACCAAATCGTTTGCATAGTGTAGGGAAGTATCAGGCCTCAAATAATAATCGTCATCAACCGCTACAACAGCCTACGCACAACAACAACAACAAGTTATGCATTAGCAATCGGAAGGAAGTTTAGATAATAAGTAACCGATTGTAATACAATCGGAAATTTAATACTATACAAAGATAACCGATTATGAACAATCGGTAGTTATGTACGAATATAGTCTACCGATTAACGACATACACAAATGAACAATTCTTCTGTATAAAAAGCTTCAATAATCGGAGGGAATATAAATTCATAAACCAACCGATTATTAAATATCAATAATCGGACGTTTATTTATGTATACAACTTCCGATTGTGAGAAATTGAAGCTTTCAATTTGGGGTTTTTTTTCTTATTCGGCAGATAAATACATCAAAATATATCCGATTGTCGATAATTGGTAGATATTGTACTAAATTAACTACCGAATATATGTCGTTCATGTCATTGAATGCATGCAGAAATCGAATTTTCACGTTCAAAAACACACACAAACGCACATAACATGGATAACATGGGTATTAGAGTTTGTTAACAACATACTTCTTGTATGTTTGATGCATCGTTAGCTTCGATCTCGGGTGATTCTCCATTTTCTTCCATGAAAGCGTCGTCTAGGGTTTCATCTCCATCAAAGTTTGGATCATTCAACATATACCCCAAATCGTCATCTCTAAACGGTAGTGAACCTTGAACTTCAACAACTTCACGTCCTTCTTCGTACCCATCCATGTTTATTGAAGTTGGCAACAATCGGGAGTTGGCGACATATACCCCCTTCTTCTTCTTTTTTTCCTCTTTTTCTCTCACTCAATCGGAAGATATCTCACAATGACCCAATTTTTTTTTCCAAACACTAATATATAGACCCCAGACTACCGATTACAAGAGTTTGCTTCCGATTATTTTGTGAAACTACCGATTATTGTTTTGGCTACCGAATATTCTAGTTTTTGGCAAAGGTTGAATCCGGGGCCACTTATAATCGGTAGGGTTATAAGTTTTATCATCTACCGATTATGGCAGATTTCAAAATTTCGCAAAAAAGGATTTTAGCAAAAACTCATTTTGGGGCAACCTATAATCAGACAGTAAGAAGTAATAAACTCTACCAATTATGGCAGATTTCAAAATTTCAAAAAAAAAGGATTTTAGAAAAAACTAAATTTGGGGCAATTGTATAATCGGTAGGTTTTGGAACCTATTTGGCTTACGATTATGGCTACATCCAAATCACGAACCACATGGTTATGCCAGGCTCTGTACACTCAAGACCTATGGAATTTGGCAAGGGTTCAATCTGGGGCTCCTTATAATCGGTAGGTTGTCAAGTTGTTAACTCTACCGATTATGGTATATTTCAAATTCCCTTACATGAAGGATTTTAGAAAAAACTCATTTTGGGGCAACCCATAATCGGATGGTTTGGTAATATATTTAACTCCCGATTAACGCTGCATCCAAAACACGAACCAAGTGGTTATGGCTGGCTGTGTACACTCAAAACCTATGAAATATGGCAAAGGTTGGATCCGGGGCTCGTTATAATCGGTGGGTTATATAATTATATACCGTACCGATTATGGTAGATTTCAAAATTCATTACGTGAAGGATTTTAGAAAAAACTCATTTTGGGGCAACTTATAATCGGTAGTGTATGTAACCTATTAGGCTTCCGATTATGGCTATATCCACAGCTCAAGCCAAGTGGTTATGGTTGGCTCTGCACCCCTCAAAACCTATGGAATTTGGCCAAGGTTGAACATGGGGCTCCTTATAATCGGTAGTCTTACAAGTTCGATAATCTACCGATTATAAAAGGGATTATTAGCCGAAGTATCTACACAATAATCGGTAGGTATAGTTTCAATTTAACCTACCGATTCACCTTTAACCTACCGATTATGGTGTTGGCTACCGATTATGTAAGGGCATATTGGCCATTTCGAAAAATCGAAGATAAGGGGTAGCTTAGATTTACATTTGGATGACTTTTTTTTGTCTTTTAGAGTCGCCCCAAATTCGTTTGGGGTCGCCCCTAAAAATGCCTGGTATAAGTGTATAACCATACTACAATTAGGAGACCCAGCCACGTCTTGGTGTAACAAAAAGTTTGTTTCGTGTACCCTGTAAAAGAAACAGAAATAGGTGGTGGAACCCACACGTATATTACCTCACAATGAAACATATCTCTCTTTTCCCGAGATTTATCTGCCACGTCACATCACCCACCTATCCCCTATCCTTTTCCTTTCTCCTATATAAACCCAAGCATTTCTCTCACATCTCGTCCAGGTGAATGCGAAGAATCGTAAAAGAAATAAAACCGAAACCATTTTATCCAAAAACCCGTTACGATATGGAAGTTAACAGTGGTTCTTCATCTTCTTCATCAATAATATCTGTTTCTCGTAACAGAAATTCTCCATCATCAGATCGTTTCATCGGCATGTTCTCAAGATCTCATCCAGAAGACGGAGCAGGAGGAGGAGGAGATAGTATTCTTTCTGGTTGTGTTGATGATGGTGATGAACTAGATGAAGATGATGTTTTCTGGACTGGTGATTTCTCTCAATCTAATAACAATCTTTCTTCTCAATCAAGCCCTAAATCATTATCATACAACAAGAATACTACTAATAATCAAACAATTGGATTCAAGAATTTCGGTATTCTTGCTGCATTACCAGAAGATGGTAAAAAAGAATCCCCGTTAATTGATCGAGTACATCGGAAAACTACTACGATTCCGTCTCCGTTATCTTCATCGTCGAGGATGATACCTACGATTCCTAAAGCGCAAAACCCTAGAGATAGGGATTATTATCATCTTTCGTTACCTAATGGTAAAATTCAGCATTATCAATCAGCTCCTGTTAATGTACCTGTACTTTCCAAAGCGGCGAAAGAAAGAAGGAAAACTAGGGTTTTATTTGATGATGATGTTGTTGGTAATGATGATTATGATGATGATGAAGAAATGTTACCACCTCATGAAATTGTTGCTAGAGGTTCTGGTAAATCACCAAGAACAACTTTCTCTGTTCTTGAAGGTGTTGGTAGGACATTGAAAGGAAGAGATTTACGTCAGGTTCGTAATGCTGTTTGGCGCCAAACCGGATTTATTGATTGAACGGAATTGAAGAAGATTTCGTGAGTTAGTTTTATTCTTTCTTTAATTTTTTTATGTTTTTTTTTTTTTTTTTTACAATCCCTAATTTTAAAATCCTGGAATTGTTTTTGATTTTCCTTCTCAATTTTGAATTTGGGGAAACAAACATACATAAATCTGAGCATAATAAAATAGTACCAAAATTTAGTTATATTATTTTTTGTCAAATTTGAACAATGAAATAGAATTTGATTTTTATACACAATTTTTTTATATTAGTTCTGTTTACTCTGGCATTGTTTGATATTTCATTCACAGGGATTAGTCTTCTTATTGGTGCATTATCATTTGAGTTCTGAATTTCATTATAAGAAACAAAGAAAATTGAGGTGACATTGAGGTTTAGTTGGTTGCACTCATCACTTAAGAGAGGTATTTGGTTGCGTGCATTTTACAGGCAAACATGAATGATGCATGATAAGGTAGTTCTAATCTTCAGTTTTGAGGTATGAATGTGATGGTGTTTTCTGAATGTTTCTCATCAGGCTTTTGAAAAGCTACATTCATGTGATTTGCACCTTAGACTTCTTTACCAGCTTTCTTCTTTACACCTACATTCATGTGAATTGCTGCACTCACTCCTTGGACATTGATTATCCATTTTGTGCTCTGAGTAGGATTGTGAGTTCTGTAATTCAACTATGTCACTGCAGTAGTGTTAGGATGAGAACAGAGGACTAAGAGAAGAAAAAAAATGCTTTTCGCAATGCTTCCAATATACTGCAATTCTGAGGGAAGCTGAATCACAGAGATTCATGGGCAAGTTTAAGAGCAATTAACAGACTACTTTTTATTTTTCTATAATCTAACAACTCCAACTTGTTGAATTATAGATTGATTTTTCATAATTATAGCACATCTGATCCATTATTAAAGCCTACTTGGATTGCATTATTTGCATTAAGACCATAGCCAATTATATCTTGTGTTGGCATAATTCATCCAGGCCAACCACTAGATGGTTGTGTTCCACCACCAACTAACACATGCAGTTAACTTGGCTTTAGATGATCAGCAGCATGCATAAGTCATTTTCCCTCGGCTCTCCTGTGCTTTGTGCCTGTGCCGACCCCAAATAAGATGCTAAGCTAACTAACTGATTTGATGTGGGGTGATCCCCCTCACAAACTCTGTTGGAGATCCACATAATAAACTGTTCCCAGCGAAAGCTGAACCATAGAAAAAGTGATTTTGTATTGAAATCCACCAGTCAGCTTATTTGTAAGATAAACTAAAAAAATCTTGTGGGATATATGCCTATGGGAACTTAAATCCAAAGAGAGACCCCTGGGGACACATGTTTCCTGTAATGAGACGGATATCATGGGTTCATCGATAACGAGACGGATTAAGTGAATTAATATCTTTCTTAACAAGCCTATCTCTTTGGGAATATTTCCCTCGAGAGCGTTGCACAATGCTTTGTAATTGTATAACTTTTAGAATGGAGGGACTACCATGTTCCTTTTGGACAAGAAACTTCTTTTTCTCTCCTCTCAGAAATAGTGAAGTATATATATATATATATATATATACTAGCAATTAACCCGTGCCACGCACCGGGTAGTTAACTTTTTTTTTCTTCATCCGTGTTTAATGGCCACATGAAAGAGTAACTTTTTGCTGCGCTTTGCTTCCTTTCTTGCTCTTTTTGTTCACCTTGTTTTTAGAATTCATATTTCATGTACTTTACCTTCATTATTATAAATTCTAATTTACTGATAAAAAGAAAAAAGTCAAAATTATTGATTAAATATTTGTCCAAAGGCGTAATGAGATATATCCCAGCTGAAACTGGACGTTCACATTTCTTTTATACAAAGCCATCACCATCTCTTCAACACAAAATGAAGTAACCCGTGCTCCACACAGGGTGATTACCTTTCTACATTGCTCGTTCTGTTTAATTTATGCTGAATACGACAAATCCATTATATAACCCATCAAAGGAAAAACTATACAAATAGAGACCAACTGAAGGCCTTTGGCTCTTGCTACAACTATCAGTTAATGGAGGAGCTATCCCTCTTACCACACATGAACTGCGACCTATCCATGATACTCTTGCGATAATGACATACTCTAAGGTTCACAATGATGTCTGGGACTGGGGTGATGCCTTCACCAAGGAAAATCTTCTTGTGTGCATGTCATGCCAATTCCTCCGACACTACCAACCGAACTGTCCCCTTTTCCTTCCAAAGATTGAGAGGTTATGGAATTTTTGTGTGGCATAGTCGTGTCACATGTTTAGGTTAATCTGCACATTGTACGTAGTGATTAATTAACAGCAAAAACTCAGCTATAAAGTCAAATTGGTTACAATTTTTTTGTTTCTAATCTCAGACTGATCTATACATGAAACTGATATGCATTTGTTAACTAATCATAATTCCGACAAAATGGGACATTGTCAGTTTCATGTGTTAGGAAAAATTCATCTAAATATTATTAGTTAACATCTATGGAATGATGTAAACTAAAACTAAAAGTGGTACATGAAACTGATATTGCATAGTTATGCTGGCGGTTTCATTGGGTAAATGAAACAAAAACACAATGCAGAGAAGGAAACTCTTAAAGGTAAGTTGATGCCGAGGCAGGTATGCTGTTTTATTTTCATCCCAATTCCGACAAAAATTAGTAAATGTTGAGTAAGTGACCACAATACCGTGTAATTATAGTAGTGGTACCGTGTATGCTAATGTTTAAGTGTCCATGGAAGGAAAAAGAAAATTCAAAGTAAACAAACTGCTTATAGATTTGTAAGCATAACAAACTAATTTTAATGTATCAGTTTTTTAAATGCACCTTTAGATACGTCAGCCAAGGGACCATTGAGCTTTGTTCCAGAATCCATTAACCTTCCACGTAAAAGAATTACTATTAATCCTTTGACAGGAACAAAACTAAACTACAGTTGTGTAAATAAAAATCCTAAGATTAAACACGTGCTTCCCACCAGGAACAATATAGTTTAATTCAAGTTAGGCTCACAATATGTTCAATATCGGAGCCAGTGCTTAGTTGTCATAACTTAGCAACATCAAGTTAACATTTTTGATCTTAATTTTATTGTTCCCTTAGCACGAAATAAATGTAAACAACCAAGATTGGTCAACCACAATGAAAGCAATATTAAAATGGATGGCCAAATTATTAGACTGAATATGATTAAGTGGGGGTCATTCTTAGCTGGGTTTGCCGGTGCCCATAGATGGAGCTTTCGAATCCATGGTTGATAACCCATTCGCACTGGGATACATCTCTTTGCAACTGCAATATTTTTATGAGATAATCATACTGGGTAACGTCTCTTTGCGGCTGCTACATTTTCATGAGATGTAATCATCTTTGAGGAATCTCAGAAGTTTAATTTACATATGTTTATTACCTGTATATCCAAATATCTCAAATCCTTAGCGTAGACGTCGACTAACTTGACTTTGTATGCAGAATCTAGAATCAGTTGCTTTCGTATGTCCACCGAAATCGTCAGTAAGTTTCATATCACCTTTTAGCATCATCTGTGTTTGTTTAGAATCAATGTAGAAGCAAGTGCAAAGAAGATCAAATTCGTAAAACGACATTAGAATAAAAATGAAACAGATAAAATTGCAGTAGATCACAAATGTAATCCATGTGTACCTTATATATAAAATTGATGAGTCTCATAAATATGTCACCGACATTTATTTGTTTCACATAACTCGCACTTCATCTCGCCGCAATGTTACCTCGCCCATAATTCAATAATCAAAGATTCAATAGTCCACTTACTTTAATCTTGAATTATGGAAGAGAGTATTTGATACCTGTAACAACGCTTCTTTCTGCCTTGCAGGAGGTGGATACACACTGCCACTTGGAGGAAAATGAGGAAAATGCATCCCATGTGGCTGTCAAAAACGGAATCTGGGTTTCTAAGATGCCAAAATACAACCCGGCATCGGCATGACTACGATTGCTAGCTCACATGAGATGCACGCCGGACATAATGAGAATGAACAAAAGAGTTCCCACTCTACAATTGAAAATATTTATACAAAAATCTTGAAAAATGAACATACAAATGATTATTATTGGAGCACGTAACTATAAATTAAAGTAGATAAGAATGTGAAATGCATACCACATCGTCCAAACATACTAATAGGCCATGAATCAAGCAAATGCTAACGACATGTTGAGAGGCTTCGTTGGAGAGCAACAACTGCATCTTCTCTTTCGAAATAAGCAATCAAACTGGATCTTAGTCGCCTAAATTTATTTACCTACAAAACATGTCATCTACCTGCTCCTTTATTTAGAAGGTGATTTAACCTTGTACGAAAATGAGTGGCATCAATGCATCAATCATGCCATTATAATTTCCCATGTAAGCTACTACTATATAATTTCCCAGAGAACACATACAATGGATATTTTGCTTGTCAATGTCATTATATTAATGTATCACCTTATCTTGTTTCCCAGCTATTCGATATCGGCTATATAAATCACGACTGATCAAAGGCAATTTATCTTGCTTGCGCTGTCGAGCCCTTTAGCACTGGTTTCAACCTAATGTGGTCCTCAAACCCCGAGCTTGAACCACGAAGCGTGAGCTTGATTTACAGGAGCACGTCGATGACCTAATATTGAAAACAGTTGGAAATATAAAAATCTAAAGTTAGGGTTAAAAAAAGAGTTATTTAACAGTTCAAGATTATAATTAAGGGCTAAAAAAAAGAGTTAGACACAAACGATGATGCAAGCATGTTAAAGTCATTATGGGAGTGCAACTTTTATGTAGCCTATTAAGGCAGTGGGAAAGAGAGAACTTTCTTACCATCTCTAGCTTAACATTCTGTTCTCTAACCTATCTACTTTATCAGAGGATGAATCATAAAACAAAGATTTAAGGAGTAAATTCAGAACATTACATAAACAAACTTACTTACATATTTGTAGTAATTTTCGGCTAAATTCCCCATGCAAATCCAAAGAAAAATAAGCAATTTTCAGTTAGACAATTTATCAAACAGATTTAAAACAGTAACAACTAATAACCCCAAATGCGCTGCCTAAATTCCCTTGCAAATCCCGAGAGAAATTACTTAATAACACTTAGATTTTCCTCAAAAAACAGTTTAGAAAATAAAAATCATCACTTAAATTAAGCAAAATCAAACTTAATTGTAAAAATTTGGTTTATATTTATGGAGATATCAAAAATAAAACTTAATAACGTTAAGAATTTGACATTTGGAAGAATTATGATTTCAAGATTTAATTTTGTGAGGAGAGATCAAATCAAGGGGGTTCTCAAATTTGGAAAAAAACTTTTTTTCTTCTCTTCTTTTACCTGGGTCATTGCATACAGATAGTGGGGTTATGGCGAGAAGGGTTGAGGGAGAGATGTAAATGAAGTGTGAGTAAGGATGAAAGTTAATTGTGTGGGGCTAAAGTGAATGAGAAAGCTCTATTTCTTAATACTCTCTAGTTAGATTGTCCACCTCAGATTTTGGTGGGGCCAGAATGAAGGAGAATTGAGATTTGAGATTCAATTATCATCTTGTTTGATTGAGTAATCTCTAGGCTAACCTTCTAGTGATTGACATAGTGGTGATGAATTTTTTAGGTTTTTGCATCTTGTTTTTTATTTTATTTGCTTTAAATTGGATCCTTTCTTCTGTTCGGTATGAATACGATAAGAAACGGTTTGTTTCTTATTCACGGCCAGCAGCTCAAGCTCAAAAAGTCATGATTTTAGGAACCAATAAACCAAACAATAACAATTTTCTTAATATTTTTCTGATTAATTATTAATGAATGGAAAAGGCCTATTTATTGGCTACATTACTTAGAAAATAAGAAAATAAAGAACGCGAAATTGGGGATATAAAAAGGAATTGGGGGATATTGATTACTTCTCCCAACCCATGGTGTGTGTTAAGGGGTGATTTTTGGGTATGAAAATACTAAAATACCCTTTGGTTAATTAAAAAACATTATGAAAAGACCATACTACCCTTTCTACTAAAACAATAAAATCAAAACCAAATTCATATATCCCCCATTTCTATTTCAGTACCGGCACTGTTAGGGTTAGGTTTTGAATTTTTTTTTTTCATCGTTCTTCATCCGTTCTACGTCGATTAATCGTTGATTCAAAAATTTCTTCGTCGATTAACCTACCTGAATCATAAACAATGCCTCCACGAAAGAAAGAAAAGAAAGCAAATGCCCAATCGAACTCAAAATCGATTGCTCAACAAAAACAAGAACAAAGAATTGCTACGATTGCTCAAGAGCAAGAAGACGAAGAAGCAACGTTCTCTGACAATCAACCCCTCGCAAGCATGGCTTCTGTGAGAAGGTAGGTGATTTTGAACTAGTTTATGAGTGTTTAAATCGATTTATAGCAATGGGTTTATGTTAGAATCGCGGACCCTAACTCAAACAGTTGAGTTACAGAGAGTACCGACATTGAAATTTGTATGAACACAGTACCGGTTTTGTATTCCGGCATTCAATCTAGGATGAATACAAGACGGTTTCCAACCCTGATTCACCGTAAACCTGAATTTTCCCTACCGGCATTCAATCTAGGATGAATACAGTGCCGATTTTTAGTACCGGCAGTCTTTGATAATAATTCGTGTATGCCGGTAGTGGAATTAAAACATACATGAGAGTTTATGAATTTGTCACCAGTACCAGCATAGATTTTTGGTTGTATTGTATGCCGGTTTTGGGTACCGTCATTCTTTTGTAATAATTCGAGCATGCCGGTAGTAGACTTAAAACATACAGGAAAATTGTCACCAATACCGGCATATATTTTAGGTTGCATTGTATGCCGGTACTTGGTACCAGCACTGTCGATAGTCAATGTGTACTGCCGGAACATTATACCAGCGTGGTTTATTTTAAGGTAGTCAATGCCGGTACTAAAACTGAAGGTGAGTTGTTTTATTAGGAGAGAGGAGAGATATTTTGGGAGAGAGATATTTTTTTTTAGGGAGAGATTTATTTTCTTTATCATCTTCTTCCCCAAATAATTAGATCTAGAGCTCTACAAAATATCCATTAATGGAGATTGTAAATGTAATTTTATGTAACCTCAAAAATCATAGTGAAGAACCATGGATGTAGATCATATTGATCGAACCATGTAAAAAAATCCTTGTGTCAATTTATATTTCTAGCACTTATATTTGAAATTTAGGTGATTAATAAGATTTAGATCTACAAAATATTATGAGGGGTGTAGTGTAGGATTTCCCCGCAACTACATATCTTAGAAAAACAGGGAGAGAATAATGGATTTTGTCCTTCCTGTAACTTGTTGGATCAAGAAATTTCCATGAAAATTAGTTCTGTGTTCATACTTTTTATTTAGATCTATAAAATTTAGGTTCAAAAATGGAAGTTTTGTGGAAGAAATCACACTTTCAGGGGGAGAAAATACCAGTCAAACAATTCAAGGACATGAAAAAGAGGAAAAAAAAATAGGTTGATGTGATGAAATTCAAGGAAGAAAGCTAATTTTTAATGGAAGATTTCATATTCGGGAGAAAAAGCAAGAGGAAAATTGTTGAAGGAAATAAAGGAAGAACGAAGATAAGGATAAGAACAAAACGCTGTGGATTTTTTTATCACAAACATAAGCTCGCAAAGATGGTTTGAGTTGCGGCGAATAAGCAAGAGGTCACGGGTTCGAATTCGCGAGAGACACATATTTTTATTTTTCAGTGGCGAATAAGAGAATAAGAAAAAGTTGTGGGGTTAATTTCGCAGAGAGGTTCTTGAACAGCTTGGTTCAATGAGCAATATGTGAGTTTGAGGTCGCAAGTTCGAATTCCCTTGCAAGCATAATTTTCTTCTTTTACAGAAGGGAAAAAATGGATTATTTCGCAAGGTTGTTTCATTATTTCGCAAGCAAGAGGCAAAGAGTTGGTCACCTGCGAGGTTAATGAGTTCATGGTCGCGAGTTCAAATCTCAATGAACGTGTATTTTTCGCATGGATATTTCGCAAGGGTATTTCACAGGAAGAAAGTAAGTTATTATTTCACGCAGAGATAGTTCGCAAACGAAGCCCCGCAAAGTTGGTCATAGGTAAAGACAATGAGCTTGAGGTCGCAGTTCAATTCCCACCTCTCGCGAATTTTCGCATATTTTTGAACTTTCAAATGAGAAGAAATGGAATAAGGTTATGAAATTATGTGTTTCTTTCGCAAACAACAAGTAGTGCGATGGTCGGGATTAGGAATATGGGTTTGAGTTCGCATGATCAATTCTCGCAAAGCTCAATATTTTTCACACTTTTGGAACTACCGAAAAGAAAGGAAGAATAATAGAGTGGCAATACGTGTTTCTTTCGGCAGTCGAAACTAGCTCGATGGTCAGCAGTAAAGGGAAGGAGTTTGATGTCTAGGGTTCGAATCTCCACATTCGCAAAGAGTTTTTGCACTTCGCAACGCAAATGTTTACCTTGCGAACGTTCGCAGCATGAACGCTTCGCAGATGTTCGGTTACTTCGTGCAAATGTTTACCATGCGGTCTTTGATAATCTCGCAAGAAGAAAGTAGGTGATTATTTCGCAGAAAACACTTCGCAGAGGCAAGGCTAGCACAGTTGGTTAGGAGGCATAAATGCAAGCAGAAGGTCGCGGGATCAATTCTTGCTTCTCGCATATTTATTTTTATTATGCGAAATTTCGCAAGGACTTTGCTTATTTCTCAAAGAAGAAAGTTGATGACTATCTCGCAAATTAATTTCGCAAGAGAGGGTTAGAGCAGGTTGGTATGGTGCGAGAATATGCAAGAGGCAGGTCAAGGGTTCAAATCTCATTTCTCACACTTCTTTTTGCCATGAGATAATTATATTTTGTGCGACATTTATACATTTCAAGGATGCTAGCTTCGCAAGCAAATCATATACTTCGCAAGAGACAACAACAACAGCAAACCACAAAAGCTAAGTACCACTTTCTTTGAACATTTTACTTTTACAGAAAATAAAAGATTTTTGATTTGATAAAAAAAAAAAAAAAAAAAAAAAATTACAAAGATTTCAAGATCTCAAAGATTTCAAAGATTTCAAAATTATAAAGAATTACAAAGATTTCAAAGATTTCTAAATTACAAAGATCTTAAAGATTTCAAAGATTCGAGAAAAATCTCGCAGATTAATTTATATATTTCTCTTGAATATTTACTTTACTTCAAATGATATGATATTGTGAGAATAAATGATTGAACGAATTGACAAAAATGAATGAGTGAGTGAATGGGACGAACCTTTATAGCGTACACCCTAGTTCGCGAATGATATTTTCGCAAGAGGCAAATGTAAGACCTAAAGTGCGTCATATAAGGGGGTATCTCTTGACATGGCTCCAATGAAAAGGTTACACCGCTCCCGGAACCTCGAGTCATGGAGATTTGGGGCCCATGAAAGCCTATCCGGGAGATACCTTGGATTTCCAACTATATATAAAGGTTATACCCTGGTTGGACGCCCGAGGGTCTCTTCCAAGGAGTCGGCGTATGACCAAGGCGCCGAGGTACACGGGTTGAGTCAGAGTCGGGAGCATGGAACTTCCTTACCACTCTTGACAAGTCTTGGCACATCCGCACTCTGGCCAAGAAAACTCCACTTAGGGTGCGAGTCTCGTAACCATAAGCCATATAGGTATAAGGGATAAGAGGCTGCGAAAACAACTGCTTGTTGTTAATACAGGATGGGAGGAGCTAGTCTTGTATGGCCGATGTACGCCTCCTTGAAGGGGCAACAGGGGAGATGATAAGTGGCGACATCCTCCATTAGGGGAGAGTGTCAAAAGACGCAAAATGTCATGAGGCTCTATTTTCGCAAGAAAATTTAGGCTTGTCATATTTGTGCGATGATCTTGAAGAGGCAATAATACAAAAGACAAAGATAAGGCGAGATCAATGGGTCTTTACATGAAAGTGTAAAGACGTCATGCGATTTCGTCGCAAGACGGCAATGTCATGGGGCTTTAATTTCGCAAGAATATGTAGGCCTGTCATATTGTCGCAATAATGAGGGGTGGCATAATAAGACCTTTAACTAGGAAGGTGAAATAAGACCACGCAAGAAAAATGATAAGGCAAGACCAATGGGTCATTACATGAAAATGTAAAGACGTCCTGCGATCTTGTCGCAATGACAAAGTTCAACATAAACATTTTGAATGTAAGTAACGAGATCTTTTCGCAAAAAGATTACATGATAAGCTTGCGAGCTTGATAAAATGATTAAATGATAAACTTGCGAACATGTACATAATAATGACCGAGGCAATGCAAATGCCACGTACTTGATATTATGATCATATTATTATGCGATACTAATAGTGCAGAATAAGAAAAATGAAGCACAAGCAAAAGAACGAGGAACAACAAATACGCAAAGAGGAATGCATATACTAGAGACAAAATCGAGAACTGAAGAATGAAAAGCGATTTAAAGCTACATCAATTTTAGAGCGGCAAAATGAGCTAAGTAACACAAACATTAGCTATCCATTGCAGTAGATAAGCATTCTCATCATACAAGCATTATACTCGCATCATGAAAGCATTGCATAAGCATTTCATGGCATAAACATCGCATACACATTTCATAACGTAATCATTACATAAGCATTATATTTGCACAAGTATTTTACAAAAATTCGCAGTGAGTTATTCGAATTTCATGAGAATGTGATTATTTTGCCAAATTATTTCTCACAATTATAAGCAACTTGAAGAGATTATACTATCGCATGAGAACAAAGCATGAGACAGAGGCAAGATAAGAATGAAGAAATAACTCGCTCATTCAACACTTTTTCAATGATTATACCCTCATAGATAAAGAACATAGGCAACTATGGATAACCAAGAAAACATTTTATGTTCTTTATCTTCTCGGCAAGAATCACTTCCAAAGAAGATATTCACCAATGAACAACAAGAATCCCCACCAAAAATGGAATAATAACTTCGATGAACAGAGGCAATACTTCTTATACTTCAAGGATTAATACTTCTTATTCACTTCGCAAAGTTTGAACTTCGCGAAAGAATAGAGCATTACATGAGGCAGAGAATGGAGTAATAATTTCACAATACTTCTTATTCGCAATCAGGAGGATACTTCTTATACTTCTCAAAGGGTACTTCATACTTCATATACCTCTTCAAAGATACTTTATACTTCGCATACTTCAAGAGATGATACTTCTTATTTATTTGCAAAGCTTCGGAACTTCGCAAAAGAATAGAGGCAAGTACGTACTTTTCAAGTCCAGTATTCTTTCGCTCGTTCCTTCATCAACAAAGATCAAAGACTACTACAACAACAGATTTTTTCTTAAAGATCGCTCTTCAAGCAATATTCAAGAAAAAGAGGCAAGATGTAGGATCCAAATATCGCAACAACAACACACTTGCGGAATCTTCATTAACAACGTCGCGAAGCCGTCGCAAAGTGATTTCAGAAATGACATAACAAATGAAGATAACGTAAACATGAAGAAAGTGCGAGGATCTTGCGAGAATTAGAGTGTCTGCGAGATTTAACATTTATACTCTCGCGAGGATGTCGCAAGGTAAATCCGAAATTAAGGGAAATATTAGTTGTACATGAGCTGTCATCCATTATGTAAATACTATATAAAGAGGAGAGCAGGAGAGAGAGAGATATTTTGGAGAGAGATATTTTTTAGGGAGAGATTTATTTTCTTTATCATCTTCTTCCCCAAATAATTAGATCTAGAGCTCTACAAAATATCCATTAATGGAGATTGTAAATGTAATTCTTATGTAACCTCAAAATCATAGTGAAGAACCATGGATGTAGATCATATTGATCGAACCATGTAAAAAATCCTTGTGTCAATTTATATTTCTAGCACTTATATTTGAAATTTAGGTGATTAATAAGATTTAGATCTACAAAATATTATGAGGGGTGTAGTGTAGGATTTCCTGCAACTACATCTTATATTCATTGTTTTTCATGAGCTTACGATATAGGTCAAAAGCAAAGGAAGCTAACAAAAGAAAAACTAAAGATGCTGTCATTAAGATAAGAAGAAAGGACGGTCTTGATAGTCCTCAGTCTCTGCCTCCTCGAGGGAAAGATGAAGGTCGTAAGATGCGTTTGGGGGCTGATACAAGAGGTATAATTTTGGAGAGTGGTGGTAACCGTAATCGACTTGCAAACCGTGAGCATGATGATCAAGATGAGCAAGATGACGAGGAAAGTCAATTAGCAAGCCAAAGCGAAGTTGGTGGGCCAAGTCAACAACCAACACAAGGCAATGGCAAGAAGGGCAACGTCAAAGTGAAAGTTAAAGGTTCCCACCTTCCTCATATTAATGACATGATACCTGACCTTGAACGTGGTAGAATCTGGGGTGAAGCTCCGGAACCAAAAACACTATTTGGATACAAGCACTCGTGGGCTCGTACTATCTATCAAACCTATGTAAGCATTTTCTATCTTGTACATATGTATTGTTATGTATTTATGACGCTTAATTGTATTGTATTTAATTGTAGGATCATAAGAAGGTTGTGCGTGTTTGCCGAAACCAAGCCTCAGATTGTTGGAAATTGTCCGACGAATGTGAAGAGGTCCAACGAATAGTAAAGGATACTGGTCTATATGCTTTGGTTGAAAATTATGTGAAGCCTAATTCTGTTATTGTCAATTGCTTCGTCGAAAGGTATCACGGTGAAACCGATACCATGCACTTCCCTTTTTTGGGAGATGACCTTCATCCCTGAATATGCTCAGAACATTCTAGGCTTGAATGTTATCGGCAAATCAATTGCAGAAAGAGTTGAGTCTCTGGACCTAGAATGGTCGAAGTTGCACTTGGATCGATTAATAAGTCCGTTTGGTTGGGACTACAAAACTTCTGTGGAGAGCTTTTATGAATCCACGTCTGGTAAGACAAAGACAATCAAGTTGACGCTGCTTAAGAAGAATTTTGAAAACACAAAGAAAAGAAGTTTGGAGGATGGATGGGACCTAAACAAATTCGTTATCTACACGCATACCTCTGTTATACATCTTGGGCACTAGGGTATTCCCTGACACCAATGGCAACAGGGTTAGTACGAACTACCTTCAGTACTTGGATCCGTTGGAAGATGTCTATAATTATTCTTGGGGCACCGCGGTAATGGCACATTTGATGACGGGGATGAGAAGGGCCTCTAAGGCTAAAACCAACCAATTTGTCGGGAATTTCACTATACTGCAGGTAATTTTGTTTTTAAACTTATGTTATTATGTATATTGTTCACATGTACCCTTATCGTGAACTTAAAAACAAAACTTATTGCTTCACATTGGAATAGGTGTGGGCTTATGAACACTTCCCAACCTTGTTCAAGGTCTACCCCTCCTTGAAGATCATAGACCTTCCAGAACCCGATACACCTATAACTAAGAGATACGAGTTCAACAATACTCCGAAGCCCGGTAACATAGGTCGACTGATCGATATGAGATTGGATTTGGACGCAGTGAGTACCAAAGATGTTGTGTTCGACCCTTACAAGGAGGCTAGAGGAAACTGATAGGTGTAGAATACACCTAATTTACTATCTAGTAGTTTATGCTTTCTTTGCTATTTTTCTTGTAAATTATGTATTTTACGCTTGTTTTGAGTTTTATAGCTACTTTGGAGTCGCACGGAGGAAAAGAAGAAGAAAGCACCCAATTTGGAGCCAAAAGGGCAAAAAGGTCATTTTACAGGCGATTGATATATGGAGCCCATTTGAGGTTAAGGGCTGCCAAACGGGGTAGCCCTTATCCGTAAAACGGGAGTCCGCCTATCACTGTAATGGATGGGTTATGTCCATGGATGTTGAAACCCAAACCCATTGGCCCACATGACTCATCCACCCATACCCATATCCAAGCCCACATCCGTACCCTACCCATTACCCGATCCGGATCCGGACCACTCACAACCTAACTTTATTTCTCTCAAATCATTCTTTCCCCGAAACCTTATGAAATAGAGAAGAGCGGCTAGCTGCCGAGAGATCGAGGAGAAATCGAGAGTCAAGGATCATCAATTCAAGAGACAATGAGATGAAGAGAAGATGATGGTGAGGATTCCCGAGACCGTAGAGAGAAACGAGATCCTCGTTGTCGCTGCTACCACCGAGAAAGATGGAGATGGTTGAAATATGAAGGTGGGGTTTCGACGAGGAGAGGCGAGATGATGGAGATCGAAAGAAGTCAATCAAAGAGGAGGAGATCGAGAAGGAACTGAGGCTGTTTTGTATATGCGATGGTTCAATTTGCCGATTCTATTGAGAATGGGTTTGAAGAGATCGATTGGAGATGGGTTCTCGTGGTCTGTGTGGTTTGAATCGGATGTCGTTAACCGTTGCCGCAATCGATTCTGGGGAAGAAGGTGGTAGTGCCGTTTGCTAGGTGGAACCGTGGAATGGTGTTCGATTATTAGATGAATGTTAGGAATTGTGTACATGGAATGGAGCTGAAAATGGCCTAAAGCAATGGAGTTGCCCGAAAACAAACAGATTTGGCCGTTTTCCACTCCAACGAGTCGACTCACTGACTCGGGCTACCTTATCTCGATTCGCCTCCGACAACCGAGTAAGCTCCCGACTAAGACAATTGAGCGAGCCGACTAACTTCGCCTTGACCAAGTTGACTAAACAAGACCGTTAAGTTTGACTTTTGACCGTTAGTCCTAACGGGAGGACCGGACGGAATATTCGTCGAATATTCTCTCACGGAGAAATTTCCGAGTGGTAGGCCGTGGCGACGTTTCCGGCCAAATTCCGGCCACAATCCTGTTTTTCGGCGAGCAAAAATTCCAGAACTTTCTATGGACTTCTCTCATGGGTATGAAGACTTGGGCTAGGAATTGGATGGAGAATTGGACTCAAATTTGGAAAGAGAAGGTGGAAGAGTTGAGAAAAGCTTGGATTTGGAAATTGAATTGCAAAAGAATAAGGATTCTATTCCTTGGAAGAATTGGAGAATATTGAAGCCTATAAATAGAGAAGTTTTCTACAACTTCTACATATCTTTCTCTATCTTTTACACACCTTTCTACACACACAATTCTTTTCTTTTCTTATTCTTTGTGTGAACTCTTTTAACATGAGTAGTTAATTTTATTGATTGAGGATGAATTCCTAGTTCTTAACATATGATTTAAGTTTTTGTTTTTAAATTCTATCTTGAAGATTTTTCACATGATTATCGATTGTTTTTACTAATAGGAGTGATCTTAAAGACATTCATGATTGATTGATAGATTGTTTAGAATGCATGCTAAATTGATTTGTTAATTTGATCTAAAGCTAGTGAAAGTTAGGAGATAAGTAATCGTTTCTTGACTCTTTACATAAGTAGCAAACACCTAGACCTTGCGGAGGGATTCCGTGGAGCAATTGTGTGTAGAAGCAACGTTAGCAAGTGGACCTTGAGCTAAGAGTCTAACTACTAATATCAACCTAAGAAATTCACAGAACTTAATGCATGAGCCAAGTTACATCTAGGTTGAGCTAATTCTAGGTGGTTTGGTGATTAGAATCGATGATCGAGAACTTCCGTATCCGGTGATACAAGGGATTTAGGGGTTTAGCACTGAGCTAGCTGCTTTACCTACGGTTGGTGATAATTTGTGACTAATAACAAGTAGAAAAGAACATAACTTTAATCATTGTTTCGTAACGAAGAAGGATTCCTTGATCTTGTCTCTCTTATTGCTTTCATCTTTCAACTTTCAATTTTAATTGCTTTCTTTATTTTTATTTTGCTTTTTACACCCCCTTTCGTGACAATTTTTACAACTAGAATCTCGTGCTCCTCGTGGATCGACCTTGACTACCCTATATTACTTGTTAATTAGGGTAGTAGCATTAATTAATTTGTTGTGGTACGACACGCATCAAATTTTTGGCGCCGTTGCGGGGAGCAGGGATGATTTTAGTTGTTTTTATTTTTCTTTTTGCTTTATTTTTGCTTTGTTGGATTCTATTCCGTATCTAACTTGGTTTTTGAATCTTATTTGAAAAGTCCTAGGTTTCCATGTACTATGGACAAGAGCAAGCATATTACAACAATCAATACGGTTTTCAACCTCAACATTATGGCAACTTCAAACCATCCTTAGGGATACAATCAAAACCAATCTTTTGGCTATGATCAAATTCCTACGTAACCTTATGGATATTCTCATACATATCAACAACCTTATGACGGGTATGTAGGTGGACAATCACAAGGATGGGAGGATAATTTTTGTTTATGATCAAATTCTCTGAATTTTACGAGATAAGATGTTGGCCATGATTGGGGATCTTCAACATTCTTCAACAAAAGATGCAAGAATCACATCGAGAAATTCAAAGGAATTGAGAAAATATACTAACAAATTAACAAACCTTTGAGACTTTTGATGATCGCTAGTGTAGATTACTCAAGCCTGATCTTAATAATGATCAATCACCTATTCAAAAGGACGAGCTTGAGGAAGATGCATTTATTTGCTTGGCAAAAATTTCTTAAGGAAAGATGGGACTCCCGGAAGTGTATGAATGTTCCGACAATGAGAAGTTATTCCAACTCCGGATCATAATAACGATCCTTCGCCTTATTCAAAAGGAGGAGATTGGTGTGACTTCACCTATTGTCATAAACGAAGTAACACCGCACAAGAAGATCTTACAATCTATACCGAGGAAATTCATTTTTGTGAATGGCCCGATTCGATGATGAGAATGTTGAAGAGATGATTATAGAGGATGAAACCACATTCATTGATTTTGTGACTGCACCCAATTGAACTTGCTAATGTTATGATGATAATGAGACTATGGTTAAGGTAGAAAACGACGGAAGAATGGTTGCAAGATTTGATAGAGACCACGATATACAAGAGGTAAGTAATTCACATAAATTCTCTAAGGATGAAGAGGGATTCTATAATACAAGAGTTTGTGAAAGGTTTGTCTAACCTTTGCATATTGTTTCTTCTCCTTTACCTCTTATTGTTTGAATGACAAGCTTCAAAGTATTTTGGATGATTTTGTTTCTAGATATCCACCATTGGAAACACTTGATGCTAACACTATGCAGGTTTGCCAAGAGGAATACATGGAAGTTCCAAAATTCTATGTTCTTTATACACTTAAAGTGTGGACGGAATAAGTGTGGGGGAAATTTCTATCAGTGATAAACATCATTATTATTTTCTTGTATACTATTTGTATGGAGTTATTGTTTGCAAAACAGGTATTATGGGTGGATCCTCAAATTTTCCGATTGTTAGTATATGTAAATGAATCATGCAAGAGCTAAGTGGGCCGTCGACTTTAAAAAGCGACTAACGGGAGGCAACCCATCGGTTTTGTATTTCTTATCCTTTGTTTTTGTTATTTCTTTTCTTGTTTCTTATCATGTTAAAATTTCCCACCTCGACTTTACTAGGAGGATTCAATTACATTGATGACAATGGAAGGTTTAAGTGTGGGGGAGTAGTTAAGCATGTTTTTAAAACAAAATTAGCAAAAAAATTAAAAATTTTGAAAAAAAAAAAAAAAGTTTTACTTAAAAATTCCAACTTTTAAAGATTTTAGAAGTCACTAGCATACTTCTAGGTATGTTTACATGAGATTTTGACCCGACATAATTGAACTTGGAAATGTTAGAGAACTACATTCTAGATTTCTTGTTTGTTTGAGTGTTAAATAATGGATTTAAATCGCGCCGGTGATGCGAATTTGGTGCAGGGAGAAATGCGTTATTAGAGTTGGCTGATCAATCATTAGTGGAGACTACCCGTATTCATAATCATGAGAGGCACCAACGAGAGGAAATTTTCCATCTACTAAAGAGATTCTTTTGAGTGTGTGTCACCGTAGTTAATTAATGTGTGTAGAATGGTGAGCCACCTAACCTCCCACCAATAGAAGCACTACTCTTTGATCTCTTGAGTGCTAATTTTGTCAATCATGAGGGTGACGCCCATGGATGAAAGCCTTCTTGTAGTTCGATTTGGGTGCTTAGCACCATTCTCTCTCTCGACAACAATGGATCCGCTGATTGCAGTTCCGATTTGCGATTGCACCGACTACAGAAGATTACTCCGCAATGGTCATATCCATGTCGTCCGCCCGAATGACGTCCAAGTTCCTTCCCAGAAAAACCCTCCGGTCAACTCCGGCTGTGCACCACCTCGATGACCCAACTTAATAAGACCGTTGGATTGCTAGTAAGTATTGTTAATTGGTTAGTCGTTTAATGTACACATAATCTTATATGTATACTAATTATGTGTTTGATGTATTAAACTAGTGGCGTCGGCTTGGCAAGTTAAATAAGATGTTGGGTTGCAAGTACGTAAATGAGAGGTGTTATCCCAAGAAACGAAGGAAGTCGAGAAAAGCTTGATAGAATCAAGAAACCGAAGACTAGTGCAAAAGATTTGTTCAGTGGAAACTAAGAACAAACCGCCCAAAAGAAGTAAAAGACCAAGTGATTAACTCTTTAGTTGTGTTTCTTTTTTTTTGGATGGTAAATTTGTTACGCTTGAACAATTCGAACTTGTTTTCATTTGTACCTCGTGGTTAACTCTTTTTATTGTTTGGTTTGCTTTTTGTTTATGATAATTGATTAAGAACATTTAATGATCCACTTGTTTGGTTTATGTTGAACATGTTTTTGATTTCTAGTGATTGGTTTATGTTGGAACATGTTAAGATGCAAGATAATTATAAATCAATGCGGTCCTTGATACGTGCAATGAAATTATTTATAAAACCATCTAGGAATAAGAAGATTAAAATTCCATGTTCTGTATAGATATTCTACTATGCTAGGTTTTATGGTATTTTCAAATTTTCATAGTTGTCGTAAACCGCACTATAAGCTTCGTTTCTTCTATCTGGTACTCTTACTATTTTAAATATAACCATTTCGAATGCTATTTTATTTTATTCTAAGTAATCTATTACATTGGATTTGAAACTTTAATTTAAAACATGATAAAAACAGAGATGGATTACATTTGGTTAAAGATAATCTAACTGCATCCCTTTTCAACAATTAAGGAACCTTTGAGCCTTTCCCTAAATCTCTTCAAGACATCATCCGGATGGGGGTGTCAGGATCATCTTCATTGGTTCTTCTCTTCAACATATTCCTTTCCTTCATATAACACCCATCACACCCATGATAGGCTTGCATTATCCCTTGTGGTTTTCTCATGGCCTGCTAGTTCATGACTTTGTCAAGCCATCAAACTCTTCGCACTTTGGGTGATTCAAACACCTTAGAAACATTCTTCCATTTTCAGCATCATCAATTTTTGCAATCCAAAAACCGGCGTGTCCCATCACAGCTTCTACACTTTGAATAAATAAAAGGACGACCCATGGCTAGATGAGAAGGTGACTTGCAAATTTGACACTTGCAATGATGACTCTAAGAGAAGATTATATTAGTCATACGTCATAGTAGAAGATCATATTGTTAGTAAATCTACTTACTATGCAAATAGAGCTAGATGATGAATCCCATCCCTTTTGAAGTTTTTAACAAGTACTTCTTCTTGGAGAGAATGATTTTTTTATTTGGTTGGTGGTTTGTGCAGATTTTTCCAAAGGAATGGGGTATAATATTATAGAAATAAATCTCAACGGTCTTATTTTTCAAAAAACTAGCCGTTTTTTTGAATTTAACAAATGCCGACATAGTCGTTATTATAGATTGAATCTGGGTTCTGTCACAAGCCATAGTGTTTTAAAACCATACGGTATTAGTTGCATATTTTTCCCAATCTCTCAAAAGAAATTCCCTGTACCGACATTGTCATCTTATGATAAACCATCCTGAACCATATGCCGACATCCTATTTCAGAGTTACTTCAATGCCGGTTTTGTGATTTTCAAAGGATGCGAATGAATATTTAGAAGGGCTTCTCGTCAGAAGCCTACCCTCTTTTAATGATACGCGTGTGAATTGTGATCCCAAACTATCTTCTCAAATTCTTGCATAACGCTCCTCCCTTCCCATTCCACCCTTTCTAATAGTTGCTTGTGCGGAGCAATTGTACGTAAAGAAGACACGTTAGTCTCATCCTTTTCTCAAGCCTCTTAGAATTTGTCTCGTTTGATAAGTGCTTTGGTCAATCTCTTTACATCCTCGAACTCGTCAGTTTTAACCGCAACTAAGGAGTGACCAACAAAATCTTCGGATCCCAGTACAGGACAGCAGCCACAAAACCTCACAATCTCAATTATTTCATGTCATTTAAACGAATACAAGCTTAAACTTGGGCAATTATTCTTCCTCGTACGAGTCTTGTATACCATATTAGTCTTCTTTGGATATACATAATCCTTTCTCTGTGGCTATTCTTCTCCTTGTGTTTTCCCACTTCTCTCGTAAGCCATCTCAAAACGCCTCTCGAACCCCCGACATTCCTCACCAACACACACATGTTCTTAAGAGACGTCTCTTTAGCCCAAGCGATTGCTTTTCATCCATGACTCCTACATAAGAACAATTTCGCTCATTGTAAGGTTCATTACTAGCAATCCATTAGTAAAGTTCAAGATACTAAAGTGAAAAGTATTCTCAATACATACTCCAGGGATTTGCAAGATTCATGTATCCCGATAAAGTTGTGCTTTGCATTTGTTGGATCAATATATGTCACCACCTAAAGATCGAATGAAAATTAGTTCCAAACAAAATTAAAACACTATGCCTAAAACCCGCACTCAAGATGCTCTAATTGTTCCTGCATAGTCTAAGTTAACCAAAACGGAAGACCAAATTTGAAACCTATTCCAGGCATAAATGTTTCACTAGAAAACAACGCCGGAATCACGGATGCTCGACATTCTCGTAATCTAATGTCCCAAGCCAGTACACAATTCGGCATTGACAATAATTGATATTGAACGCCGGTTTGGTGCCGGCATTATCGATATTGATGGTACCACGCCGGTACCTAGCTCCAGCGTTGATGTTTATTAAGTTTCAATGCCGGTTTTGGTTTGGGATGGTACTGCTTTCTGTATGTTTTTCATGCAAGATCTGGCATGGTAACCTATCAATGAAACCATGCCAGGTTGAATATTTCGTAGTATATTCCTTGGTAGGTAAAAAGGTTAACTGCGTACCGGCATAGTTTTTTTAGAAGAATGATATGCTGGATCAATATTCAAAATGGGGGATATCGGTCTACCGGCATGGTCGTAGTATGAATACCATGCCGGTACCTTGACTACCGGCATGTGAAAGACACATTTTTGTGTCTGAATTGTCCTCAGTGTCTCTATTGTTAGTGCTTGATTTTGTACTTATTATGGTGTTTTTATGTTTGTGTAGGTGTTTTTGGAGAAATACACTTATATGGAAAAAGTTGCTCAAAAAGTGCTTTTTGGACCCCCGGAGAAAAGTACTAAAGGCACCCTCACTTTGGATAAGGGGCACCTCAGTTGGTCTCCTGCTATTCGCACCCCTGGTTTGGTTAGGGGGCAACTCTTCTTTATCGTTTTAAACTTTGGAAATGGCGGGAAAATAATACAGTTCACTGCGTATTTCTCTGTTGGATTTTTGGAGAAGTTCCAGTGAGACTCAACCACTGGTTTCGATCGGGATGAACGGGATATGTCCAAACAATGCTGGTATGGGTGTTCGTTTGAGTTTAGTTGGGATGTTTAATCATTGGAAAGAGAACAGGCGAGTACGTGTCCGGAGGGGATAATCACGGAATTACAACGAGCTAGACGTGTGCTGCTCGTGTTTGGATAGATATAGGTCTCTGCAGAAGCGTTTAGGAGTTAAATGAGGAAGATTCAGAAGCTGTAGACGCGTGAAAGAGCTAAAAATAGAAAATTATTCCCGTATCTTGCATGAAAATATGACCGAGTAATGGAAGATTTTTGGCAGTGATGGAGCGAGATTGTTTGGTGTCTATGGCTATATAAAGGGTACCCGTGCACCACAGAAGGGTTACGGAGTGATTGGGGAGAGTTTAGAGCAACCACATAGGAGATTCATCAAGTTGCAGAGAACACACTTCTGCTGATGCTGCTGTGAAGAACACGAAGAACATAAGACGCAAAAAGACAGTCGTTTAGCAACAGTGACAACGACAGTGAATAGCGGGTCGTACTTCTACAGTGACAGTGACGCATATTTGTTATCGTTCTTTGTAACACTTCGGTTGTAACAAATATAATTGTTACAAACCCAGTTTTAATCATTTTCTCCCATTTTTATCATTTGTAAACACTTTGAGCAATGAAATCAACTTTTGAGCGTGTTTCCAACATGCTGATGAGCTAATTCTCCCACAACCAAGGCAATGAGGAAGCTATTTACGCATGAATAATTGGTAACTATTTTATTTTCTCTAATTTATAATTTATAATTCACTAAATCA